>VDFB02105785.1:411895991-412157237 GCA_007258455.2 Sequoia sempervirens
TTAGAGCATGAAGAGCGTGATCAACATGTTGAGCATGATCAGGCTAGAGAAGATCAAGAACATGATGCGGCCCCATCAGGTAAAGAGGACCACCCTCATGTTCTCTTAAACATATTTAATTTCAATTAGTGTATTAATTAATGTAACCTTTCGTGTTTCAACTATAGATCAGGATTTAGAGGGTGTTCAACATGATGGGCATGAGTCTATAACAAAAGTTCAATAACATGATGTGGACCCATCAGGTAAAAAGAACCACTCTAATGTTCTTTTAATTAATGAAATAATTGTAAGAATAATAATAAAACATATCAGTTTAACATTTCTTTCTTATTTCAGCAGATCCCCCCTTGCAGCAACGTCCACGTCATGAGTAGACGACTAGGTGTACATTAAGATCACGAGAAAAGGGCAGAACAACTAAAGGGGGGATATATATTGATTTAGAAAATGATACTCCACTTCAGCTTTATGTAGCTTTCAAAAAGAAACAAAAAAAGAAGTGATTGTAATCATATCATGACAACCATATTTTTGATAATATGTAAAAACTAAAAGAATGAATATTATGTGTTAATGAATGCATGTGAATATGTTAATTAATGAATGTTATATGTTATTAATGGATGAATGAATGATTAATTTTATATGATTGGGTATGGGGAATTGAGAGTGATGTGAGGGGGGGGAGGGGCCAAATGAGCTTCCACCATCACGTGGTTGGCCCTATTGAGTAGAGAATATTAAACTATTCTCGAAACAAAGAGAAGCTCAATAAGGTAATGCACATTTCAATATAAGAAATGCATCTTTTGAAGCATCAAACCAATATTCAGTCTGTATGTATGATTAGTCATTAGTCTCTGCAATGGTACATTTCCACGAATTTAAAAAAAAAATTGATGCTTCATCACAATTTCGATGAAAACCACCAATGAATCAACAAAAAGGTTTGACAAAGTTGCTATAGTTGTGATGAAGGTTTCGTCGTAACTCCTTGCCCATTGTGTCACAATTTCAATGAACTTTTGGCACTATTTCCACGCCACTCCTTGCCCATTTCATCGCACTTTTGATGAATTTTTGGTGTTCTTCCGACACTATTCGTTGCTATTTTCATCACAAAGTCGACGAACTCTTGGTGTTGTTTCGATGCTAGTACTTTCCTATTTCATTGTACATTCGATGAACTTTTGGTGTTGTTTCGACGCTACTCCTTTCCCATTTTGTCGAAATGGTGACGAACATCTGGTGTTGTTTCAATGCTAATCCTTGCCCATTTCATCGAACTAGTGATGAACTTCTGGTGTAATTCGTCGGTGGATACACGAAGTGTTCGTCAATATTCTGATGAAAGTCTGAGCCATTTCAAGATGCTAATGACCAACAATTCTTCACCGTTATTTCAACGTTTAATTCATCGTCGGTCTTTCGATGAAAAAATAGTGACACAAAAATTTTCACCATTTCATCGCTTTTTTGACAAAGATTTGTCGAATGACTAATGAATGGCCATCAAAAAATGGTGTCAAATTCAGTAGTGTAACCTTAGAGAACCGCAAACCTCTCAAGGAACCTTTCCTTAGTTGGTATGATCTGAATACCTTCTATTAGTACCATCAAGTTAATGGAAATGATACCGAATGTCATATGCGCCTACGTCAAGAGATACAGGACTGCATCAAGGACATTACTATTCATCTTCATGGAAGTAAAAAAATGTGAACAAACTGGTGGTGAAAGTGAATAGTGAATTACAAATATACACGAACCCATTTTTGTTGCATTTTGCTAACATGATTATCAATCCCTCCTATTCTACCAATCAGCCTGAGGCCTATGTTAACATGGTCATGGTTACTCCTATTGTGCAACATGTGCCTAGCTCCCTAGACATGACATTCACAACATAGTATTTACCCTTAAACAACAACCCCTTTCCCCTCTACATTATTGCTCGCCTCAATGGCAACATTGTGATAGGGGTCTTAGTCGACCCTGCGAGCCAAGTGAATGTCATTGCAAAAGAGATGTTGTGGCTTAATTCATTTCATAGAAAGGAATATGAAGAAACAAAATCTACCATCCATACACACAATGGTCT
This sequence comes from Sequoia sempervirens, assembly GCA_007258455.2. Lineage (NCBI taxonomy): Eukaryota > Viridiplantae > Streptophyta > Pinopsida > Cupressales > Cupressaceae > Sequoia > Sequoia sempervirens. The sequence continues at coordinate 411,898,096 of VDFB02105785.1, forward strand.
TTGTCTAAAACCCTATGGCTTGATAACTATGTATGTCCTAGTAGTCTTGACCTAGGATTGTAGACATAGTGTTCAATGTTATTCTAGAGTCAAATCTATTCAGGATGAAGCTAGGCATACCTTGTCTAGCTTCCATGGATGGAATTGCCTCTATCATTCATAAATTTTTAAAGTTCTCCCATGAAGGTGTTGTGAACATAGTGCATGACACTAGGTACCAACCTCTAGTATCCCATGGGGGATATTCATTGGATCACTTTTGGCCTACCCTGGTTGGTCTGCTTCCTCCAAGAAAAAACCTAATTTATAAGAATTATGTGAAGTATAAGATTGGGGACAAGGGATAACTGAAATTGACCCCCCTAGTAGCACAACAGTTGACTAGCTCCTCATCTTGAAATGGAAAAGAGAAGCTCCCCCATCCTCAAGATGGATTTCCTCCTCCTCTCTCTAGAGAAGAGTTTTGGATGAATATGCCTGGCTTTTATTTGCTGATTCTGATGATACCTGCTTGGTGTAATCCTAAGATCAGGATATCGGACTCCCTACTAAACCACCTAGACCTTGGTAGTACTTGTATGGTAGGGGAATAGGTCCCCATGGGGAATCTTCTATGTCTCGACCTCCATGACCTCCTATCACTTTTGATCTCAAGGAAGTAAATGAAAAGAGGACCATTGTTGAGGCATTCGAGCCAATTTCCCCTACTATTTCTCTTCCTCCTAATCTCATTCAGGAGCCTATCCCTCTGCTAGAATTAGTTGTGGTGGACACTCCCATGTTTGAGTAGGAGTCTTCCACTCCTTTGCAACCTCTAGTCTCTAGCTCGAAGAGTCATAGAAACTACCTTGCATGTGGGCACAAGCACCGACGAAAGGCTCTCATGGCTGAGTAGGCCTCCTTGCTTCAAGGCCTCCTAGTGCATCCTCCTCTCTTCCCCTATGCTTATATTCAATCTAGTCTAGTCTCACTTTTGGCTTATGTTGTGAGTACAAATGCACCTGAACCCAAGAAGGTGTGGGTGTTCATCACTCCTTTGGTGGATTCACCCTTGTTGATGTCCCTTCTGGGTTTCGTTCCTTTCCCTAAACCTATGGATATGCCAAATACTTTGGTGGTATCTACCGCAGTTTTCTCCTCCTCTTCCTCTACACCTCTTGCCTCATCTGTGGGGAGTTCACATCCCCTGATGAAGAAGAAGATGGAGGATGGCCCTTCCAACAATGGAGAGAATAAGAGGATCCCACCTTCTGTGAAGGGTGGTCCTATGTTGGCTTGTTCCATCCTAGTAATGGAACCAGCCCCAGCTTCCCTTGAGTTTGTCAAGTCACACCCAAGTCACTAGGTGAGCCTAGAAGTGAACCTCAGGCACAACCCTCTCCATCCATTGAGGTATGACATGGCACTCTAATGAAGTGCATGTTTAACTCTATGGACGAAGTTCTAGCCTTATCAACAATCTTCATAAAATTGTTGACCATAACTCTACAAGAGCCTAGTGGAGAAGACCTTGTGGGGCCTTCTTCCCTAGCCCTTGTTATGGGAGGGTCAGAAGCTCCTCCTCTTAACATCCCACCACCACAAGCTCATCCTCCTTCCCCTTATGAATATCTATATTAGGAAGTGATGACCTCTTGGTCGATCAGTGTTAGGGGGAGGCCTCTTCTTTATCTTTAGATTAGATGTGTGTGTGTGTGTTGTGATGTGTTCCCCCATACTTGTGTTATATTTTCCTAAATGACCCTTGTCACCCTTGTTGGTGCTTGGATATAGACATGATTTTTGTGTCATGAACCTTCTTCTATTTCTATCACCATTCTTTCATGTTTGTGCTTGATTTTTGACAAATTGGAGATGATGCAAAGTGTTGGGGGCATTTAGGATTCCCTTCCATGTTGACCCAATTTTTTATTTTTACTTTGTCTTTCATGCATTCTTCCTGATCTAGTGGGGATAGATGATCTTTCACCTTGCACTATGATTACCTATTATTTATATAAGCATGAGCAGATCTAACCCTGTGAAACTAGATCCCCCTGTGCCCTTTGTTTGTGATCATCTCTTTTTCTCTCTTTTCTTATCTTTCTCTCTTCTTTTCTTGAGTTGTCCCTTTCATGTTTTACAATGCCATTACTTTGATTTTTAGAATATGTTTTCACTCCCAATGAATCTTTTCTCGAGAATCTTTGCAAATTTTTTTGAAGAATCACATTCACAACTTGGACCCCTAGTGGAATGTGTTTCCTTCATCATGGGTTCACAAAGAAAGAACTTGAGAACTTTCCTTTGAGGAGGATTTAGCTTTGAACTTCCCCTCACAAGGGGGCATCTTCTTCCTTTTGAATTCCTTGATGAAGTGAACAGATTTTGAAAGGATTTTTTGATGGTGAATCGATTTGGAAGAAAACATCTCTTCTGCACTTCCAAATAGCATGTCACTACAGTGGACCCCTTTGAAACTTTTTCAACTTGTAGATGGTTTTTGCATAAGGCTTCTAGTGTTGTCATTGATGGCAACTGAATTCATTATTCTGGTCTACAGATTAGAATTTTCTTAGACTGATAGGCAAAGTAGAGAACAAAGTATTACTGACAGAAAGCATGAAGAATAGGGTATCCAAGTAGTTTGTCGATCTGTATGCTTCACCGGATCATCATTTTGTGTTGTGGATCCCCAAGATAGTTTTTTAAGCATATATGTTACCTTATTGGTTAGTTTTGTGATGTTACATTAATTAGTGTACAAGCTTGGAGATCCGACATGAAGTTTTTCTATTTATTTGCTCATTGTGGCCGAATTAGTGAATATAGTGTGTCGCAGATGTATAAGGAATAATTATTTAAATTTTTCTATGTTAGATTTTTTTTTTTGGTGTCATTGCTATAGTCTAGCTGACTTGTGTGGGTGCACATTAAAGATTTCTCATGATTTGAGCTGACATGTGAAGAATATTTTTTATTTTATTTGAAGCTAACATATAGCAATTGAATTCTTGCTAGTGGATATATATGCGAGTTCAAGTAATTCATTTTGGTGTGTGTGTGTGAGAGTGTGTTTATAGAGCAGAGAAGATGTGTGTGTGAATATCAGAAGGTCAGTTAAGTGAATTTTTCTTGAGCAGAAGAGGATTTTTGTGAATTAAGGTAGAGTAGAGTAGAGCTAAGTGCAGAGTCAGACAGGAGGTCCATAATTTGGTACACGAGCTTCACCAGAATTGAAACTAGGAATTTGTAGATGCTATCTTCTTAGTTCAACATTTTTTATTAATCCAAACATTTTGTAAGGCAGTGAGCCTTCCTTATTTTGAGCAGTGAACTCTAGGTAGTGTGCCTGAATGCATGTGCATTCCCTCTTCTTCATACTTTTAACAAAGTATATAAATTGTGGAATAATCTCCACCATGTGTTTTCCCCTAATAGGGTTTCCACGTAAAAATCTTGGTGTTATGATATTTTGATTGTTTCTTTAATGTGCTTGCATGTCTATTTCAGTTTAAATGTTGTGAATGGTTTATGATAAAAGTTGAAATTGTTAAATCTTGTTGAACACTAATTCACCCCCCCTCTTAGTGTTCCTTGAGTCCAACAATTGGTATCGAATCAAGGTTCCTTTGCATAATTTTAATAGCTTGAGGTGGATCTTGGAATACAATGGAATCTGGTGGTCTTCAACAACAACTTATGGTGGCACTTGATGATCTTGATCAGTCTAAAGTAGAAGTCATAGAATTAAAAGAAAATCTTGTGGATGACAAAAAATTCATTCAATCATTAAAGGATAAAATAAATGAGTCAAGAGAAAAGAGGAAGGAAATTTGTGATTAGCTGAAGCAAAAAGAAAATAAATGATTGGAAGATGTTCATCTAAATTAGACCTTAAAATAAATAACTGAAGAATGTGAAAGACTTGCTAGGAACAATGATACTCTAAAGCTTGAAATGGAATCTATGGCATTGAAGCTAACTAGGGAAATTGAAGAAAGAAACAGGAATGAGGAAAATCTAGCCCAGTCTTTAAAAGAAAAATTTGAAGAATGCAACAGAGCTAATAGTGGATTCATTCAGCTAGAAATTGAACTACAACAATCCAGAAATAATGAACAAGAGCTTGAAAGACAGATAGTTATTCTCATAGATGAACTCACTACTACAAATGAGTACAAGGAGAAGTTTAGGATCAGTTCTGCTAAGCTTGATGAGCTGACTAAAGGACATAAGGATGCAAATGATAAGTGAGGTCTTGGCTATGAGAAAGGTGAAAGCTCTGAATCTAAACATAAGGATTCCAGAAAAAAAATTAGATGAACAAAGGAAGAAGATATATGGTAAGATAACCCAATGCTCATAATTTTAATGGTTACTACTTTGCTTGTAATAAATTTGGTCATATGGCTTCTCAGTGTAGAAGTAAAATAAATTCAATCATTCCATCATTTTCTGGTCAGTGTTTTAGTTGTAATAAGTTTGGTCATAAGTCAATTGAATGCAGAAGTATGTTTGTCAGTGTAAGGAATGTCAAATGCTACACCTGTGGAAGATTTGGGCATGTTACTAATCAATGCAGATCAAGAGGAAATCAATGGAATTAATGGTCTAGACAAAGAAATCTGGTGTGCTACATTTGCAAAAGATTTGGTCACATTGCAAGATTCTGCAGGAATAGAAACATGGATAGAAGAGGTCCGGTATACAAAGGAAGAATTTCATAGAAAGATGATAAAGGAAAAGGGGAAGTGAATATTGAAGAAATAAGAGATTAGATGAAGAAAACATGGATAAAGAAGAGTGAATCTGATGAAGGAAATAATCCCATACTAGAAGTAACCTCCAGTAATTCCTCTAGAAATTGATCTCAAGCCATTGGCCTAGGGGGAGTTTTTTAAGAAAAATATGTTATCCCCCTGTCAGTAGTTGGCACTGGAATACAAGAAATTTTTAGTAGTTGTATTATCATTCTACAAATATGTCTTTGACACTTATTTATAAAAATGAGATCTGGAAGGTGCGCAGATGAATTCTTCTCTTGTCTGAGAAAACAAAGTTATCAAAACTCCTAGGGAAAAACATTTAATCTAGTAAAAAGGTTAGGTGTGCCAAGTTATAAAAGGGTATTTGGAACCCTCATTTGTCACCTTGCATTGAAGAAGAACAGAAGGAGAGCCTTTGCAGTAGAATTTTGAAGGATTCAAGTAAATTTGGTAATGAATTCATCAGGTATTTCAATTTCTTGCATAATTTTAAATTTTGTGCTCAGTAGAAAAACTTGTTCGGTACAAAAAGAAAAATAATCAAATCAAAGGAATTGTGAATCTAGATGAATATAGTAGTAGAAATATCAAGGATGTGAGAAATATGTTGTTGACCGATGAATTGAAGTGGCTTGAAGGTGTGAAACATAAAATTTTGGAAATTTGGAGTGAGTTTCATTATTTTGAGAATGCGGAAGTTGTTAGGATTATCTTGAAAAAAATGAATAAGGATACTCTTATTTTGGATAAACCCTATCTCATTTCAAAAGAAGTGATTAGGAATTTAACTAGATTATGCAATGTTGGGGATATTTTGAAAAAGAAGTCGATTCAAAACAAGGAAGTTGAAACCCTAATCGGAGTGACAGGAGATCAAAGGGCTCTAGTAATTTTGACAATCAAAGATCTGATAACAAGGTACATTGCACATGGGATTTCATACAAATTTTTCTTCATAATTGGGGAAGGTGCAACCTCAGTAGGTGTAGTTTACATATCTCATAAAATGATAATGGAGGATCAAGACTTTGACCTGTGTAGTTTGCTAAAAGATCAATTGATGGAAAATGTGTAATTGATAAATGATGCAAATTACCCCTTTAGGTTTGGTACTTTTATCATAGGTATCATGATGTATTTTCTGCATTTCTTTCCTTCAAATGATAATGTGGTATGGAAGGAAAATGAACCAGTTTGTAATAAATTTTTTGAACATTCTAATACTCTGGAAAATTGTGAGCAAGTTTATGCAAATTTCTTTTGAGAATTGTTGGGAAAGTTTGGAGTAGTTAGCATTTCCATTCTAGTAAAAGCACTTGAAGTTGGATCATCTTCTGGTAAAATAGAAAGGAAGTAGAAGAGGGCACTATAATTTGTTGACGACACTCCTCTAGCACACAAGTCTCCAAAATCTGAAGGAAAAGGTAAAGAACAAGTAATTGTGGATATACTAGATGAAGATTTTGATGAGTACACTCCAAGGGATGACCCAAAATCAGTTGAACCAAATGTAGAAATGGAAAAAGAAAGTGAAGAAGAAGGTGCTTTATTCAAAACAAAGATACTGCAGATTGTTTAAAAAAAGATGGGATGCAGAATATTACTGATATATGGTTAGACAAACCCTCATATGAGCAGGACTTGATTGAGAACACTCTAGGCAGTTACTTTGTGCTTAACAACATTGGATTGGAAAGTTTGCAGAATGCACTTCCTGAAGAGTTGATTGAATGCATTATGGAAACTATGGCCTTTGAGTCTCAAGATAGGAAAGAGGAAGAAATAATTTGACATTTGAAGGAGCAATTCATGCTATCCCTTACCAAATTAAAAAGTAAAATGAATGTGTTGAGGCAATGTATAAACTTAGCAAATAACATCTACAATTATTGTCTTAGTTGGCCTCATGTAGTTGGGAAATACAAGGAAAATTTGGAGTAGATTGAAAGTGAGTTGAACAAAATTGTTCAAGATTATAACATGTTTCAAGACCAGGAAGGTATAGTAAAAAAAATGATTCATGAGTTGCAGACTGAGCATGCAAAAGTTCACTTTGCTAGAAACACCCTTGTGGATACTTTCTAGAAAGTGAAGGATTTAATTGAATGCAAATTGGAGCAGCTAATTGAGGTTCTAAGGAAAGGAGAAAAGTTAGAAGAAGTGATTTTACAATTCCAGAATCCCTCATCCATATCATCATTTGGACATAAAAAAATAGTAGCTTGATCTTAATCATTGGGATTGCAGTAGATGCTTGAAAGAAATTTCTTTTGGAAATGAAAGATAAGTACAAAATCATTTTCTGACTTGTGCAATAGTTGTAGTTCTTCAAATTTTGATCCTATTTCTAATTAGCAAAGGGGGAGAGAGAAAACAGTGAAATTTTGTTATTGATGTCAAAGGGGGAGAGAGTGCTATGAAAAATTCCTTGTCATTCCAAGGGGGAATAGTGTTTTGAAAATTTGAATTTCGGCAGCATAATCTCTTGGTTTTGACACTTAGTCATTTTTCACTAAGTGTTGCCATCAATGCCAAAGGGGGAGATTGTTGGCATATGACTTCTAGTGTTGTCATTAATGGCAACTGAAGTCATTATTCTAGTCTATAGATTAGAATTTTCTCATACTGGTAGGAAAAGTAGAGAACAAAGTATTACCAATAGAAAGCATGAAGAATAGGGTATCCAGGTAGTTTTTTGATCTATATGCTTCACCAGATCATCATTTTGTGTTGTGGATCCCCAAGATATTTTTTTAAGCATATGTGTTACCTTATTGGTAAGTTTTGTGAGGTTGCATTAATTGGTGTACGAGCTTGGAGATTCGGTAGGATTTTTTTCTATTTATTTGCTCATTATGGCCGACTTAGTGAATGTAGCGAGTCTTGGATGTATAAGGAGTAATTATTTAAATGTTTCTATGTTAGAGAATTTTGTTTTTGGTCATAGCTATATTCTAGCTGACTTGTGTGGGTACGCATTAAAGATTTCTCATGGTTTGAGCCGGCATGTGAAGAATATTTTGTATTTTATTTGAAGCCGACATATAACGATTGTATTCTTGCTAGCGGATATATATGCAATTTTGAGTAATTCATTTTGGTGTGCGTGTGTGCAAGTGTGTGTATAGAGCAGAGAAGATATGTGTGCGAATACTAGAAGATCAATTGAGTGAATTTTGCTTGAGCAGAAGAGGATTGTGGTGAATTAAGGTAGAGCAAAGTAGAGCTAAGTGCAGAGTTAGATAAGAGGTCTAGAATTTGGTACATGAGCTTCACTCGAACTGAAACCAAGCATTTGTAGATGTTATCTTCTTAGTTCAATATTTTTTTGTAATCCAAACATTTTTTAAGGAAATGAGGCTTGCTTATTTTGAGTAGTGAGCTCTTGGAAATGTGCCTGAATGTGTGTGGATTCCTTCTTCTTCATACTTTTAACATAGTATATAAATTTTGGATTAATCTCCATCATGGTTTTTCCCCTAACAAGGTTTCCACGTAAAAATATCGGTGTTATGATTTTTGATTGTTTCTTTAATGTGCTTGCATGTCTATTTCAGTTTAAATGTTGTTAATGGTTTATGATCAAAATTGAAATTGTTAAATCTTGTTGAACACTGATTCACCCCCTCTCACTGTTCCTTGAGTCCAACAGATGGTTTGTGTGACTGTCTACTTTCTTGCTTGTGTGGTCACTTTCAGACATGTTATATCTGTGGGTAAACATGTTACTTTGCAGGTGCACCTATGAAGCCACTTTCTAACTCCGTGGAGTCTCCTTCCTTTGGGTTTCCTCCATGTGAGAGATCTTGGGGGATGCCTCCTTGTAGGTTTGAGGGTCTCTAATGCACTTTTTTTGGGTTTCCTTCATGTGAGAGATCTTGGGGGATGCCTCCTTGTAGGTCTATAGGTTTGTAAGGAACTTTTTCTGGGTTTCCTTCATGTGAGAGATCTTCGAGGACATCTTCCTTGCAAGTCTGTAGATCTGTAAGACACTTTTTCTGGGTTTCCTTCATGTGAGAGATCTTGGAGGACACCTTCCTTTTAGATCTTTGGGCTTGTGAGGCATTTTCCTTTCAGGGATTCCTTCATGTGAGAGATCTTGTGGGTTTCCTCCTTATAGGTCTACAAGCTTGTAGGATGTTTTCATTCTACAGCTTCATAGTTCTATGGGGCTATGGAGTCCTTTGCCTACCCTAAACTCTTGAGCTTGCCAAATTGTGGTATGTCTCCTTGATGATTTAGGTTTACATTTCTAGCCCTACTAACTCTTCAATCTACTTTACCAAAGCACTCATCAGTATTCATGCTCACTAAAGTGGGGGAAAAATGTATAGGAGAGAATTTGCACCCCTTACACAAATTCTCCTTTTACACATCCTCACCTTAGAAAACCAAATCTGAAGTCAAAATTCCACATTAGTTGTCTACCTTCCTTCCACTTGGCATCTATCTATTGTGTTAGTAGGAGAATATTTGTCAAGGATGTGCGCACAGTGCGCAGACATCCATGTAGTGCACTTACGTCCCTGACAAATTCCTACGTCTAAAGTTGGAAAAGGCATTACACTTTCAATTGGAGTCAACTTGTAACATCCCTCTTTGACCAACTAACCCAAAAAATGACATATTCTTCCCTCTTCTCCTTCAAATTCACCCATTCTTCATTCAACTCATCTCTTTTTGCAATATCTAAGCATTCAATCCATCCTTCTTTCACATTCTCAAGCACTTCCAACATTTTCAACACTTTGTCAACTCTGTAAATCAAGTGTGAAGCAAGCCATTGCAGCGTGGGCTTGAGGTTTTGTGAGACCTCCTTTCATTGTAGTTGAGGCTATGGAATGAATGTTCAAGCCTTCTTTCTCCTCCATTGGCTAGTGAGCTCTTGGAGGAGGTGGTAACGTTTCATTGCTCTCCTTTGTGATTTGGTTGAGTAGCTCTTTACTATTTTATAGTGTTATTTGCATTCCTTCTTTCTTTACTTCTTTATCATATATTTCTCTCTCATTGCTATCTGGCTATCCATGGAGGTGGAAACACCAAAATGGGGGTCTGACTAAGGTAGACCCCTATACAACCCCAATGACCCTCCCCTCTTTCTTGTGTGCAAGTGAAAGAGCATGTGGAGCTAGCTAGAAAATGTGCATCTTTCCAAGATTATCTTTATTACTTTAGCCTTTATCTACCCACTTTATCATCTTCATTTATATTTTTCCTACCTTATTATTCTTTGTTTCCTATCAAAACTAACCAGATAGGCTGATTAGTTAGCTGTTGATTAGTTTGTACCATGTTCAGTGTTTTCTAATCATATGGATGCCAATGTGCCACACTGACGTCCCAGAATTGGGTTGTCATCCTCAAATAGAGAGTTATCTAAGGCAGAGTATTGACTCCAAAACCCAGCTTGCCTAGCCCAAACTAAAGTTTGGATTTGTAGAGTGATTGAGACACATTATAGTCCTCATCATTCTCAATCCCTACTCCCAAAACATCCCTTTAGAGTGAGGTAAGTTAGGGAAGCCCTCTCCTCTTGGCTCTTTATGACCTGGAGCCTTGACGTGGTTGGTCCCCCTCTCATACACATATGTTATTCACCAATGCCTCAACTAGCATCACCATTAATGGTTAGAAATCCTAGCATTTTGGTATTTTTGGTCTATCCACCATAAATTCCCTTTTGCTATTGTGCTTTACCTGTTTGTTACTGAAGGATATAGCTATCTTTTGACTCATGTGGTCTCCCAAAATCTTGTTAAAGGTATTGTATTTCCCAATTTGTCTACCCAATTGGTCAATTAAAATTTTACTAATGATTCTTTTCTCATGCTTCTTGAGAACAATAATGATATCAAATAGGCCTTTCTTTACCTTGAAATATTCTTCCAAGCCTCTAGCTTGAATATTCAATGACAAAAGACACAATGGTATAGGAATTATTAAATTTTCCCAAACCTAGCTAATTGGATTTTTTCAATTGCAAATGAAAAAAATTGATTAGGGAAGTCTTTCAATTTTTGAGTATATTCACTTTCCATGCCTTTCCTACTATCTTGTGGCTATTGGAATTGATTGATTCAATCCTCTGCTCCCATGAAACACCTGCAAGCAATTACCTATGACAATAGATGATGTAGGAACATCCTTGGTTCTTAGCAATCTTTCATCAACCAAAAATATTTTCTTTCAGTTTTTTGTTCTTATTTTGCTCTTGCTCAGTTCATGTTGGTGGATTCATCATCTTTTCTCACTAGCCCTTGTGGATCTTGGAGCACATTTTCGACATGTTCATTTTCCTTGTCCCAAGATTTGACCATGATTGGATCTTTTGTTGGCAAGTTATCGCTTCTGGAATTCTTGGTAGTTTCTTGAATCAACACCAGAATAATTTCAAACCTTTTAACCAATTCGATCATCATGGATTGTCCTCATGACTTATATATCTTAATGGTGGGATTTTTATTATTCTTGAGAGTTTACTCGACCTTCATTATAGTTCCACACTTCATCTTATACACCTATTGAAGAGTAATTCAAATTTGAGGCCGACCTATTTATGTGCACGTTACATTTTATTTCCTTGGAGAATGTGAGGATATTTGGCAAACCTAGATGTTTCTAGAATTGTGAATATGCTATAAATCTTGTAATTGATCATTAAAATATGTAGTAGAATTAGTAGTTGATTAAGTGGATTAATATTGATCTGAATTGTAAAAGTTCCACTCACATATAGGAGCATGTTGGAATGTTGTATATTTGATCAGGCATGTGAGCTGAATCTATAAGCCCGAATGTAACTAATATAATTGTTAATGAGAATATTTCCATCTGCATTTTCCTCCATATTTTGTGTTGCTTTCATTGTGTTACTCTTGTTGCATAGTCCAGATTTTTCTCCTTGAGGACCCTCCTACCATGGCTATGCCAGAATGGTATCAGTGCAAGATTCGTTCCTCGTGAGATCGTCAGATTTTGTGAAGTCCTATTGAAGATTTGTTGTGGGGTGGAAAACTAAGGATCTAACCTACAACTGTAGATGACTTGTGTAAAGATGGTGAGAAGGAGAAATGGTAGAAATGGAGCACATGGAAATGTAGACCCAGTTGTGATGGAGATGTTAAGAGGAATTGCTACTAGATTAGATGCAGTTGAAACAGCCCAGAGGAGAGGTTGACTAGTTGATGATGTGAGTGATGAAGAAGTAGAAGTTAAAGAAGAAAGAGGAAGAGATGAGCAACCTAGCTTAGATAAGGGAGAAGATAGGTTCATAAGAGCCCTAACTAAAGTGAATACAAGAACACATTGCAATCCACCAAATTATAATGGTAAGTTGGATTCAGATGTATTGTTAGATTGGATCACAGAGATGGAAAAGCATTTTGAATTTGAAGGTGCCTCTGAAGATAAGAAGGTGAAGTTTTCTTGTACAAAGTTGAGAGGACATGCATCCCTTTGGTGGGAACACTTGCATAAAGATAGCAGAGAAGAGGAAAGGAAAAGATAAAATCATGGGATCGGATGGTGAATAAGTTGAAGAAAAAGTTTATGCTTGCAGATTATCAAATTAGCTTGTTCAAGAAGTTGTAGAATATGAAGTAGAAAGAATCTAGTGTGACAGAGTATACTAAGGAATTCTATAAGTTGAATATTAGATCTGGACATTTGGAGGATGAGCTGAGCAAGTAGCCAGATATGTGAATGGTTTGAGGTCATCTATATAGGATGAAATGAGTTTTATCAAGTTGTAGAGTGTGAAAGAGGCATATCAGTGTGCCCTAAAAGCATAGGAGAAATTGAATAAGAGACATGAGCAGAGACAAAGAGGAAGAGATGGAATATTTCAAAGAGGAAGAAATTTTACTGGAGGAAGAAGAGGATCTTTTTTGGATTAGAATAAGGATAAGGAGATCAGTAAGAATGACAATTCACACCAAAGAAGCAATGGAAACTCTTGCCGAAGAGGAGGTTATGGTGGTTACCAAAATGAAGGTTATAGAAGAGATGATAGAGGATAGGAGAAAAGGACATTCAAAGGAACCTGTTATAAATGTGGTGGAGAAGGGCATAGAGAATTTGAATGTAATTAGGGAGAGACAAGTAGGAAGATAGAGAACAATAGAAGGAAAACCTTTGTTGAGGAGGATCATGCAGGATCACCTAATAAACCTGAAGATGGAGAAGTGTTGGTGAATAGGAGAGTATTGTGGCAAAGTGAGTTGGAGAAAGAATCATTGCAGAGGAAGAATTTGTTTTAGACCAAATGCAAGGTGAATGGTAAATGTTGTAAAGTGATTGTTGATAGTGGAAGTTTGGAGAACCTAGTTTTTGAAGAGATGGTGACTAAATTTAAGTTGGAAAGGTTGAAACACCCGAAGCCCTATCAGATTGCTTGGATTCGGGATGACCATAAGATATTGGTAAGTGAACAATGTTTGGTGAAATTAAAGGTAGGAAATTACCATGATGAAGTTTTGTGTGATATCATGCCTATGGATATATTTCATATTTTTTTGGGAAGGCCTTGGCAATATGATAGACAGGATATTCATGATGGAAAGAAGAACATACACACCATCATTGGTAATGGGATGAAGCATATTTTGTTGCTATTGGAAGATGTTCCTACAATTGATGTTTGTACAAATGTTAGGGTTTTTATAGTTGATGGAAGAAGATTCCTTGATGGATTGAGACATGAGAATGTGTGTTATGCCTTAATGTCTAAGAAGGCTGAAGACTTGAAGCATGTGGAAGAACAGCCAGAAGAGATAAAAGAGATACTAATAGAATATGAGGAGATCATTTCAGATAATGTACCTAATGGATTGCCACTTGTAAAGAGTATTATTCATTGTATGGATATGATTCCTAGAGCTAGTTTTCCTAATAAAGCAACACACCAGATGACACCAGTAGAGAATGAAGAGTTGAATAGACAAGTGCAAGAATTGTTGGAAAAGGTTTGATTAGAGAAAGCTTAAGTCCCTGTGCAGTACCTGTTGTTCTTGCACCTAAGAAGGATGGAGAATGGAGAATGTCTACAGATTCTAGAGCTATAAACAAGATTACGGTGAAGTATAGATTTCCTTTGCCCCAAATGGATAGCATTATGGATTGTTTGAGTGGAGCTAAGTACTTTACAAAGATAGACTTGAAGAGTGGATATCATCAAATTAGAATCAGAGAAGGAGATGAGTGGAAAACAACATTCAAGAAAAATGGAGGATTGTATGAGTGGTTGGTGATGCCTTTTGGATTGACAAATGCACCAAGTACTTTCATGAGGTTGATGAATGAGGTATTGAAGAAATTATTGGGTAAGTTTGTGATTGTTTACTTGGATGACATCTTGATTTTCAGTAAGACTGGAGAAGAACATTTGTTGCATATCATACAAGTTTTGCAGAGGTTGAGAGAAGAGCAGTTGCTGATAAACATTAAGAAGTGTAGTTTCATGAAGGAAGAGTTGGTATATCTAGGATTTGTGATATCTATGGATGGATTGAAGATGGATCCTGAGAAGGTGAAAGCAATTTTTGAGTGGCCTACACCTGATAGAATTGGAGAGGTAAGATAATTTCATCGATTGGCTATTTTCTACAGGAAGTTCATTAGAAATTTTAGTTCTATTTGCACTCCTATGATAGAAGCAATGAGAGGAGATAGAAAGGATTTTAGATGGACGTCTGGAGCAGAACGAATTTTTGAGTTGTTGAAGTAGAAGGTGAATAAGCAGCCCATGTTGGATTTACCAGATTTCAATAAGGTATTTCAAGTAGACTGTGATGCAAGTGGAAATTCAATTAGAGTAGTACTAAGTCAAGAGGGAAGACCTATAGCTTATTTTAGTGAGAAGTTGAATGATGCTAGGAGAACATATTCAGTGTATGATTAGGAATTTTATGCCATATTTCAAGCCTTGAAGAAGTGGATACATTACTTGTTTCCTAAGGATTTTGTGTTGTATACAGATCATCAAGCATTACAATATTTGAATAGTCAGGGCAAGTTGAATCAGAGACACATGAGATGGGTAGAGTTCTTACAGAGCTATACTTTTTTCCTGAAGCATAAGAGTGGAAATTCAAATAGATTTGATGATGCTTTGAGTAGGAGAAGGAATTTACTGATAGAGATGAGAGTGGAGGTATTAGGCTTTAATGAGTTGAAGAACTTGTATGAAGAAGACCCAAATTTTGTAGAACCTTGGAAAGCTTGTAAAGAACCTATTTTGGAGGATAGAAGCTAGTGGTTGGATTATTTCATTCAAGAGGATATGTTGTTTAGAGGAAATCAGTTTTGTATACCATGGATTTCAATGAAGGATAACCTGGTGAAGGAGAAGCATAGTGGAGGTATGTCAGGACACTTTGGAGTTGATAAGATAGTGGCATTGGTGAGTGAGAATTACTTTTGGCCTCAGATTCATAAGGATGTTAGGAGATTTGTGTAGAGTTGCAGAGTTTGTCAAGTTACAAAGGGGAGTAGTCTGAATGTTGGATTGTATAAGCCTTTGATAGTTTCAGAGAGACCTTGGGAGAATATTAGTATGGATTTCATACTTGGTTCACTGAAGACACAAAGAGGTAATGATTCTATATTTGTTTTGGTTGATCAATATTCTAAGATGGCACATTTCATACCTTGTAAGAAGACAATAGATGTAGTACATGTAGTAGATTTGTGTTTTAGAGAAGTGGTCAGATTGCATGGGATACCTAGAAGTATTGTTTCAGACAGAGATGTAAAGTTTGTTGGTTACTTTTGGAGGACGCTTTGGAAGAAGTTGAAGAAAAATTTGAAGTTTAGTTCTACTTTTCACCCACAGACTGATGGATAGACAAAGGTAGTGAACATGATTTTAGGGAATTTGTTGTGATGTTTGGTTGGAGAGAAGACTAGAAGTTGGGATTTAGTCCTTGCATAAGTAGAGTTTGCTTATAATAATTTAGTGAATAGGAGTACAGGAAAGACACCATTTGATATTGTTATTGGAGTTCACCCTAGAGGTATATCAGAATTGAGAGACATCAATATGGAAGATAAGAGGAGTGCAGAAGCAAAAGTATTTGTAGAACACATGAAGAATTTCCATACTCAAGTGAAACAACAATTGGAAGACATGAACCAGAAGTATAAGGAGAAAGCAAATGAAAAGAAGAGACATAAGGAATTCGAATTTTGAGATGAAGTGATGGTATATTTAAGGAAGGAGAGATTTCTAGTTGGTATATACAATAAGTTGAAGATGAGGAAGTTTGGACCTTGTAATATTTTGAGGAAATTTGATTTTGTAAATGCATATAAAGTGGAGTTACCAGAAGTTATAGGTATATCGCATATATTCAACATTTCAGATCTACATCGGTACTATGAAGTAGAGTTCAGTGGAGACAACAAAGTAGAATTGGAGAATTAGTTTCCTAAAAAACAATCAAATGAGATTGAAGAGATTTTGGATGTCAGAGAAGGGAGGAAGACTCATGGAAGACAATATAAAGAATATCATGTGAAGTGGAAAGGTAGACCAGTTGAGGATTCTTCATGGATTTCTCAAGCTAAGGTAGATCGTCTTGGTTTTCCTTTGGCCCTAGCAAAGTGAGAGGCTCACTTTTCAATAACCTCAGATGTCTGATGTAGGATCATCCTTGGTTCTTGGAAATCTTGCATCAACCAAAAATATTTTCTTTCAGTTTTCTATTCTTATTCTATTCTTGCTCAGTTCAAGTTGGTGGATTCATCATCTTTTCTCACTAGCCCTTGTGGTCTTGGAGCACATTGTCTACATGTTCATTTTCCTTTTCCCAAGATTTGAACGTGATTGGATTTTTTCTGACAAGTTATCGGTTCCAAAATTCTTGGTAGTTTCTTGAACTGACACTAGAATAATTTCAAACCTTTCGACTAGTTCAATCATCCTTGTGACTTGTGGATCTTAACGATGGGATTTTAATTGTTCTTGGGAGTTTCCCCAACCTTCATTATAGGTCCAAACTTTGTCTTATGCACCTATTGAAGAGTAATTCAAATTAGAGGCCAACCTATTCATGCACACATTACATTTTATTTCCTTGGACGATGTGAGGATCTTTGGCCGACGCGGATGTTTCTAGAATTGTGAATATGCTATAAATCTTGTAATTGATCATTAGAATAGGAAGTAGAATTAGTAGTTGATTAAGTGGATAAATATTGATCCAAATTGTAAAATTTCCGCTTACATATAGGAGCATGTTGGAATGTTGTATATTTGATCAGGCCTGTGAGCCAAATCTACAAGCCTGGATGTTGTTGGTCGAATGTAACTAAGATAATTGTTAATGAGAATATTTCCATCTACATTTTCCTCTGTATTCTATGTTTCTTTCATTGTGTTACTCTTGCTGCACAGTTCAGATTGTTCTCCTTGAGGGCCCTCCTACCATGGTTGCACCAATAGAGAAGATCAAAAGTGATATTGTGCTCAATAACATGAGAATTGCATTGATGCAG
This sequence comes from Sequoia sempervirens, assembly GCA_007258455.2. Taxonomy (NCBI): domain Eukaryota; kingdom Viridiplantae; phylum Streptophyta; class Pinopsida; order Cupressales; family Cupressaceae; genus Sequoia; species Sequoia sempervirens. The sequence goes on from VDFB02105785.1 coordinate 411,915,339, forward strand.
ATAACTTGGATAATTATTACAAATGAATGTGCATGCTTATATAAGCAATGCACAAACAAACCCTACATGCGAATTTGACAATATAGAGACAAGTGTACAAATCTCATGCAATGTGACAACTTGTCCTAAATTTAGTCCAATCTAATAATAAGAATCAAACTAAAGATTAAGAAGAAACTCCTAAGTTTAGCTTAAGTGAACTAAATTAAAAAATCCTCTAATAATTAACTGATGATTAATTAATTATCAGATAATGACTTATTTACTCCAACACCCCTCTTAAGTTCAACTTAGGGAGAAACTAAACAGCTGATAAATGAAGCTAAATGAATGCAAAATGGGTCCTAGCTACAAGGCCTGATGAGGTACCCATGTACAAGTAAATGAATCTATCATAACTAGAGAAAAGGAGAAAACCACACGGGAAAAACTCCTTTCCAAAAGAGAAAAATAAATGATTGCTCTAGTGAAAGGATAGGAGGACTCAATGTGACCCCTAAGGACTACTATCATGCAAGTACAATAGATGTCCCCCCAATAGGAGAAAGAAAATGAAGATATGAATCCCCCCCATAATGAAAAAGCTTGCATGCCAATGATGAACGCTTGAAGATAGAATATGATCCATTGCCTACAAAAAACATTTCTCCCTTTACAAAGAAAAGGATCCACTGGTGATTGGTGAAGCCAATCCAAAAGAATGGGTGATTCTAGAATCCAAATCTAGATGATGTGTGCCTTTGAAAACTACTCACATGTCCACATGTCAGAAAGTAATTATTTCAATCCAAGATCTTGTGAAGACTGATATAGAAAAAGCTGCAACGGCGATGAAGATGGTGGGCCAATAGCAATAATCTGGCTGTTAACAAAGAGGAGGTGAATGTCCCCAAAGTAATCCTTTAGATATGTAGTATAGGACTCTACAAACAAGGATGATATGCTTGTAAGATATGAATCCCAATTAGAAATTTTTTGAAGATGTATGATGTCTTGTTGCACTGAATCAATAGGGTCCATAGATTTGGGGATGCCAAGCTGATCAAGAACAATAGAAGATGATGATACAGTCTTGATCTATAGAGTGGGAACATGAAGACAAATCTTTGAACCATTGAAAAATGCAATACTTGTGATATACTCAAGCTCCTCTAAAGCATCATCATCAAAGTGTATGAAATCTACATCTACAAGAGGGATGAGATAATCTACAATAGGATCCTCTAGGTATGGAGAGATATGATAGTCTCCATGGGTCTCCCAAAGTCATTTCGAAAGTATGTGGAGACATTTAATGTCTGATACAACATACACAGTGTCAAGATCTACACTAGAACATATAACCCCTACAATATGATCTATGATGATGCCCCATGCTGATAAACTCCCTGGTGTTTTTGGTGTAGGTATGAGTCCATACAAATACAAAAAAATATCAAGCTATTTGAGATGTGTCAGGATCCCAATTCTCCAAGACTATTAATTGTACTTGTCCAAGTTGATCACAAAAGAATGAATAGAAAAACCAATGATACTAACTCAAATGAAAAATCAAAGACTAATGATCTCGGTACTAATTTAAAGCATATCAAAATATGTCATCTCACACAAACAGATCATTTCCAGGTGCTAAGACGTCCAAGTAATTGACAAAATTGTGAAAACACAAATAAATAAATTAAATGTACCTGGGACAGATTCTGGAAAAGGTGCATGAATAGATCTGAAGAGCTTTGAAATACCTTTCCAACGCTACTTGAATCACAAAAATTGGAGATATAGGAAAAAAGTTATGAGCTCGAATGCACAAAATGAAGATCTAAATTTGACTGAGAATAATAGGAACCACTAGAAAAATATGATGATAAGACCTACACCACTAGAAAGATCATAGAATCATCTTTTCAATGATATTTCGTTTGCCTGATTTTGACACCATATGCCCAAGCTATGCCAAAAAGAGAAAAATTGTTCCTGGAAGGAAAATTAAGGCTAGGAGGGGGCTTGAGGGGCTACTATTGGAAATATGTGTCTCAATCCCATAGGTTGAAACCTCTATTGGAGCCAAGTCAGTGTGACATATTCTATGTCTGGCCGACGAGCAGATTTGTAGCCTTATGTTTTGTACAGTTCGTTGTGACCTTGCAGAAATCTTGCCAAACGGTTACACATTGGAGTCTTTGGTGTGACATGTTGTGTTCGGTGTAACCTCTCATCGCCCATGGAGATCTCTAGTCGACAGGCCATTCTATCGTATATCGAGGAGACCCTTGGCCGAAAGGCTTAGTTCGGGGTGAAGTCCTAGCGATAGCTAAAGTCTCACCGACAGTGTTTTATGTTGAAGCCTTCAGGGAAAGTCTTGGGTGTTTGGTAAGAAGTCTTGGGGAGAAGTCTCAGCGAGAATGGAATGTCACGCCGACAGGGATACAACTAAAGTCATTAGAGTAGCTCAAGGCGATCAGTATGAAGTCTTGGTAACTCGTGGGGTCTTACCGATAATAGTATGGCTTCAGAGTAACATAAGAGAGCTTGGTGAAACCTCTTGGTGAAAGATGAATGCCTTGCCGACTGTTCGGTGCTCGATGTAACTTAAAGTCTTTGGAGTAAAGTCTCAATGATGGACATGTGTCTCAGTGATGAAGAAGTCTATTTTTGGTATGACTTGAGAACTCGGTATGTAGTCTTGGAAAAAGTGATGAGTCTTGCCGGTCCTAGTGGATGCACTTGGATTAACTTGAAGGCTCGGCATGAGGTCCTGGAGAGAGCGGTATGTCCTGCGGACATAATGACTCTTCGGTGTGACTTAGGATATCGATATGTGGTCTCACCAAAGAGCAATAGTTTTTCCAAAAGGAAAGCTAAGGTTGATACAAGTTGTAAGCTCAGTGGAACCTCTTGCCAATGGAAATGACTCTTGGCAATATCGATGATTGAGTCTTGTGGCATAGGGGAGACACGATTAGTGTCTAACTGACATGCCAACACAGGTTGATTTCTTTGATCGAAAGAAGACCATCCTACATGGTGTCTTGTGGACCAATCAGAGAAGCTGAATGGGAACTGTTGGAAGCTAGTACATTTTGGTAGTTCTGAGAGGAAGCTCGACAAATAGGGGCGACATGAATATAGTCTGGAATAGAAGATGTTTCTTGGTTATATGATTCAAAGAATCAATAGATTGTTGTGTGATTGTATTAGAGTTATTTCCATTCAATAAAGATTGTAACTTGAAGGTTCATGTACAAGTTTGATCATTGTGAAAGCTGCTGAAATCTGACATTAGAAAGATAAGTCAAAACTCTGTTTGTAATCTTTATTACTATAATACAAAGTGATTTCTCTTGCTGTGGTGGGTTTTTATCCCATAATATTTTTCCCACGTAAATCTGGTGTTCATATCTGTTTGTCAAATACTCTGTTTCTGTTATCTCTTTCATGTGCATCTTAATTGGACTGTAATTGTAAAATTTAAAAAGTATATCTATATTCTTCACTAAGGTTTTGATGTTAGGAGAGTTGCTTCCGCATCTATCTTTTCTTACAAGTGGTATGAGATCTTGGCTAGTTGTGTTATCCTTGTGGGTACATTGGGTTTTTTGTGTCATTTCTGTTCAGTGGGAGTCTTGTAGAAGTTTGTCAATTTCTAATTACAGATTGAGATGGAAAGCATGTTAGGAAAGATTGTAATAGATAAATTCAATGGCAGTAATTTTGAGTTGTGGAAACTCAAAATGGAGGATCTCTTAGTGGATTGTGATCTGTGGTTTGTTGTGTCTGGAACTAAACCTACAGGCATGAAGCAAGAAGATTGGGACCTTGCAGATAGAAATTCTAAGGGGCTAATAAGACTCTATTTAGTAGACTCCGTACTTCTCAATGTGCATTAAGAGAAGACTGCATCTTCCTTGTGGAAGAGACTAGCATCTATTTATCAAGGGAAGTCCTTGGTGAATAAACTATTCCTGAGGAAGAAGTTGTACACTTTGAGAATGCAGGAAGGAGGGCCTGTTGTTGATCCTTTGAATGCATTTAACATGTTGATTGCATAGTTAACTTTTGTTGGTGTAAAGACTGATGAAGAGGATCATTGTATGCTTTTATTGTGTTCTTTTCCAGACTCTTGGGATCACTTGGTGATGGCTATTGGGAGTACAACATCAAATTTCAAGATGGAAGATGTTCTTGATTCTTTGTTATCAGAAGAAATGAGAAGGAAATCTTCTGAGATGGCGAAGGAAGCCCTTGCTGTTAGAGGAATGTCAAAAGAGAAAGGCAAGAAGAAGGATAAGAAATCTAAATCAAAATCAGAGGGGAGATCAAAATTTCCTAGCAAGAATTCCAAGGTGAAATGTTGGAACTGTGGGCAACCTGGTCATGTCCGAAAGGATTGTAAAGAGGAGAAAAATAAAAAGAAGAAGGGCTCTTCCAATAATCATTCTTCTCGCAGTGATGGAGACGCCTCCATTACAACCTTAGCTACATAGGCATTAGATGATGTCTGGCTAATTGATTCTGGAAAATCTTTCCACATGACATCTCATAGAGATGGGTTCACAAATATGAAGAATACGATGGTGGAAAGGTGTACTTGGAAAGTGATTCAACTTTAGAGATTGTTGGTCGTGGAAGAGTCAAAATCCAATTCCCTGATGGCAAAGTGAAGGGAATCAAGGATGTTATGCATATACCAGGTCTAGCTCAAAATCTACTACCTGTCAGTAAGCTAAATGATATTGGAGTGCAAGTCATGTTCTCTGGAAATGGCTGCAAGATGACTAGAGGCTCAATGGTGCTAGCAAGGGGTGCCTATATTGGTACCTTGTACAAGCTGGATGCACATGTTGTTCAATGTAACAATGTCTCTGTAAAGACACAGAAAGCTACTCATGGAGGTAAAGAGGGAAATGTTCCTAATTGTGTAAACTCTATGGAAATTAAACTTCCAGCAAAAAAGACTATGCTCTGGCATCATAGGCAAGGCCACATTGGAGAGAAGGTTTAAAAAACTTGAAGAATAAAAACCTGGTTAAGGGGCTTGATGATTGTAACCTTGAATTTGAATTCTGTGAGCATTGTATATATGGAAAACAACACCATGTTTCATTTTATTCCAGTCCTCCTAAATCTTCTAGTTTGCTAGATTATATTCATTTTGATGTATTTGGTCCAGTGAATGTTCCTTCTTTGTCTAAATCGAGATACTATGTATTATTCATTGATGATTATTCGAGAAGAACATTTGTTTATTTTCTAAAAAGTAAATCAGAAGTGTTTAGTTGATTTAAGGAATTTAAAAACCTTATTGAAAATTAGAATAGTAGGAAAATTAAATGCTTAAGGACTGATAATGGCTGTGAATTTTGCTATGATGATTTTGAAAGGTATTGCAAATACCATGGGATTAAAATACATAAGACTACACCTTATACTCCACAGCAAAATGGGTTGCAAAAAGGTTCAATAGGACAGTGATGGAGAGAGCATGAAGTATGCTGAGTAGTGCTGGCTTGGAGGAGAAGTTCTAGGCTGAGGCTATTGCTACTGCATGTTACATAATAAACTGTTCTCCAAATTCTGCTCTTGTTGAGAAAACACCTTCGAAAGCATGGTCTGGTAAGATGCCCTCTTTAAGACATATTCATGTTTTTGGCTATGAGGCATATGTTCATGTGTCATATGAGAAAATATCTAAATTGGAAAACAAGGCTGTCAAATGTATTTTTATTGGCTATAGTGTTGGCATAAAAGGATACAAGCTTTGGAATCCTAATATAGAGAAGTTTGTATACAACAAAAGTGTAATCTTTTGTAAGATGAAACCTTCTACCTTGGATCTGTAGTCAAAGACAAAGTCAGAAAACAATAAGGATGTAGTTGAAATTTCTCCTACACTAGAGAAAGAGGAATTAAAAATTCAAAATGTACTTGAAACTGAGGAGAGCTCAAGCAGTTCTAAAAGTTCTGAAGAAGAACCTCAGCCTCAACCACTGAGGAGGTCAACCTGTGAAAGAAAACAACCTGATAGGTATGGGTTCTCTTTGATAGATTCTACTTGTGCCTATTCTTTAATTTCTAGCACTGATGAGCCTAGGACTGTAAAGGAGGAATTTAAAATGTCTATTTCAGACTCTTGGTTGGAAGCCATGAATGAAGAAATGGCATCATTAGAAAATAATGATACCTGGAGTTTGGTGCCATTGCCTAAAGGAAAAAAAGTTGTGGGCTGCAAATGGGTATTTAAAAAGAAGATTGGTCTAGATGGCAATGTGGAAAAATATAAGGCGAGGTTGGTTGCGAAGGGTTATTCCCAGGTAGAGGGAATTGATTATGGGGAAATTTTTTCTCATGTAGCTAAGCTGACGTCCATTAGATTTCTTTTATCACTTGCAATAGCGTATGACTTAGAGGTTGAACAGATGGATGTGAAGACAACATTTCTTCATGGTGATCTTGAAGAAGAAATCTATATGTCCCAGCCTGAGCACTTTGTTGAGAAAGATAAAGAGAAACTGGTTTGCAAGTTAAAGAAGTCTTTGTATGGGTTAAAACAGTCACCTAGAATGTGGTACCAAAAATTTGATACTTTTGTATTATCTTTGGGATTTGTAAGATCAAAATTTGATCATTGTGTCTATTATAAAGCTAAAAGTGATCAATTTCTTATTATTTCTCTCTATGTTGATGATATGTTGTTCATAGGAAATAGTAAGCTAATGATTTCTAATCTTAAGTCTCAGTTGTCTGCTAAGTTCGAAATGAAAGATCTTGGTGCTGCAAGGTATATTATGGGGATGGAGATAACCAAGGACAGGAATAGTAGAAAACTTTGTCTCAGTCAGAGTAAGTATATCAAGACTATCCTAGAGAGATTTTGCATGAATCATTGCAAGTAGCTAGTTGTTCCAGTCTTGCAGGGAACAAAGCTATCTATTGAAGACTGTCCAAAATCTCCTACTAAGATGGAGGACATGAACAGTGTACCCTATGCTAGTGCAGTTGGCAGTCTTATGTATACAATGGTCTGTACAAGGCTAGACATTGCCCAAGTAGTGGGAGTACTTAGTCGGTTTATGGCTAATCCTGGAAGGACACATTGGGACGTGAAAAGAGTTTTCAGATATTTGAAGGGAACTTCAGATTTTGCTTTGTGCTACCATGGGAACCTAGTTGAATCACAAAGGAATCTTAGTATTCAAGGCTATGTGGATTCTTATTTGGCAAGGAACATTGATAGTAGGAGGTCCACCAGTGGATACATTTTCATGTTGAATGGTGGTGCAGTGAGTTGGATGAGTAAGTGGCAGGCTGTAGTCACTTTGTCCACTACAAAGGCTAAATACATGACAACTACACATGCTTGTAAAGAAGCAGTTTGGTTAAAACATTTGTGTTCTAACATTGGTTTGATGCAAGGAAAATAACTATTTTTTGTGATAGTTAGAGTGAAATTTGTTTGGCAAAGAATCCTACTTTCCATGCCAGAATGAAACATATAGATGTACAGTACCACTTTGTATGAGATATGGTGGAGGATGGAAAGTTCAATTTGGAAAAAGTTGATACTTTGGAAAATGTTGTAGATGCATTGACGAAGCCAATGAGCACAGATAAGTTCAGGTGGTGTGCCAGTTCAATGGGCCTTAGTGCCCATGATTTTTAGTAAGTTTTGTTGTGCTTTGGAGGTGCCTGTGTGATCTTTGTCAAGTGGGATATTTTTGGAAATATGTGTCTCAATCCCATAGGTTGAAACCTCTATTGGAGCCAAGTTGGTGTGACATATTCTATGTATGGCTGACGAGTAGATTTGTAGCCTTATGTTTTGAACAGGTTGCTATGACCTTGCAGAAGTCTTGTCGAACGGTTACACATTGGAGTCTTCAGTGTGACATGTTGTGTTCAGTGTAACCTCTCACCGCCTGTGGAGATCTCTGGTTGACAGGCCATTCTATCATATATCAGGGAGACCCTTGGTCGAAAGGCTTAGTTCAGGGTGAAGTCCCAGCGATAGCTAAAGTATTGCCGACAGTGTTTTATGTTGAAGCCTTAAGGGAAAGTCTTTGGTGTTCGGTAAGAAGTCTTACCGATAGGAATTTCTCACCGACACTATTCACTCGGGGTAGCCCAAAGGTCTCAGGGAGAAGTCTCAGCAAGAATGGAATGTCACACCGACGAGGATACAACTGAAGTCATCGGAGTAGCTAAAGGTGATCGGTATGAAGTCTTGGCAACTCATGGGGTCTTGCCGATAGTAGTATGGCTTCGGAGTAACATAAGAGAGCTCGATGAAACCTCTTGGTGAAAGATGAATGTCTTGCTAACTGTTTGGTGCTCGATGTAACTTAAATTCTTTGGAGTAAAGTCTCAATGATGGACGTGTGTCTCAGCGATGAAGAATTCTATTGTCGGTATGACTTGAGAACTTGGTATGAAGTCTTAGCAAAAGCAATGAGTCTCGCCGATTGGTGGATGCACTTGGATTAACTTGAAGGCTCAGCGTGAGGTCCTGGTGAGAGCGGTATGTCCTGCTAACAAAATGACTCTTTGGTGTGACTTAGGATATCGATATGTGGTCTCACCAAAGAGTGATAGTTTTTCCAAAAGGAAAGTTGAGGTTGATACAAGTTGTAAGCTTGGTGGAACCTCTTGCTAATGGAAATGACTCTTGGCAATATCGATGATTGAGTCTTGTGACATTGGGGAGACACAATTAGTGTCTCACTGACATGCCAACATAGGTTGATCGCTTTGACTAAAAGAAGACCATCCTACATGGTGTCTCGTGGACTAATCAGAGAAGCCAAATGGGAGCCGTTGGAAGATAGTTCATTATGGAAGTTCTGAGAGGAAGCTCAACGGACAGGGGCAACATGAATATAGTTTGGAATAGAAGATGTTGCTTGGTTAGATGATTCAAAGAATCAATGGATTGTTGTATGATTGTATCAGAGTGATTTCTATTCTATAAAGATTGTAACTTGAAGGTTCCTATACAAGTTTGATCATTATGAAAGTTGCTGAAATCTAACATCAAAAAGATAAGTCAAAACTTTGTTTGTAATCTTTATTACTGTAATACAAAGTGAATTCTCTTGGTGTGGTGGGTTTTTCTCCTGTAAGAGTTTTCCCATGTAAATCTTTTGTTCATATGTGTTTGTCAAATACTCTGTTTCTATTATCTCTTTCATGTGCATCTTAATTGGACTATAATTGTAAAATTTAAAAAGTATATCTGCATTCTTCCCTGAGGTTTTGATGTTAGGAGAGTTGCTTCAGCATCTAGCTTTCCTTACAGCTATCGTATGGATGATGTCAGCATGACATCATGTTGCCATCAACAAAGCATAGGTTTAAATTTGATAGTTTGCTAGTCATCAACACAAAAAAGAACACCCTTATTCAGAAAAATTTCACAATTGCTAGAATCTTCCCATTGGTTCCTAGTATATGCTTTTGGAATCTGAAAGATTCCTTGTTGATGAATTTTGTGAATTTCAATTTTTGTGTTGCATGAGTTTTTTAACTCACCAATTTTCTATTTCATTCCTAGAAGTTAAAAAAAGAGTTATTGGATCGGTAAGCCTCTCTCTTCGGTTGGTAAATTCTAGGTGTGCTCTAAATTTTATTTTTTGCTCATGTTTATTACTCCTCTTGTTGGGTATATTCTAAGGGGTCTTATCTAAAAGTTGAGAAGCTAGTCACTGACTTTCTTTAGGCTAGTATAGATGATAATAATATATTTCATCATGATGCTTGGAAATTTTGCTGTTTCCTATGATGATGGTGTTTTAGGATTACTTTCAATCCATTTTCAAGGCATTGCTCTTTGTGCTAAATGGATAATCAAAGCTCTAGAAGGGAACATCACCAAGAAAATTATCATAAGGAATTATATTTCACCATCACTTCCTATTAGGTGACTAGCTTGGAAAGGACATGGACTCTATACTCTCATCACCATGATAGAGCCTACCCAAATATGAGGCACATTTTTTATTAAAAGTATTTGGAAGGCCTAAGAGTCCATCAAGCTTTGGCTTCTTTGGGACAGTAATGGTTTACACAAAGCCCTCTTAATTAACTAGTATTCTATTTGGTAGTCTCAATTTCTATTCAATCAAGATAGTTCTCTTGCCAAAACCCTTTGGGTGAACATGCATTGAAATTTTTAATAAGAGATTTAAAGCTCTTCCAAATCTACTTGGTAGAACCACCTAGAATCTTCTATCTTAGCCTAAGGCCAAGTTGAGATTCCAATTATCCAATAAAAATTGAAGAGACCTTCTAGACTATAATTGATGTTATCCTTTCTTGTATGGTTCACAAAATTGAGGTTAGGTCCTTCAAGTCTTGATGAAAAGATTGGAAATGATATCTTGAAACACCATTTTGTAATTACAAATCACGTAAGAAATACTTGTGGCTTATACCTCAACTCCTAATAGTGGACCAACTAAAATATCACTAAAACATTTGTGGCTTGGTCTTGTTTTGATTATTTTGTCTTTGCAAGATATATTATTATGTTTTCAATTATTAAAAAAAAAAATTATTCATCAAAATAATCTTTGAATATAAACACAAATATAATCAGCCTTCTCAAAGACCCTTCCTAGTTTGACCAAATCATAGAAAAATTGACACTCAAAGGAGCGACCAAAAAACAATGGGCATCATACTCATATAAAACAAATGATGGTAAGAAACGATTTTAATTTGTTCCATGTTGTAAGGCTAGATTTATTCTGAGTGAACTTTTTCCCAGGCTCTTACACGTCTATCAAAAGCAGAGTCAGAGTAGTTGGGTCTTTCAAGCAAAGAAGCGTGTAGATGGAGTCAACAATCTCTATCATCACACTAATCATGATACCTAGTGTTCTAGCACGTAAAAGGAAGGAGAGAAAATAGGAAGAAAGTTAGCATATGTGCAATGGTAGGTACAAGTCTTTATATAACAAAGGCTATGTTGTAACAACCAAAATGTATGCTGAACCACTTACATCCACAAACATAACTCTACTCTGGTCAAGTCATTCAGACTATTTACTTTGTGGGTGGAGATATTATCAATGAGAATGAAAACAAATTAATGTAGTGCAAATTTCGTGTATGGGATGATGTGAATGCACAACAATGAATGGTAGGTATGTGTGCTTTTTGAGAAACAATCACCTCAAGAAAGGTAGACCAGAAGTTGAGTCAACAAGTGTGCGGATGGAAAGTCACCTCATCTTCGTTCTCACTTCATTCATCAAATTTAATTTGATTTTGTAAGTTGACCATCAATAAATTTCTAGTTTCCTGCATTTTTCTATTGTAATTTGCTGCTACATGAGGTTGTATAGCCTTGTACGACCTGCAAGTGGTCTCTAATTGATTGGAGTTGATGTGGAATTGAATCTACTCTCCAACAAACTTGGTTTCATTGAATTCCATTTAGTTTTGAGCATTTAGAAGCAATTTACTCCAAACTGCTTTGAAAACCTAGGTTTTGGTGCTTTGAGAGAATAAAATGAGGTTTTGAGCCATTCCTCTAGTGAAATGGCTTGATAACTAGTGAAATGCAAGTAATCAGGATTTTTTTTTAGTTTATTAAGTTTGCAAGACTAGGGGTTAAGGATTTGAGCAAATGGGTTGTTGCCCTAGTTGATTAAACTCTTGTTTTTAGGCAAGAATGATGTGTAGGTGGTATGGTTTGATAGAAAACTCTTGGAAAGTAGTTTGAAAGGGTTGGAAATTTTTTTCAGACCATGTTTAACATGTCTAGGTTGATGGGATAAAATTTTGAGGTCTGGGTTGTGAAAATCACAAAGTGATCTATCAAAATAAGCCTAATTAGGCCTTTATGCAAGTGTAGTAGTTAGATTTTTGAGGGTTGTGTTACAAAATGCAGCACCCCTCCGATTTGCTTATATTTTCAGAGAGTGCTTTTAATTTGATAGACCATTATACTATGTGATTTTTATTTGATCGCTAACATTTAAGTGTTGATGGTTTTTATATTTTGATGTGATGGTACACTATATGGATAATTATTGTTTGTGACATGCTTTCTGGTTAGCATAGTTGTTTATTTGAGTTGATATTGATATATGCTCTCTATTGTTAATTGATGTTTTAATCTCATTATTTTAATGTGACACTGTATTGGTGAAGGGAATGGGATTGCATCACTCACTTGCGAGCACCCTATGATTCCGCTATTTTCTCTTCACGGTGTGTTTGATTCATGATTTATATATATATATGTATGGCACATGATTTGATTGTAGGATTGTAGGTACAAAACATCGGCTCCGCCTAGATTCACAGGTTTAAGCATGTCCATTACCCAATATAGTTGATTGGAAGATAGTAACGGGGTTTTCCTTGTCAAACCACAACCCTAGCCACAATGTGTCATTAGTCCTTGTTCAGTATGCTTTGTTGTTATGTTGTCCATGTTTGCCTTGTTTAATTATTTTGCAAGGTTTATTATGTGGAAATTAATGTTAAATTAATGCTTTATAATGGTTGTTAATGGTTATTTAATTAATTTTGATTAATATTGTTAGAAGCTTTGTATTTAATTTAATTAATTAAATTAAATTTATTTTGTAAAGTAATTTAATCCTTCTGATTAAATTTATTTTATAAGGTAATTAAATTAATTAAATTCAATTTAATTAGAAATTAATTTGTGAATTTTGAATTATTAAAATGCATAAATTTCTTGTAATTATCAAAAGGGAAATATCTGTGAATTGGTTAAAAGATATTTTAATTTTGACATGTGTGTTAGAAAATTAATTAACACAGTAGTTGAGAATTTATTCTCGGAGAGAATATTTGCAATAATTGAAAGAGGAAAGAGGTTACTTCACGAGAATGGTAAAGATATTTTTAGAGGAGGTTGTTGAAATTTGAAAAGGAAGTTCTTGGAAAGGTTTTTAGTTTAATTTTTTTTTGGTTTTCTTATTTTGGAAAGTGATATTTTGGAAGAAGCTTTGACAATTTGGAATTTGCAGAGGAAGCTCTACTTCAAATTTCATTTCCTTAAGCTTTCGGATACAGGTTCTTTTAAATATTTTTATTGTTTTTAGCAAATTGGAAAGATTGCATGTACAAGAAGTACTTGTGTAGAAGCTTTAATTTATTTTATAGATTTAAAAGCTTTCTGTGTTTGGAGAATTTTCCATGTAAATTTTTAAGAGTTTTTGTAGAAAATTTTGGAGTGAAATCAAAGAGCCTCTGTTGAAATTTGTTTTTAAACAATAGAAAACTCAAAGGGAAAACAAAAGAGAAATTTGGAAATCTTTGTAGGAAATGGTTTCAATCTTCCTGATAAATTGGGGAAAATCTTATTTGAATTGGAAAGATCTTCTTGTAGAAGAATATCATTTAATTTTTTTTCCCAATTAGTTTTATTTGGCTGGGAAAATTGGAAAACCTTTGTGAAATTTTCTAAATACTTCCTGTAGAAAGCTTTTATGAAAATAATTTTCCTGATTGTGTATTCGTGTTGATTAATTTATATATATATGTATGTATATATTTGAATATATACATATACATATACAAATATATATATACTTTTGTGAAGATAACATGTAGAAAGTAATTATGGAATAAATTTTATATTAAAAGAAAAGCCAAACTGTAGATTCCGTACAACAAATTTTTTTAATAATTCACAGAATTTAAAAAAAAAAATGAAAATGTTTATTTTGTGGGGGAAGGGCTACCCACAGTCGTCCACATAAGGGAGGCAGACTGTGAGGCAGCGTTGGCACTGCCTACGCAGGCTACGCCACCCACTATGGGGGTTCGACTGTGTACAACTGTCGGGCCTTTAAACCTTATTTGCTCTTTCAAAATTCAATTTTGAATTTATATTATTTTATTAAAGTTCTTTTTAAAATATAATATATATATATATATATATATATATATATATTTATTTATATATATATGTATATATGTATATAAGTATATATATATATTCATTATATATATATGTATATATACTTTGTAATTGTATGAAAATTGTAATTTAATTTTAAATATATATATTTAAAAGGATAAATGTATTTTTAAATAGATCCATGCAAATGCATGAAATAGATAATTTTTAAATGATATAAATTAAAAGACGAAATTGATTTTGAAATAGAAGAAATTGGGAAAATTGATTTAAATAATTAGATTTAATTTTGTTATTTTCAATAAATGATATTGCATTAAGTTATATTATTTTAGGGAAATGTTATATTGTATTCTTGAAAAATAAATTGGATTTAGGAAATCCTAATTATAGCCTTATTTCCTGCTTAAATTGCTCACTATATTGTGATTTCTTTTGTTCACTTTTTTTTGGGGGAGATTGGTTAGTTATGATTTTGTAAGTCTTCTAGATGATGTTACTTTATGAGGGGGTTGTTATGTTTTGCAGTTCAGCCCTTTGACTTACCTTGGGTAGTGCACTTTGTTATGATTCAGTTTGAAACACCTGGTTACTACGAATGGGTTTTGTGATTTAGTTTAAACACCCGGTTACTACGAACAGGTTGTGTTGCCTCTTATATTTTGTATTGGGATTTAATATTTGTTTTGTGTACTATGTTTACCCTTGGTTTTTGGATTAGATCCTCACGTTGTCAGAAGGGGAGTGGTTCTTAGTGGGGGTCCAACACACAAAGGGGCACCAGGAAAGTGATAACTTAAAAAGAATTAAGGGAATGGGAAACTATCACAATAATAAAGATAATGATTGTCTCTCTCATGGCTCAAGTGCTTGTTTAGGCTTGAGGTGAGACAAGAAAAATAGTTTGTATGGGGGTCTGGTGGCCGGTAAAGGTAGCCAGGGTAACCCAGATTGGGGGTCCGATGGCTGGTAAAGGTAGCTAGGGTAACCCAAGTTGGGGGTCCTGTAGCCTAGGAAGGTTACACCAGGGTAACCCATAGAAAATTTTGTGTGACACTCATCCTATGACAACAATATGTTTTGTGAAAATTGATAAACTTGATTCTTTTACTCTAGAAACAATTTAAACTTTATGTTATGTTTTGTAAATTTTGTGTAGTTTAATCTTGAGTTTGCCTGTGTCTAGAGGTTGTTGGTTTTGTCTAAGGATCCCTTTTACTATCTCCTAGCATGAGGGGTGGGCCTTTGGATACCACTTGGTTGGGTGGAACGTGCACCATACACCATTGGGTTCCCATTTTATATTTGTTATGGTGGGATCTTCCAAATTGGAGAGCTCGTGTGTACCTATTGCTTTGTTCTATCACTTGTTCTTTTGTATCTATTGGATACTTTGTTTATGTACAACTCCTCATTTGTACTCAAGGAGGGTTCTTGTATCATTGTAATTGTAACTTTAATGTATGAAATTTCTCATTTTGGAAATGAGCTTTGTAATTGTTTTATGGAATGAATGAAAATTATAAATGATTCATGTATGTACTTAATATCTTATGTGATGAGTTTAGTGCCATGATATATGTTATTTATTTCATGAGTTTAATTTTATATGCTATGGTTAATTTACTTTTGTATATATTGTGATTTGAATGTAACGAGTTGTCATGTATCTTAGAGGATGTATGCATTAATTATAGTTCACTTTACATGTTATTATTACACTTAAAAAAAATTTGCTACACTTTCATTGTGTTTGCGTCATTCTTTAAGGTTACGTGGTGGGGCATTACACAAACCACACATAGTTAATTTTTGGATATGTTTTGAAACTCCAAAAAGGGTATCTAGAACAATGATTAGATTTTGGGTTGGAGGCCTTATTTGAAAGTCATGACAAAAATACCCTGTTTGTTGTGCTACAAGGCATATTGTCAACTTGTGAAGAAACCCATCTTGTTTGTTGTGCTAAGACTTTGGGAAAGCATTGATTGAGTGTTGTAGACCTTTGATACCCTGATCTACATCAATTTGAAAGGTGTGGATTCAATCCAACAACTTGGAGTACATTTCATAGATCTTAGGGTGCATTCTACAAAGATCAAACTACATGTATACCATCGTGTACAATAATTATAACAATAACCTTATCTAATACTTACACAAATACCACCCTACAACCATTCAATATTTTAGAAAAAAATGATAAATTGTCTAAATATGATATTTTGAGATGTTGTGGAGTTACACCATTGGTTAATATTGAAGGAAAACTAATATTCAACATTAAATATTTTTTAAATTCATTTACATTTGAATGATCCCACAATAGTGTGTCCCACTTTTTGACAAAAGTGAGACATTAAAATCATTATTTTTAACCAAGTTTTTGTTCCAAGGTGTGCACCCTTGGTCTCCTTGTGTTGTGCAGTGTAGTGCTTGTGTTCGTGACATGGCTTAACTACCTCACATGGATTCATTAACTCTAGCAGTTGTATTAAGCATTAATAGGTTGATCTTTTGGTGCAACGACAACCATCTACGCAACAATTGGTATCAGAGCCTAGGTCATAGGTTCGAACCCCTTGCTTGTGTTAGGGGGATTATTGTAAGGTGTGTGTCCTTGGTCTCCTTGTGCTGTTCAGTGCAACACTTGGGTTCATGAGATGGCTTAATCGCCTCTCGTGGATTCATTAACTTTGGAGGTTGCATCACGAATTAACAGGTAGATTTTTTGGTGCAACAACAACCGTTTATGCAAAAAAATTCACTTTTCATCACCCATAGACACTAAATCATTAAGAATTGGGAGATTATGTGAACCATTTTTTCTTTTTATAAATTTCATGTGTAGATTTTAACTTTATTTTATTTTTAATTTTTAAAATGATATGTGAAATTGGATATGTAAGTTTAAATATTTTTTTATAGCTAACAATATTCTAAAAAGTGATATTTATTCCCTATCTCATTATTTTTATACAAAGAAGGATAAAATTATAAATTCTTAAAAATAGATTGGTAATCATAATTTTTTGTTTCATTTTTTAATAATTTTAAAGTGAAATTAATTATGATTTAGACATAGGTTTATTCCATATAATTACTCTCTCTATATATATCGAAATTAGCTTCTTCTTTTTGAAAGGACATTAATATGTACTACATTAAAAAACTCTAACTTTTTATTTTTCATATGCATGGAACAAAGACCTTGATGTTCAATGAAAAACCTACATTCCCTAGAAAATAGAAAATAAATATAATAATCAAATTAAATATATATTCAAAATTGTATTTTTAGGAAAAATTATACTAAGGACTACATATTTAAAAAATAGAATTTTTAAATGATTTCATTTGATCTCCCAAAAGGTGAAGTGAAAATGGTTTTTATCAATATTTTGATAGGTGCAAAGGAGACTCCATTAATGGTTTAATCTAACACTCGGGGGTTTCTTTCCAACGGGGTTTTATCTAAGGGGTTTTAATCTACCCCTTAAATTAAACCCCTTTATATAGAACCCTTAAATTAATTCTTCTATAAAAATGATATTAGGAAAAATCAAGATGTTTTCATAAGTGGAACACACTATTGTGGGATAACCCATTTGACTTTAATTATTCTTGTAATAATTATTTTTTAAATTTTACCTTTATTTTAATACATGGGTAATAAAAGATATTAACAAACTTGTGTTGCACAATAGCATTGACTTACATATGATTTCCTTGGATATCAATTTATAATATTTAAAACTATTATGGTACAAATTTTTTTTGATAGATAAGTATTTTTCTCATAACAAAATTTAAACATATTGTTTAAGTTATGTATATTATGAAACCAACATGTAATTTACTATATCACCTCACTATTTCTTGAAACAACAAAAATAACATAACAAAAAAAAGATCACTTACAATCTTTGTTATTTAATAAAAATAGCTTATAGTTGCACAAAAAAAATACTACAGACTTATGAAGAACACTTAGAAAAAAAGAAGATTTTATGCATTCATTTTAAAATTTTAAAATGGCTTCATACAAATTGAATCTAAACCAACATTCTAAAGATTGGAAAAAAAATAATTTTGTTTTAATATGTTAGCATAGTTTTATCACATTTTAATTTTTGGTTTCAATAATGATTTTTTGCATGAAAAATTATAATATATTATAGAGATTGTATAGGAAAACCTTAGTTCCTTTAGCTCTAGTGTAGCATCAAAAATTGTCACCTTTGACAATTTCACACTAGGTTTTGCTCTCCCCTATGCGCTTGGACCTAATTATGTGCCTAATTTCCTGATTATGCATGTAATCTCCCATTTTGAAATATTTATGAAAAAATCAAACATGGGAAATCAAAGTATGCATTTAATATTTTCCCTTGACACTTTGGGTCCTTGAAAAGCAAGAATCCAGTCTAGGGCATAGGTTGCCCTAGACTACCTATTTTGGTTCCAAATTTAAATATGTTTGTGTTGGTAATTTATTATTTGAAATTCAAATTTTAATTGTCAGCTATCAAGATTTATTTTTTGAGAAAATAGATTAATTACATATAAATACATAGTATTTTCACAATTTTAAAGAGCAAACAATTTGGAGAGAAAAAATATATGCTTCTAAAATCATTCAAGGGAAATCAAGAGTAGAATTTTTGGAATTATTGGAGCATTTCAATGTCATTCAAGAATCATGTCTAGTTTTATGTGAATTTGTTTGTGTTTTGCATGCATTTCATTTTCGGGCACTAACACTTGAAGGTCTTCAAATAAAATCAAGTCAACCAATAATTGATCCTTGAAGGTGATGAACTTGTGACTTCAGTCCATCAAGGAGATAAGATTTGAGTGGCGAGTTGTAGAAAAGTGACAATTCATTACTTTTTTTATCATTTAGCCTCTACCCTTCAAAAGGATAAGCTCTCTTTTATTATATATTTTGTCATTGTGGAGGTAGAAATACCAACATGAGGTTTGTCTTAGGAAAACCCTATATGGCACAACACTTACCCTTTATTCATGTGTGTAGATTGCATATTTAAAGTGAATTGGAGGAAGATTGAAGGCTACTTGTTCATCCTTGCATTGAAATCGTACAAGTTATCAAGTCATTGAATCTACTGTATTTTCTCATCAATTGACAAAGATATGACAACAAATACTAGAATATAGAAGCTACACATTAGGGACCTCATGCCTATGAAATTAGTTTTCAAAAATATGGTGCTCAATCTAGGACACACGACACCCTAGACTAGCTAAACTCAACTCAAATTCAAATCTTGAGTTCTTCTATATCTACCTTATGTATTTTTTTATTCCAATTTTGTCTACCTATTTTTAGTTTCTCATAATTCATTATATAACATTTCATTTTCATAGTTTACATGGTTACATCATTGCATCATATTTGTAGTGTCATACAATTACACCTTATTGTAATTTCACACTTGCATGTTTAGCCTGCTGCATTTATGGCACCCTGTCACATTAATGAAAAAACCTAAGTAAAAATTTCATGATTCCAACTTAATAGGGGACATCGATGAAGTTTTAATAGTTTGAATACCTCATTCTTGGGAAATTTTGAGTAGGATGGTTGTGCAACTCATGGGTTTTTGTGTGATGAGCTAGCATCCCTAAACATTCCAAAATTTAAATGAGGGAATCTCACATCCTTTTCCTATGGAACATGTCATTACAGAAGGAATGTGAGTATAATGGATCTTCCCACCCATATAGCCTCACAAAAATCCTCTTTTCACTCTCATTCTCATTCATTCTCACTCTCTCTCATTCTTATTTTTTTATTCAAGGGGTAAACGCTTTTGACCGGAGCTATGAACCGGATTACAACCAATCAACAATACCACCCCAATGGGGTTTGAACCTTGGTGGCACAAACCACAATGCCACCTTTAAACCATCACACCATGCCAATACCGGCTACTCTCTCTCATTTGATCTTGCTCTCTTTCTCTATTATTTCTTCTACATCTTTTATCTTTCTCTTCACAGTGAAGCTCTACTATATTTCCATGTCACAGTTCAGTCAAGAATTTATTACAAGAAAGTATGTCATGTCTATCTAGCTAAGAGAAGAGCCACAAACTGTTGGTAACACTCTCTTGTGTATTTGTCTTGTCTATTTACTATCATCTGTTTGTCTCATCTATTACATTTGTGATAGGGGCTCTCCTCCACAACAAGGTTTGTTTCTATTAAACATCTTTTATATTTATGACATTTTGTCTATTTTTATCTATCTAGCTATCCATGGAGGTGGAAACACTAAAACGAGGGTTTGAATAAGTCAACCCCTAAAATATCCCCAACTTTTTCCCTTGTACTACTTGTGTGAAAATGTGTAGATTTGAGGAGTTAGACATTGTAGATTCAAGGATTTTACTTTTTATTTTGATAGGGATGATAGAATGGGACACAGATGTCCCCACAGTGCGATGTTGTCCATGGCTAAGGCTTTTCCTTTCTTGGGGTAGAATATATGAGTTCTATATTTTTTAATTCTTTAATCTATAGGTTGTAACTTTATCATCACTTTATGTTATTTAGAAGTTTGTCATTCTTGTTCTTGGTAGCTTAGTATTTTATTTAATCAATTTATTTAAATGGTCTTTATTTTCTACCCTATCACCTAAGATTTTAACTTTGAAGTAACTAAAGACTATTTTCTCCTTGTAGACTTCATTTGTCTTGAGTCTCGGGAGTAGTGAATCCCCTCCTTTACATTTTGGTGAACCTTACATGAATGAGATCATGTTGGATCTATTTCTTCAAAACTTCAATGCTTTTGACAATGTATTCTCTAAACAATATTTTGATATATTGGATGATGCCTAGATAATTTCTTAGAGATGTCTCCTTCTCTTCGAAGATTTGATAAAAAAACTTCCATGTCAAAATCCTCTTCTTCTTCACAAGTATAATATTCTATGAATGTCGTCATATTTTTTTATGCCCTTAAAGGCCTAAGAGATTGGTCATTTACATGACTTTGACTAGCCCATCTACCAAAATAATTCATCATATTTGTGGGGTCACTGTCACAAATGACATTCTAAACCTTTGCACAAGGTTTATACAATCCAAGGCTCCCTCTTGTAGAGTATTAGCCCATACTTACAATACTAGAAGGAATCAAAAAAATATAAATCAACCTACTTCTCCATCACCTTCTCAACCAATCCTTCCTCAAGAACCTAAACTTGTAGCTAAAGGACTTGGTGAGTATGATCTTGTAGAGAAAATTTGTGTTACTTCCACCAAGATCTCACTTTGGCATTTGCTTCATACTACTTTGATTTACCAAGGTATGCTTCAAGAAGCCTTACAAAATATTTTATTTCCTTCTTCCACTAGGTTGATAGATGTTAATGCATTGATGACTCATATTTGTGTGAATTCGCTAAATATTATGTTCTATCTACATGAACTATTACTTTTGGAAGTAAAAAATCAAGTGGATTCTCAAATGATAATAATTAACATTAATAATATTGGTATTACCCACTTTTGTACCTTCTACAATCTAAATCACCAATAAAATTTGAATCAACAAAGTCATACAAATCAATCACCCTAATTTCATATCATAAGATCCATAATAACAAATGCAATGGTTAGAAGTCCCACGTAAATATCTAAAAACCCTTTTCACATAAGTCCAATTCTCTTTACTAGGATTTACCATAAATCTACTAAGAACCCCTGCTACTTGGGTAATATCAGGTCTTGTAAATATCATAGCATACATAAGGCTTCCTACAACACTAGCATATGGAACTTTATACATCTCTTCAAGTTCATCATTTTTTTAGGACATTGTTCTAGAGATAGCCTAGTGCCAACTAGAAAGGGAATACTAATTAGTTTACAATCATGCATGTCAAAAAACTACAAAATAGTGTTAATATACTTCTTTTTATTTAACCATATTTTTTTGTTAACGCGATTGCTATTGATTTTAATATCCAAGATATATTTTGTAGCCCCTAAATCTTTATATTAAATGTACCAAATAACTGAATCTTAAGTTCTCTAATCATTCCTTTATCATTTTCAATAAATAACATATCATCAATATATAGGAAAATGATTAGTAATCGATCATCAATTAATTTAAAATAAACAAAATGATCTTCTTCACTTCTAATAAAGCCATGATTCAATGCAAATGCATCAAATTTCTAAAACCACATTATTGGTGATTGCTTCAAACTATACAAAGATCTCTTTAACCTGCAAACCAAGTGTTCTTGTCCCTTCATAATACAATTAGCAAGTTGTCTCACAAATATTTCCTCTCAACATCCCCATGTAAAAAAGTTGTTTTAACATCTATTTTCTCTACTTTTAAATCAAAAGCAATAGAAATAGATAAATGCCACAAGATAGAAAATTCACCAGAATATACTCCCTCAACTTGGGAGTAACATTTTGCCACTAGGTCGAGCCTTGTACCGTTCCAACTTGCCACTTTCTTTAAATTTATTTTTAAATACCCATTTATATCCACTTTCTTTCCTCCCCTTGGGCAGGTCAACTAGATCCCATGTGTCCCATTTGTCCAAGGCTTTTATTTCATCTTTCATTGCCTCAAACCAAGAATCATGCTCATCTCAAGATAAGAATCTTTCACAGATCTACGTTTGTTGTTGTTATGGTGTAAAATTGTACCCTTGCACAATTTCCCATAACATCACCTTACTTTAGCCTTATAAATTGATAATGCAAAATCTTGCAACCCTAAGCATTCATTTCCTTCTATACCTTGTTGTTTTCTATTAGTGGGGGAACTTTGACTAGGAAGCTTTCGTGTCATGCAGACATCTGTGTGCTGCATAGACATCCCTGACAAATTCCTAATCTTGTGGTTGTTATGTCGTTATATTGTCGCCTGCCTGTGAAGTGTAACACCTTTGTGACTGAAGGTGCACCTGAGAATGACTCCCTTGCATGCTTTTTGACCATTCTTTCCCTCCTTGTGCTAATTCAACTTCATTCTTACAATTCTCATTCATTCTTCTAACTTCTTGCTCATTCTCACTTCTTAGCACTTCACTCTCTCCATTCCATTCTCTCTATACCATTGTTCTTGCAAGTTTCAATCTCTTGGCACTACACTCTTACACAATCATCTTGTTTCCTTGAAGCTCTCATCCCTCCTATTGAATTCTCCAAGCTTGTAAAGGGAGGACCGTAATCTTTATTTCATTGCATTATCAATCTTATAGTTAGCATATTGTTCTATTTTCATTTCTATATGTATCATCTATTACTTCCTTTATCAATATTCCTCTATTGTGGTCTATCTGGTTATTTTTGTAGGTGGAAACATCAAATTAGGGGTTTGAATAAGGCAAGCCTCAAAAAGTAGCCCCAAAATTTTCTCCTTTTTGTGTGCATAGGTTTTTGTTTGTGAAGAGCTTGCTAGAGGCTAGACCTACTGTGAGTTGAATATTTTTTCCTTCTACTCATTGTTTTGTCTATAGTTAATCTATCTTTCATTGGGAGAATTATTTTCATTGTATTTCCTTTATATTTTATGCATTTCCAATTTTTTGTTCTTTTTTATTAAATTGTTAGATTTCAACATTTGGGTTATAGCAAGTCTTGAGTGACTCTCTATCTATACAAGATGCCAACACACCACATAGATGCTAGGGCATTGCAATATCATCCTTGGTCCACGCTCTTGTCCTCTAGTCGAGAGTCTTTCAGTTTGTTTCTTGGGACCTATTTGGTTTGTTCACCTGATTTCTGAAGTCCTTCATCCCAGAAACCCAAATACATAGTTTATTCTTTCCTTCATTTGTCATCCTTGATGTAGTACAAGGATTCCAAAACTTTCAAACAATCAAATTGCTTAAACTTTCACCAAATTAACTTCATTCAAACATGATTCCAAGAGGTGAACAAAGTACCAAAACACCCAATCAACATTCCAAACTCACAATAGACCCTAAAAACACCTTTGAACATCATTAACTTGACTAGTTCAAAACAAAAACACCATTGGAAAACTTTGGATCACTCAACTCATCAAACACTCACACCAAGACACCACTTTTCACCTTGTTTCCACATTGCTACAAAGCACTCAAACAACAAATCTTGACTCCAAACCTTTACCAAGCTCAAATTCTTCTTAACCATCATCATTTTAACAAGAAAAAAGCAATATCACCTTTTCATAACACAATGTCATCGGTTTCACAACTTATTGCATTCATGCTATCCATTTCTAGTAGTATTGCAACATGACTAAAACAGGTACACCATTCAATCAATTTTAAACCTCCATAAACAAGTTAATACTTTAGAAACCCATTATTACCAACTTTAGCATATCACAAACTTAGTTACCATTGTTTTGAAAAGAATATCTGAAAACATGACTATACCACACCAAAATGCACCAAATGAGTCAATTTTCCAAAGTAGGTACCATTAGATCAACTTCAAACACCAAACAACCCTAGGTGACATGAAAATAGGCTTCAAAACATCCAAATCACCAACTTTTAAAGGTTGAAAGACTCAACTTTGCATCAAATAACAAAACCCTCATTTTGGGTAACTTTAAGCCAAGTATAGTAGGGGTTTATTGAAAATTAACTTTCCGAACCTCAAACCTCCTTGTAAATTATTCAAACACCTTGGGAATGCCTGCACATGAAGTCAACAAAACACTACTTGTAGCCAACAATTTTGAACCAAAAAACCAATGAAATTCACTGAGGATAGCCTAGGACTTTCTCAAAAAGGCATAAGAACTTTTTTTTTTACCCTACAACTTGGAGAATCTTGAAGAGTATATCCTCACAGACCTTCACACCAATTTTTAAGAGTTTTTTAATAGTGGAAACTTAAGATATGAATTTTTCTTCAAAATGGGAACTTTAATTTCTGAATAGGGCTGTTGGGAAGATTTGACCATTAGACAACTTAAACGATATTTTCCAAATTTCTGGTAAGAACAAAAAAAATCAGAAATTAAATTCTCTTTCTATCCATGTGAGTTTCATGGCTGTAATAAACTATACAAGGCAGTACAACTCTTTCGAACAGCAGATTTAACTGAAAAAAACAAAAAAAATGGAGCTTTCGTTTGCTTCCTTTCACCAAAATCTTCAACTAACTATTGAATTCGACCATACACATTGTTTATAAGCCTTAAACATAAAAAAAACCCATCTAACTGACCCAAACTAAATTTTTAACTTACATGACCCCTCACATTCTAATTTTGCACTTTTCTTTGACAACATTTACAAATTTTGCAAGTTTGACACAATGACCACATAACCTATCCAAATACCTAGAAAATGACTTAAATACATTATAATGGTCTTGAAAGACCTTATTGAATGACCCCAAAACACTCATTAAACACGTATTTACAAGTTGGCCTCATGGAGGCTTGAATGCAACATGGTGATCCTACACCAAACTCCCCTTGGAAAAAAACTCAAGTCCCTTGAGTTGGCAAAGAGTAAAGAACCTACAAAGAGAAATGCATCTTCACCATTACTTGTAATCACAAAATTTTGTAAGGGGTGATGAGTCTATTTTATGGTCTCATTTTGGGTAGAATTTGTGATCTAGTTGTTGAAGTTATCACGGGCTTTGACATTAAGTGTTGATACTTTTATGATATTTTCCTCAAACTATAGACATTGGGCTTAATCTTATTTTTGCAGACCTTTAATGATAAATGGAATGATAAATGGAAGGTTAAATGGAATCATATCTATATTAATTTTTCATGTGGTTAATGAATGTTCCTTAAGGTAGTTACAAATATGCAATTATTGTGTGTACTAACATTGCCATGTAGATTTAATTTGAGGATGCTAAATTGAGGAAGACACCACCGACTGGGCATGCACCATAATTTCCAACAAGGGAATCATTCAAAGGTCAAGGAGGTCGATGGAAGGAGATTCCTCATGAAAAATGAATGTAACCACCTTATAGTGGACTTTAATGTTATTGAGTAGTTGCAGGCGCTATTGTTGTGTTGAATTTGCATTTGGACCTGCATGTTTGACCGGATTCCATGCATGCATAACCGCTACCACTCCACTTTCTTTGTTTTCCCTAAATGGTATCCTCCTAGTCCATGGAGCTAACTACTTGTTTAGTTGGTAGTATAAATAAAGATATGATTCCCCTTCTCTGAAGGTTGCACAATTTGACATTGTACTTGCATTCTTGAGTTTTTAGTAATATAGATATATTACTCTTTTGTACTCATGATTTATAGTGAATAAAATAAATTTCTGAGTTCGAGCATTTGAGTTCTCATTAGTTTTAGAGGATACTTATCCAAGGGGGTCCACTTGGTGAGTAATCCATCCCCTTAGTTTAGTATTGCCTTATGTTCAATGATTAGTTAAAAATGTGGCATTGATTGTTCCTATAGCCACTAGAATTCCATTCTCTTACTGTTCCTACAGCCAAAAAAGACATAGTGTCCTATTTGTTTGCTCATATTTTCATTTATGTCATGCATTTTAGCTTGTTTTAATTTTTGATTGATGGTTAGCATTTATGTTATTCCTTCCTAAGCAATTTACTTTCAGCATTGTGTTTTTCCTAGCTATAGAATGGAAATGGCTATTATGGGTTCCTAGTGCCCATACTGTGCTGACCCATTTGAAGTTCACTACCCTAGGTTGAAAAGTTACCTTCATGATGATTGAGATAGTTATTCAGGTTAGATGTACAATCTTTGAATCATGGTTGTAAAGGCCTAGTTGTTGAATAATTGTACAAGGCAGGCATTTTTGGCACCATTGTCGAGGATGGTGTCAAACTAGGAAGTTCTTTACAGTCATTGATAGTTTTCTTGTTGTAGTATTTCTGAGAGTTGTTATTAGCATACCCATCATTTAGGAAGTAATGACCCCCCTTATTCTTTACCAATTCTTTGTGTGAGCCGGTTGATAGTGAGTTGATACCACATGCAAGAGGAAGGAGAAGAGATGCTTATGGGAGATTCCTTCCTAACATTCCTAATCCATTCCAGCTAGAAGAGCTTCCAAATCTGCCAAGGAACTGTAGATAGGGAAAATATAAGGTGAAAATTTATAAACTTCAATAATAAAACCCTATCAAACACAATAGAGCACAAACTAGCATGAAAAGTAAAACAAGAAAGCAAAGCAAACCAATCTCCAAGCTATATTTGATTTATCTCCATTGCTCTTCTCCACCTGCATAAGAAAGCAAGATTTTGAAGGATTGACTATTGTAGGAATGTTGGTTGCTCAATTTAGCAGCATAACATTGAGATAGAAATGATAGATGACTGATAGATGTAAGATTGAAGAATGATTTTGATAGCATAAGGACACTTGAAGAATTGAACCCCCCAAATGACTTATGAGAGAGTTAATTTATGGGAAATGTATGATTTGGATTGACAGTTGAGATTGAATGCCAATAAGATGTCTAAATCAATGGCCAAGATTGAAAGTTGTAGTATGGACTAGGGTTAGGTCAAAATTAGGGCAAATGATAAAGATGAAGGGTTGAGATTGAATTATGGATAATTCAATCAAGGGCCAAGATTAAATGAGATGTCAAGAGATAAGATTTGATGTGGAAGATAAGATTGGCATGGACAAAGAGGTTGCTGAAGAAATTAAATAATAAAAATTATTTAATTTAGGTGGCCAATGAATAATTAAATAATTAAAATAATTATTTAAATATAAAGGAATGTGACAAAAATAATCATTTTGAATTAAATAATGATTTAATTCAAAATTCAAGAGTGGACCAAATTAAATAAATAAAATTGTAGATAGGGAAAATATAAGGTGAAAATGTATAAACTTCAATAATAAAACCCTATCAAGCACAATAGAGCACAAACTAGCATGAAAATTAAAACAAGAAAGCAAATCAAACCAATCTCCAAGCTATATTTGATTTATCTTCATTGCTCTTCTCCACTTGCATAAGAAAGCCAGATTTTGAAGGATTGACTATTGTAGGAATGTTGGTTGCTCAATTCAGCAGCATAACATTGAGATAGAAATGATAGATGACTAATAGATGTAAGATTGAAGAATAATTTTGATAGCATAAGGACACTTGAAGAATTGAACCCCCCAAATGACTTATGAGAGGGTTAATTTATGGGAAATGTATGATTTGGATTGACGGTTGAGATTGAATGCCAATAAGATGTCTAAATCAATGGCCAAGATTGAAAGTTGTAGTATGGACTAGGGTTAGGTAAAAATTAGGGCAAATGATAAAGATGAAGGGTTGAGATTGAATTATGAGATAATTCAATCAAGGGCCAAGATTAAATGAGATGTCAAGAGATAAGATTTGATGTGGAAGATAAGATTGGCACGAACAAAGAGGTTGCTGAAGAAATTAAATAATAAAAATTATTTAATTTAGGTGGCCAATGAATAATTAAATAATTAAAATAATTATTTAATTATAAAGGAATGTGACAAAAAGAATCATTTTGAATTAAATAATGATTTAATTCAAAATTCAAGAGAGTGTACCAAATTAAATAAATAAAATTTATTTAATTTATGAGAGGAGGCTAATGAATAATTAAATAATTAAAAATAAATATTTAATTATAGTGGAAAGTGGACAAAAATTAAATAAATAAGAATTTATTTAATTTTAAAAAGAAGGGGACTTAATTAGTGATGTAATTAAATAAATAAAATTTGTTTAATTATCAAAGGAGAATAAAGATAAAAAATGAATTAATTAAATAATTAAAATTATTTAATTAATAGAAGACATATGACTTTAGAAAATAATTAAATAATTAAAAATTATTTAATTATTAAAAATGAAAGGGGCAATGTTGAATAATCTAAGAGTTCCAAGCCTAGGACAATTTTATGTGTCTACAGGAATGACAAAGAAGAAGAAGAGCCAAACCCCTTTACTAATGCATTTCCTGATCTGATTAGTTTTGAAGCTTTAACTGAAGACCAAAATCAGTTTGAGAATCCCTTTGTTTGGGAAATCCATCAAGCAGGTATGGGTGATGCAAATAGAAAAATGCCTAACCAACTAGCTTTTCCTTTCCCCATTGCCTGTCAAAATGAAGTACACAAATTCAAGAATATCCCTGCTTCAGCCCTTCCTAAGTTTTATGGAATTGTTACAAAAGATCTTGATACTTTCTTGTTTGAGTTTGACATACTCTCCAAGAGTTATGACTATACCATCAATTCCCATAGGCTTAAAATATTTCCTACCACTCTGAAAGAAGCTACATTAAGATGGTTCATGAGCCTAGGTAGAGACACTGTGGCAACTTGGGAGGACATGAAGAAAAAGATCCTTGAAAAATACAAGGAATATTGTAGGGGCAGTGACATGAGAGGAGATGACATTTTCAGGATGCAACAAAAGGAGGATGAGAGCTTGGAAGATTAATTTTCAAGGATTGTGTTTTTCTTGCAGAAATATCCACACCATACCCTCAATGAAGAATCATAGAAGTTTCTTTTATTAAGAGGAATCAATGAGAGTTGTATTGATGCCTTGGACCTGATGGTAGGAGGAGATATCACCCAAGTTCCTTGGAAAGACATCAAGAAAATATGCCAAAACTACTCTAGGGAAGCTTCAAAGAAAGGGAGAGCTTACCAATCCTCTATGGGTAAGTTGTCTACCAGTGGAGTCTCAAGAATGGAGATCACACACTTGTTGGAAGATTTCAAGCAAAACTTTATATAAACAATCTAGCTACTTAGCTGGATACATTTCAGGCCAAGAAAAAATAAGAGGAGGTAGAGGCAATGTTGGTAGAGTATTGCCCCTAATGCAGATAGAAGAAGGATTGTAGAAGCAAGATGATAGCTAATATTGAAAGTAAGCAGATTGCTCCTGAGTTCAAGCCAATCCAGATTGAAGAAGATCAAGTTTACTATGTTGCACAAAGAAAGCCTTGGGCTCCAAGATAAGGTATGCCACCGGATCCACTATCTTATGTTGGGCCATATTCCTATTCATCTGGTAACCAATGGTAGCTCCCATATCCACCCAGCTATGGAGGATATCCACCACAGCCCTAGAGTAACCGTCCTCATATTTGGCCCAATCACCAAAGATCTCCATCCCAGTGGCAGCAATATCAAGGGCATTGGCAACCGCCTCCAAGAAATTAGCAACAAACAAATCAATGGAGGGGAGGACAACAATGGCCAACCTAGACAACTAGTTATATGCAACCACCTTCTCAACCCCAATAGCCTGCTATAATGCCTCAAACTGCTAATCCAAGCTAAAATGCACCTAAACCTAAACTTGTATTCAGGAACTACTTTACCAACCCCTTCCAAGCCCATTATCACTGAGCTTCCTATGGAAGAGGAAGAGGAACCTTTGGATGATCCCATTTAGCCAAATGCACCTAGAAATCCTGAACCAGTCCCAACCAAGGAGAATGAACAAGAACCAACATTTCCTCGGAGATTGGAAGTTTCCAAGAAGAAGGAAGAAAAGGAGGATACAAATTTTGACATATTGGATCAGCTGAAGCATATGTGTTCAAATCCCTCTATTTCAGGCCATAAAAGATGTCACAATATATGGCAAGGAAATCAAGGAAGCATGCCTCAAGAAGCAAGGCAGGAAAAAGAAAGACCCAACTATAGTTCATGTGGTGGGACAACTAGCTCACATCATGCTTGAAAAAGTGACTATCCCCAAGTACAATGATCCAAGTAGTTATGTGGTAGCCGTTGTTATAAATGGGATCTAGATTAAGAATGCTCTGATTGATTTAGGGGCAACAATAAATGTAATGACCAAGGACATCCTACAACAACTAAACATTGCAAGCATGAGATCTACTCCTACTATCCTGTAGCTTGTTGATAGTTCTATTGTTAAGCTTGATGGTATAGTGGAGGATCTTGTGGTAGTTTTAGACTCTTGGGAGTACCTAGTAGACTTCACGTTTCTTTCTCCTAAAGCTACACTAGGTGGGTATCCCATTATTCTTGGAAGGCCATGGTTAGCAACTGCAGATGCATATATTAGATTTCAGTTAGGTGACATGACCATTTCAAATGGGAAGAGCACTAAAAATTTTGTTCTTTATCCTCCTGCTCAACCATCTCATGATGAGGATAATCCCATGTGGCCACATGTTGGTGAAGAGGCCGAGGAAGTTAATTTTGTGGTGCAACTTATGATGTTAGGCAGAAGCTCTTTCATGCAGCTTCAAGATGAGGATGAAGTATTGGCTAACATTATTTAGAATCATTGTGAAGTGGAAGAAGCATCATCTTCTCATTTTGTTGTTCTAGTTAAGACACTTTTGTATGCTCTTCCTGCAGCCACTGTTCTTGCAGATGCTATTCCTGTAACCACTCTTCCTACAACCACTATTCTTGTAGACAGACTTCTTACAACAATAGGTATGACCCATACATTGCTTCCATATGAACTAAGGTACAATACATTGATGAAGCAACCATGATAGAGTTGACTACACAAGTGCAGGTGTCAGAGGGAAGATATCTTAATGTTAACAACAAACTGAGTGAAGACTAATAATTGTTAATGTAAAAATTATTGAGAACCCACCAACATGCATTTGCGTGCGATTATCATGATATGAAGGGATTGGACCCTAAACTTTACACACATAGAATTTTTATCAGAGATGATTGCACCCCAATGAGGTAGCCACAAAGAAGAATTAACCCTACACTGAGAGAAATTGTAAAAGGGGAACTACATAAATTGTTTGATGCAGGATTTATCTACCCTATTTCAGATAGCTAGTGGGTGTCTCCATTAGTGATTGTACCCAAGAAAGGAGGGAAATGGTGATTTTGTGTTGATTATAGGGAACTTAATGCTGCCACCAAAAAGGATCATTTTCCCTTACCCTTCATAGATCAAGTATTGGACACACTTGTAGGAAAGCAATACTTCTCTCTACTAGATGGATTCAATGGCTACAACCAGATTCAAATTGCACCAGAGAACCAGGAGAAAACCACATTCACCTATCCTTGGGGGACCTATGCTTACTCAATACTCCCATTTGGTTTATGTAATCCACCTGCAACCTTTTAGAGGGCAATCATTAGCATATTTTTGGATATCTCTCTTGACTGCATGGAAATTTACATGGATGACTTTACCACTTATGGTGTTCATTTTAATCAAGCATTGGAAAATCTCAGGAAATTCCTACAAAGATGTGAAGACCAAAACTTGTCCTTAAACATGGAAAAGTGTTTCATGATGATGCAGGAAGGTGTATTTCTTGGCCACTACCTTCCCACAAAGGAATTCAAGTAGACTACAAAGATTGAGGTGATCACAAATCTCCCCACACCTGCAAAATAGAAGTATGTTAGAAGTTTCTTGGGTCATGTAGGATATTATAGGTGTTTCATCAAGGATTTCAGCAAGATAGCAACACCATTATATACTCTTCTCACTAAAGATGTTGAATTCCAATGGACTGAAGCTTGTGACAAGGAATTTTCTAACTTAAAGGTAGCTTTGAATCATGCTCCTATACTCAAGGGACCTATTGGGAGCTTCCTTTCCACATCCATACTGATGCATCAGATTATGCCATAGGAGTAGTCTTAGGACAAAAATAAGGAGCTATTGAAAATGCCATTTATTTTGTCAAAAAAAAATTATAGGGAGTTGAATTCAATTATATAGTGACAGAGAAAGAAATGCTAGCAGTGATTTATGCCCTAAACAAATTCAGGTATTACATAATAGGTTACCAAATCTTTGTGCACATTGATCATTCAACCATTAGATATCTCATGAATAAAAAGGCTGGCAAGATGGTTATTATTGATACAGGAGTTTGACATAACCATTGTGGATAAGCCAGGGAAGACCAATGTTGTTGTAGATTTTATTTTAAGGTTGACTACATTAGGGGATAATCAAACCATAGATGACTCTTTTCCTGATGAGCATCTATTTTCTATAAGTGTACAAACACTCTAGTATGCTGACATAGCTAATTATCTGGTCATAGGTAGAGTTCCTCCTCACTTCTCTCCAAAAGAGACAAAGGCACTCATTGAAAAAAAAATTCCTTTTTCATGGATTGTTGGATGTTTATTTTATACTGGACTAGACCATGTCATGAGGAGATGTGTGAGAGAAGATGAGACATATGAAATTTTGCATGCATGCCTCAATGAACCATGTCGAGGAAATTTTGTAGCCAAGAGGACAACAATGAAGATTTTGAACACATGATATTACTGGCCAACACTCCACAAGGATGCAGGAAGGTACATAAGAAAATGTGGAAGATGCCAAAGAATGGGCAGACCAACCAAATCTGATGAGATGCCACTTTATCCTCAGGTAGTAATCACTCCCTTTGACAAGTCAAGATTGGATTTTGTAGGACTCATTGACCCTCCACCAAATAGTAAGTCTTATATCTTGGTATGCATTGATTATGTAACAAAATGGGTAGAAGTTAAGGCCATGAAGCATGCAAGAGATAACAAAGTTGCATAATTTATTTATGAGGATATTTTCACAAGGTATGGATTTCCATGAGAGATAGTGACTGATCAAGGGGCTCAATTCACATCAACCCTTGTTGCAACACTAGTTGATGAGTACAACAGAAGGTGCATAAAGTCTACTCCTTATCACCCCCAAGCTAATGGCCAAGTTGAAGTGACCAACAGAGAAATTGAAGCCATTGTGACCAAAACAATAGCTATCCACATAAAGGATTGGGAAAAAAATTACTAGAAGTTGTCTGGGCCTATGGAACTACTTGGAAAAAAACTACAGGCTTCACTCCATTTGAGTTGTTTTATGGAAAGACAACCATGATGCCCATTGAATTTGAACATAAAACTCTTAGGACTATAGTAGATTTGGGATGGATATCTCTGAGGCACAAAAAAAGAGAATCATGCAGCTAAATTTTTTGGATGAGATGAGAAGAGAAACCCTACATCATACAGAGGTAGTGCATAATCAGAGAATCAAGTGGCATGAAAATTTTATCAAGGACAAGAAATTACAACCAGGAGATTGGGCCCTGCTCTATGACTCAAGATATTGGGACAATGTAGGAAAATTGCAAACAAGGTGGCTAGGAACATATGAAGTTGTTGAGGTATTTCCTAATGGTGTTGTACAACTCATTACTATTGACCTAGTTAGATTTAAGCTGCTTGTCAATGGTCACCACCTCAGATTGTATCACAGGCTAACTTCCAAGGAGGAGTTCCTACAACAATTCACTCAACATGCAACATATGAGGTTCCTGCAACCGAAGGAAGTGGACCTAGTGTCCCTCCTTCTAACTAATTAAGGTACGTACATGTCATAATAGACTTCCACTTTCATGGGAGTCCATTTCTTCACCCATCCACCCATCCACCCATCCATTTCCACTTTTTTCTCTCTTCCATCACTTCACTCCACCTCATTACACCTCATCTTCATTAATTTTTCAACTTATTTCTTTAAAAGTTGAGTGGTATTTTCTCCACAATCTTTGCAACTAATCCTCCACACATTTAGGTATGTGGGCATTAATTGCTATATCTTAATTTTCTTTAAGTGCATTCATTAAATTGTTGTACGTTAGTATGGACATTCACCATAGCATGCCAATATTCCCTACCCTGTCAAATCATCATTCTGCATGTGTGGATGCATGCCCAAATTTAGGTTGGGGGAAAGGAAAAGATGTGAATATTTGCCCACGTGTTAGTCCATGCTGGTCTACATCAAAAAAAATTAAATTGAGCAAATTTGAAATCTGAGTGAAAGGATGACTCACATGTGTGAGGTGACACCAACTACTACCGCCATTTCTCTCCATTATAGTTTTCATTTATTACTCTTTTGTTTCCATTATTGACCCTATCATATCTCAAGTTGCATTGCAAACAAAAGGTAAGCTAAAAAAAAAAGAAAAATCCAGTCGACATTGGCATTGGAAAATTAGCAAGTGTTGCAGGAAGGTCAATTTGATTTTTAGGAAGAATTGTAGGAAGGAAACCACAGAGTGTTTGTTTTATTGCAGACAATGGGAGGTGGGTTAGTTCAGAATGAACCCATGGTGCATGATATATTACTACAAGATGAAGGCATTGCACTTAATTTTTCCCAGAAATTTTCTGAAGAGAAGGTCATAGTGAAAGGGATGGAGGTTAGCAACTGAAGAGAGAATTGTAGAAGTCATAGGGTTACCTACTAATGGTGAAAATTTACCTACTTCCAGAGATTCTAGATCAGCTAGGGCTGAATTTATAGAGATGAATGCTCCATTGAGTATAGATAAATAGGGTGCGAAGAGAATGTCTCTACTCGAGCTATGCAAGCAGATAGTTGTGTATGTCATAAAATGCATCACCTATGAAGGTCACCAATCGAATTTGCATTTCATGCACTTCAAGATTTTGAATCATATGAGGCACAGAAGGAGGATGAATGTGTTGAATGTTTTATACAACTTTCTCTCAATTATGGCAGCCAAGACCCAAAAAGGTAGGGACAATTCATTTTCCCACCATTTTCTGATTAAATTGCTAGTTGAGAAGTCTTTGCATGATGTGTCTGGAATGACATGGGAAGAATTTATAAAAATTGATCAAATTAGACCTGAGCATTTGCAGCCTAGGGTTTTACCTCAACCTTGTAGGTCTAGCAGGAGATTGAGCATGACTAAAGCCACTCTTGATGCTTCAACCTCTAGCATAGGAATATGTGTAAACCCTCCTATAGCAGAAGAAACCATAGAAATTAGCTCTTTTGTGACAGAGCACTCAGACAAAGAAGGTTCTTCCCTTGACTATGATGATGATGTTCTACATGGAATTATAATAAAAACTAGGGTGTAGAAGAGGGAAGTAGAAATGAGAAAACAAAAGGCCAAAAGGAAGCCAATAGAAAAAGAGGTGCCAAGCTCTAAGAAGAGAAAGGCTAAAATTGTTTGTCTTGCAACCAAAGAAAAACATGAGAGCCCTCTTAGGAAAGCAAGACCAGTTGGGCTATCCTTTGGTATGCCTCTGAAAGAAATCCCTAAGTCTAGAAAAGTATCACAAGGGGACATAGAAGCTCCAATGGGGCAAAAGAATGTCAAGGAAAAAAATGTATTCAAGGCAACAACAAATATAACATTGGATGATCTTGCCAATATTGCAGAACAAGTCAAAAATAAAGAGTATGAGAAAAATTAGGATTTCCTATAGCAAGAGGTCCTACAACAAGAGATCCTACAATAAAATCCAGAACAGGAGCAAGAGTCCCTACAGCCACACCCAAATTGGGAGAATAATCAATACCCCTGCAGCCAAAATTGATGGGACAGCCTAAATTCTTACAGTTAGCACTAGTGCCAGAAAAGATGATGGTAGGAATACATATCCCCCCTAATTTTTCAAAGCACCAGGTAGCCATGCATTTATGCAAAGAGATGCAAAGAAGATAAGAGGAATGGAAGAAGGAAAAACACATATTGAAGAAGGAAATTCAAAAGAGAGATGAAGAAATTGAAGATAAAGATGAAGAAATTGCCACCTTGAAGAAGAAGGTGGATGATATGACAACTTTGGTACCACAAATTTTGGAATGTAAGACCCCTCCAAGGGTCTATGCTCTGCATTTGAAGGAGAAATATCTCTCTTTTAGATTGGCAAGAATTGTCTCAGGTTTGAACCCTTCTATTGAGACCCCTATTGAATTTCAATGCTTATCAGATTGCTTCCCCTGAAATGAACAATTTGTTGTGTGAGTTTTATTTGCATAATTATGTTGTAACTCAAGACCATGATTGGAATCCATTGTTGTATGTTGGGGATGTCCAATTAAGGGAATTTATGTCTTGGGTGCAAAATGAGATTAGTTGGGGGCAACAATATGGAGCTTATAAGCAATTGGAG
Organism: Sequoia sempervirens; assembly: GCA_007258455.2. Lineage (NCBI taxonomy): Eukaryota > Viridiplantae > Streptophyta > Pinopsida > Cupressales > Cupressaceae > Sequoia > Sequoia sempervirens. Next base: position 411,952,189 of record VDFB02105785.1, read on the forward strand.
TCTAACATCCCCCTGTCCATTAGGGCTGAATCAAGGAATCCAAGGGATATTTTTAGGGAGTGGCACAAATTGATTCTTAGACCTAGCTATGGTAATAGGATTATGCCTTGGATAGAAGCAATTTATAGTGAATATGAGGCAAAGGAAAAAGAAAAAGAGGAAACCATGAACAGATACCTCTCACAAAGATGGAAATACTTAAATGATGATCTCAAGCAAGATGAGCCTTATTCCATCCAGAACTATTTAGTAGTTCTTAAAAGAATTGATAGATATATTCACATTGGAAGGACAAAGGGGTGATTTTGGCTTCCCTTGACTTTTCAGCCACCCATCCTAATGTGGCCTATTAGCTCTCAAAAATGCGAGCGAAATGCCTCAAGAGGCTGCCAATCTTTTGATACTCTTTAGGGTAACAGACAAGGTCAAGAGAACTCAACCTTCTACTCTTCAGGTGCTACTAAACCTAGGTGGGTGTACCTTTCTAAATGAAGCAGACTTGACTTATGGTTATCCTTCTTGCAATGATTTTTCCACAATGGCAGATGCAAGTGAACAAATGAATTCAAGCGCAATAGTAATCTTCATTATATAAATCCTAAAATGCCCAATTAACAGATATAAAGAGAATAAATGAATCTTAATGATTAAACTGCAAAGACCAGTGCCTTACTAGGTATGCAGAGTCAAATTAAATCAAGATGAGCAACACTCTTTGGAGAAAACTCAAATTATCTGGCATATAGTCTGTTTACAACTTGTATAAACATGCAATATTGTAACTACTAAGCTCTACTTTAATAATCCAGATGAATATCTCTGATTACTATGATCAACTAAAAGGATTTAATCTTTGCTTGAAAGAACCAATTGATTAATCACACAAATACAACAAATGTGCATTGATAAACTGAACATAAACTTGTTATGTCAATTTAAACAACCAAAAAGCATCAATCTTGGAGACAACTTAGCAGAATTTTTATATAAATCAACAAACAATTAACACTAGAAAAATGTAGCAACATCAACTGATTTTCATAAATACCTCCATTTTGAAAAAATGCATCATAGTCTCTGATCTAAGAAGTTTAAATTCTATTGTATCCATCTCAAATCTACTTACTGTATTGAATATCTAATAGTTGATTATGATTTTACAATTACAAAATGCCTATTTATACACAAGCATCAAAAAAACTCATCACATTGAGATCCCATATCGGCTAATAGCTGAATTCAAGCTCATTTCATGTCAGCTTGCAATGGTATTTGAACATTCACATGTCAGCCATAGTGTTTGATTTTTTATTAATCTCACTGAAACAGTCGCCAAGACATATCACAGTGATGCCAAAGGAAATTAAATAGTCAATCATCCTATGGTTCGCTTTCACCATGACATATCTGAGTCGGGGAGACGTTGTATAGATTACTTTATGTTTCCTCGAGATGCATCCTTGTTTCACATGTATCGCCGTAACATAATGGTTCTCTCGCCGATGTATCCTTCTATCTTATGTGAGTTGCTATAACATACCGACATCGGGGAGACCTCTTGTAGAATGCTTGAGTCATACCAAAATCCATCAACCATCTTGTGTGTTGCTGAGACAAGTTAGATCCTATGCCAACAAAGTCCTTTTGTGTTCCATCAGTGAGACCAGAGGTCACTTGCCGAAATCTCACTCCGAAGTCACATAAGTCTTACCGAGCAATATCCTTTGTCTTATTTTCCCTCACCGAGACAAATTTATTTTCTCACCAATAGAGTCATTGTGTTTTATTAGTGAGACCCATGGTGTTCGGTGAGACCTTGCACCAATAGAAAATTTTCTCACCAATAAGTCTCCTTGTTATCGGTCGGTAAGAAAAACTGAAATTGCTATGACCTTATATTGAAGAGAACATCTCTCATTGACGAGCCCTTTGATAGAAACCATTTTTGTAAAGTCGGCGAGACCGAAGGTCACTCACCAAAACCTTTCTCTGATATCGCTTAGTCTGGCTGAAACAACCTTAAACTCCTCTCGACATGTATTTTCCCATCAACGGTCAACAAGACTAAGTGAGTTCACCAAGACGTTGCCCCGATGAAAATATCTTGCCAAAATATGAATGCATCCACTACCGGTTGGTGAGGCATGATGTAATTGGTAAGACATCACTCCGACGGTATAACTCATGCTGATATGATCCTTTTTTGTCACCGAAACAACGTGAAAGTCCTGCCGAATAGAACAATAGATGAACTTTGGTCACCAAGACAGTGATGAAGTCATGCCGATATGCCTACAGCAAACAAATATTAGTAAAAACCATTATGGGTCGGGGAGACCCAGACCATCTCACGTCGATATGAACTGAAGTGTGAAAAATGTAGACCCGATGAATTTTATGGGATAAATATAGGAAAAATGCAAGAAAAATGTCACGATGGAAGGCCCCTGTCTTATGATGAGGACTCATACGGAAAACTATGCATGTGAACAACATGTAAAAACATCAAATTTTTATAGTTCCAATAGTTTCAAGCAAAGATTAAATCCTTTTAGTTGATCACAGTAATCAAAGAGATTCATCTGGATTATTAAAGTAGAGCTTAGTAGTTACAGTATTGCATGTTTATACAAGTTGTAAACAAAATGTATGCCAGATAATTTGAGTTTTCTCCAGAGTGTTGCTCATCTTGATTTCATTTGACTCTGCATACCCAATAAGGCACTAGTCTCTATAGTTTCATCATTAAGATTCATTTATTCTCTTTGTATCTGTTAATTGAGCATTTTAGGATTTAGATTAAGAAGATTGCTATTGCACTTGAATTCATTAGTTCACTTGCATCTGCCATTGTGGAAAAATCATTGCAAGAAGGATAACCATAAGTCAAGTCTACTTCATTCAGAAAGGTACACCCGTGGTGCAGGAGCACCTAGGCTAACCTCCATTTTTTGTTAATTGTCATTTTTGGCTTGTATTTGACCTTAGCCAAGTCAGAGGGTTTGGGTGTTTATTTTGGACCTTAGAAGGTCTTGCTTGTGTGTGGAATAGGTGAGTTAGTCATTAGGACTAAGGTCACCATAGTTTAGTCATTGTTATTAATTTTTGCTTTGTTTAGCTTAGTAGCTTAGATTGGGAATTGAGCCTTAAATGTGTTCTAAACACATGAATGATGTTAGAAAGATGCCATGAGGTAGTTAATGGAGTTGGTTGCTCGAAATCAAGGAGATAGAGGTCCTAGGAGTTAGGATGATGGCATAATGATAAGTTGCAAAAAGTTGTTACAAAGTTGTCATGACAACATTTGTCATGTTGCATGCAAGTCAGTTACCTTGGATCCCCTAGAAGTAGACCCTTAAAAGATGGTAAATGGAATCTAAGAGTGGTGGCTCAAATTTTCAAGAAGTGATATTTGTAATCAAGTTTTGTGGTGATTGGAATAGTGAAGAACTCTACAATTTTCTATGTTTTATCGAATGTATTGAGTGACAGAGCTATTAAGTGAATTGGATGCATTGAGTTGACATTGGTTTTGTGTTCACAGGGAAATTCTAAGTGTTTTTCCTTATGCAAGAAAGTTCATTTGAGTTAATTTGTTGTCTTGTGTAAATAAGTTAGAGTCTAAGGGTTTTACTAGTCTTGTCCTAACCAGTTTGTTTTTCTATGGCTCCCCCATGAAATCTAACCACAGTGTCTTCTTGAGAGTAGATGGAAATGTTAGGGGAGCCATTCGTCTATATATATGTAGTGGTAGGAGTCCTAAACAGTCGATTAGTAGAGTGCATTAACAAACCCTAGGCGAGCTTAAGGTGCCCGGTTAGAGGTTTGATATTGAAGAACTGAAGAATATAGGCAAGGGTTAAAAGTACAGTACGAAAAAAGTACAGTTCCAGGTAGGGTATGATCAAAACTTCACATGCTAGAAGGATTGAGGTCCAGTCAATCCATTTGTGTGAGAGAGGAGCAAGAGATCAGAAAAATCTTAGAAATTAGGTCTTTTAGCCCTATTTAACCTAGGTTATAGGAAACCAGTGTACGAAGTTAGGGGTCTAAAACCTTGTGAATCTTTTAGAAGATCCAAAAGGGTATTTGAAAGTGAATTTTTTCCATGTTGTTTAGAAAGTTTGAGCAAGAAATACAAAAAGGTCACTATTAAGGGCTACAAGGAATTAGGCCTCATTAAGACAAAATCTTGGAATTGGTAAGAAAGGAGATTGAAGACCATCCAAGATGGATCCAGTTGGAGGTATGTGGCATCTTTCAAGTATCTTTGACACCCCTGCAATCAGTTCAATCTTATGTGTGATGTTGGCACTTAGAGTCTTCTAAGTGTAGGAGAGAGTTTACCTAGTATAAGTGGTGTTAGTCTTTCAAGGTGAAGCACAAGTGAGAAACTCTTGGAGAGGAGTTTGAATAGGACTTGGTTAATCATCCAAGCCTAACAAGAACCTAGAAGATATTAGGTTCTAGGAAGAAGACAGGGAAAAGGTCTTCTTAGTTAGTTGTGCAAGCAAGCCTAGGAACACTCACACCATATTGGTATCAGAGCAAAGTTTGATCAGGCTTGTGATTGATTTTGCAACCCACTGAATCAGTAGGAGAGAATACACCAGAGGAAGAAAGAACCATGGTGACTAATGTTGAGTTAGCTAAGAAGGTAGAAGAGAAAGAAGAGGATAACTGGCTGCTAAGAGAAAGGTTTTCCTAAATGGAGAAGCTCTTGGATGAAGTCCAAGAAAAGGCAAACAAAGTAAAGGATAAAATAGAACTGAATGAAGAGCAAGAAGCAAAGGAAAAGGAATTGGACTTGGAGGAGGAAGCTCCAACACCTAACCTTGTTCTTTTAGAAGAACCCTTCTTGAAGGCACTGCAGGCCTTAAGTGGCAAAGCTTTGGAAGGAGTGCCACTATTTAGTTGACAAATGGATCCTATTCAGTCATGGACTGGATTGAAAGCATAGAGAATCACTTTGAATGTGATGGTATAATAGAAGCCCAAAAAGTTAAGGTGGCCAAGTCAAGGTTGAGATGTTCAACTCTCACATGGTGGAAGTTTGTGCAAGGTGAAAGAGAGAAAGAAGGAAAGGGTCCTATAGTTACATGGAGAGGCATGGTAACCAAGATCAAGCAGACCTACTTACCTAATGACTATGAAGTCTAGTTGCATAGGAGGAGACATAATCTTAGACAAAAAGATATGGATGTCCAAACATACACCAAGGAGTTCCAAAAGCTATGCCTCAGATCAAAGGTGGTTGAAGATGAAAGCATCAAGCTAGCAAGGTATTTGAATAGGCTTAAATGGTCTATTCAAGAAGACATGAGCCTAGTGAACTTCAAAACCATCTACCAATGTTATCAAATGGCCTTAAAGATAGAGGAGAAAGGAAAAAAGAAGCAAGAGAAAACCTCTAAGAGTAGAGGTAAAGGAAAAGACAGTAGAGGACAAAGAGGTGGCTATGGTGGAAGGAATTCAGAATCAAGGGCTCAAGGAGAAGTTAGGTACTCTGATCAGCAAGAAGGAAGTTCTAGTAGAGGTGGTAGAGGAAGATACTCTAGCTCTAGAGGAAGAAGTGGTGGACAAGGAAGGGGCAGTTACTTTGCCAATATGAAGTGTTACCACTGCAGTCAAATTGGACACCCGGCCTATAGGTGTCCAAAGAAAGGTAGTACTTCTCATGGAGGTGACAAGAGAACTAATCTAGTTCATGATGAGACAAATGCAGTAGAGAAACATTCTAAGGTACCATTAAATTCAGAGGAAGGTGAGAACCTCATGATGAGGAGAACTTTGATCAAAGAGCCAGTTAAAGAGGAACCAAGCCAAAGGAGGTCCCTGTTTAGGATAAAGTGTAAAATGATGGGGAAAGTATGTAGAGTCATCATTGACTCAGGGTCTACTGAAAATATTATGTCAGAGGAGATAGTCAACAAGTTGAAGTTGACAAGGATACCCCACACCAATCCTTACAAGGTCACATGGCTCAATAAAGGCCAACATGTCTTTGTAAATGAACAAGCATGGGTGGAGTTCTCAATTGGAAGGTACAAAGACAAAGTTTTGTGTGATGTGTTACCTATGGATGCATGTCACTTGCTCCTAGGTAGACCATGGCAATTTGATCACCAAGCTATGCATGATGGAGTGAAGAACTCTTATACTTTCAAGAAGGATAAGGTAACATTTAGAATTCAGTCACTGATAGAAAATGCAGAGGTGCAGACAATAGGTCCTAAATTGCTCATGGTTGGTGAAAAAGATTTCTTAGAAGTCTTGGAAGAAGGAGAAGGAGTTGGCTATGCAGTAATGTTAAGGCCAAGAGAGGTAAGTAATGACAAAGCAGCTAAGAAGCCAAAGTTACCTAAGGAAATACAGAAAATGTTGCAGACCTATGAAGGAATTGTGAGTAGTGGACAACCAATAGCATTACCCCCTAAAAGAGCCATAAGTCATAGGATAGACTTGATACCAGGGGCTACCATACCAAATAAGGCAGCCTACAAGATGACTCCTCAACAAAATGAGGAAATAGCTAGGCAAATACAAGAAATCCTAAACCAAGGCCTCATTACAAAGAGCATCAACCCATGTGCGATACCCACTGTCTTAGCACCTAAAAAGGGAGGAGAATGGAGGCTTTGTATTGATTCAAGGTCCATAAATAAGATAACCATTAGGTATAGGTTCCCTATCCCTAGGATTGAAGACCTCATGGATTGTCTAGGTGAAGCTAGGTACTATACCAAGATAGACTTAAAGAGTGGTTATCACCAAATTAGAATACATGAGGGAGATGAGTGGAAAATAGATTTCAAAACCAATGAGGGTTTATATTAGTGGCTGGTTATGCCATTTGGGTTGTCTAATGCCCCCTCCACATTCATGAGACTCATGAATGAAATCCTCAAAGACTACATTGGTAAATTTGTAGTGGTGTATCTTGATGATATACTGATTTATAGTAAAACAAGAGAAGAGCACCTCAAACAGATAGAGTTGATTTTCAAGAAGTTGTGGGAGGAGAAATTGATGATCAATTTAGAAAAATGTGAATTCATCAAGACAAAGCTGGTGTACCTTGGATTTGTACTATCCCATGGCAACTTGAAAATGCACAGCAACAAAGTGGAAGTCATCCTCAATTGGCCTACTCCAAAGACAGCAACAGAGGTAAGAAGTTTTCAAGGCCTTGATCAATACTAGAGGAAGTTCATAAGACAATTTAGTGCTATTTGTGCTCCTATGTTGGATACCGTTAAAGGAGGGATGAAGACTAAGTTTGTATGGAATGAGCAAGCTAACAAAATTTTTGAGTTATTGAAAGAAAAGATAGCTACCCAACCTATTTTGGTGTTACCAAGCTTTGAGAAGCTATTCACTATTGAGTGTGATGCAAGCAATGTGGCTATTGGAGCTATTCTTAGTCAAGAGGGTAGACCAGTGGCTTTTCATTCTGAAAAATTAAGTGAAGCCAAGAAGAAGTATTCTTCTTATGACCTTGAGATGTATGCATTGGTCCAAGCTCTAAGGAAATGGAGGCACTACTTGCTTCCCAAGGAATTCATAGTGTATTCAGACAACCAAGCACTTAGTTTCCTGAATTCACAAGAGAAATTGAGTCATAGACACATGAAGTGGGTTGAATACCCGCAAGCTTATACCTTTAATATTAAGCACAAGAAAGGAGTACTCAATAAGGTGGCAGATACCTTGAGTAGAAGAGTCCTCACCATACAAGAAATTTAGTTGAAGAGCATGGGAATAGATCATTTCAAGGATCTATATGCAGATGAAGATTTTGCAGACATTTATAAGGTATGTGCTGAATACAAGAATCATTTTCGTAGTAAATATGCTGAATATACTTTGCAAAGTGATCTTTTGTTTAAAGGAAATTAGTTATGTGTCCCTAGAGGCTCTATTAGAGAGAATTTGATACAGGAAAAATCATAATGGTGCATTAAGTGGTCACTTTGGGATCACAAAGACTCAAGAACTTGTTCAAAGGTTCTATTATTGGCCAAGAATGAATCTAGATGTTAGAAGGTATGTGGAAAGTTGTATAGTATGTCAAAATGCCAAGGGTACTTCTTCAAATGTAGGCCTATACCAACCACTTCCTATTCCTTAAATGCCATGGGAATGCTTGAGTATGGATTTTGTAGTTGGGTTACCCAAGACAAGACAAGGCATGGATAGTGTTTATGTAGTTGTGGATAGATTCAACAAGATGGCTCACTTTGTACCATGTAAAACAACCAATGATGCCAGTCAAATAGCCTCTCTTTTCTTCAAGGAGATAGTAAGAATACATGCGTTACCTATAAGCATTGTGTTAGACAGAGACTCCAAGTTCATGAGTCATTTTTGGAAGACTCTTTGGCAGAGATTGGGAACTAATTTATCTTTTGGATCTACATACCATCCCCAAACTGATGGTCAAACCGAAGTTGTTAATAGAAGTCTTGGAAATTTATTAAGGTGTTTGACCAAGGAGTATGGTCAACAATGGGATCAGTTGATTGGAGAAGCTAAATATGCCTATAATGACACTGTGAACAGGTCAACAGGGAAGAGTCCCTTTGAAATTGTCTATGGTCTACATCCTAGAGGAGTCTATGAGCTAAGAGACTTAAAGGATTAAGTCAAGGGAAGTGGATATGCTGATGATTTTGCTTATGCAATGCAGGAGATTCATGATACAGTCAAGAAGACATTGGTAGAAAACAACATGAAGTACAAGAACAAGGTGGATGAGCATAGAAGAGAAATTTAGTTTAATGTTGGAGACTTGGTGATGGTGCATTTAAACAAGTCTAGGTTACAAAAAGGAGTTCCTCACAAGTTGCAAATGAAGAGAATAGGTCCCTGTCCTATCTTGGCAAAGTATGGAAACAATTCTTTTAGAGTGGAGCTACCGGAAGACAGTGGATTGTCCCTTGTTTTCAACATTGCAGACTTGGTACATTACAAAGGACCACCACCAAACATGGCTAAATTTCTCAATGAAGTCATCCAAGATGTGGAAGAGCTCAAACTACCTTCTTCTACAGTCAAACAAGCTGACAGTATACTAGATACCAGGGTCTATAAGAAGACTAGAACCAAGGAATACAAGGAACATCTGATAAAATGACATGGTCAACCTGATGCTGATGCAGTGTGGATCAAAGAATCAGAGTTCAAGAAGTTTTTCATTGATCTCAACATACTCAATCCAAGGGTGGATTGAACTCTTTTGTTTTGGGGAGGATGGTGCAGGAACACCTAGGCTAACCTCCATTTTTTGTTAATTGTCATTTTTGGCTTGTATCTGACCTTAGCCAAGTCAGAGGGTTTGGGTGTTTATTTTATACCTTAGAAGGTCTTGCTTGTGTGTGGACTAGGTGAGTTAGTCATTAGGACTAAGGTCACCATAGTTTAGTCATTGTTATTAATTTTTGCTTTGTTTAGCTTAGCAGCTTAGATTGGGAATTGAGCCTTAAATGTATTCTAAACACATGAATGATGTTAGAAAGATGCCATGAGGTAGTTAATGGAGTTGGTTGCTCAAAATCAAGGAGATAGAGGTCATTGGAGTTAGGATGATGGCATAATGATAAGTTGCAAAAAGTTGTTACAAAGTTGTTATGACAACATTTGTCATGTTGCATGCAAGTCAGTTACCTTGGATCCCCTAGAAGATAGGAGTGGGGAATCGATCAACAGACCCTTAAAAGATGGTAAATGACATCTAAGAGTGGTGGCTCGAATTTTCAAGAAGTGAGATTTGTAATCAAGTTTTGTGGTCATTGAAATAGTGAAGAACTCTACAATTTTCTATGTTTTACCGAATGTATTGAGTGACAGAGCTATTAAGAGAATTGGATGCATTGAGTTGACATTGGTTTTGTGTTCATAGGGAAATTCTAAGTGTTTTTCCTTCTGCAAGAAAGTTCATTTGAGTTCATTTGTTGTCTTGTGTAAATAAGTTAAAGTCTAAGGGTTTTACTGGTCCTGTCCTGACCAGTTTGTTTTTCTATGGCTCCCCCATGAAATCTAACCACGGGGTCTTCCTGAGAGTAGATGGAAATGTTAGGGGAGCCATTGGTCTATATATATGTAGTGGTAGGAATCTTGAAGAGTCAAGCAGTAGAGTGCATTAATAAACCCTAGGCGAGCTTAAGGTGCCCAGTTAGAGGTTTGACAGTGAAGAACTAAAGAATATAGGAAGGGGTTAAAAGTACAGTATGGAACAAGTACAGTTCTAGGTAGGGTATGATCAAAACTTCACATGCTAGAAGGATTGAGGTCCATTCAATCTGTTTGTGTGAGAGAGGAGCAAGAGATCAGAAAAATCCTAAAAATTAGATCTTTTAGCCCTATTTAACCTAGGTTATAGGAAACTAGTGTATGGAGGAGTTAGGGGTCTAAAACCTTGTGAATATTTTAGAAGATCCAAAAGGGTATTTGAAAGTGAAATTTTTTTTCCATGTTGTTTGGAAAGTTTGAGCAAGAAATACAAAAAGGTCATTGTCAAGGGCTACAAGGAATTAGGCCTCATTAAGACAAAATCTTGGAATTAGTAAGAAAGGAGATTGAAGACCATCCAAGATGGATCCAGTTGGAGGTATGTGGCATATTTCAAGTATATTTGACACCCCTGCAATCAGTTCAATCTTATGTGTGATGTTGGCACTTAGAGTCTTCTAAGTGTAGGAGAGAGTTTACCTAGTATAAGTGGTGTTAGTCTTTCAAGGTGAAGCACAAGTGAGAAACTCTTGGAGAGGAGTTGGAATAGGACTTGGTTAATCATCCAAGCCTAACAAGAACCTAGAAGATATTAGGTTCCAGAAAGAAGACAGGGAAAAGGTCTTCTTAGTTAGTTGTGCAAGCAAGCCAAGGAACACTCACACCAACCCACCTAGGTTTAGCAGCACCTGAAGAGTAGAAAGTTGAGTTCTATTGACCTTGTATGTTACCCTAAAGTGTATCAAGAGATTGGAAGCCTCTTGAGGCATTTCGTCTACATTTTTGAGAGCTAACAAATTGGTGACTCAGTTGGGGAATATATTTAGAATCAAGGCCTTAATCATAGAGTCAGGAGCTTTATACAGACTCCACTGGGAATAAGATACATCAAGTTTTTTCTCACTTTTGACAAAGTGAGTGGTTGATAAGTAGGAGGTATTTTTCCATAGTGTGTCAAATTATGATATTGCTATCAGGATTCAACCGTGTAGTTTCGAGTCAAACTCATTGACCCATGTTTCATGAGTAGTGGTTCAACAAGAACCCATCTCTCATGATATCGAATGGTCCACTTAGCACTCATTGAATCTAGGTGATGCTCACAGAGGTGATATTGCTTCACCTCTGTGAGAATCACCTAGATACAATGAGTGCTAAGTGGACCATTCGATATCATGAGAGATGGGTTCTTGTTGAACCACTACTCATGAAACATGGGTCAATGAGTTTGACTCGAAACTACACGGTTGAATCTTGATAGCAATATCATAAAGTGAGTGGTGACTCTGACAAAAAAATTGTAGCTGTTCAAACATAAATGGAAGAAGATCTCAATACAGGGGAGGTCATACTGGAGCTCCTGCTGGTAGCAGTAAGTGGACACACAAAGATGACAAGGTTGATAGGGGAAAAGGGATGAGAAAGGAAATGTGCCTAATAGATAAAGACAAAGTATCAAGAGCACATTGTGAAACATATAATTGCTATGATACATGGAGAAACAATTCGAGTGCAGAACCTTCTACCCCAAGAGATCAAAGAAATCCTTTCTTTTTTCTTGATCCTTAGAAACAGGCTAAGTTTAGAGCTGGAGTGTAAGCTGAACGAATCAAAATTCAACATGAATATGATCAGAAGATGGAAGGTAACCAAAATTAGTTTATTGATCATGAGCTTCCTAAAGAAGTAAAAGCACAGATGGAATTATAGGAGAAGAAGATAGAGGAACTAAAGGCTGAATTGCTGAAATCCCAAATTACTTCTTAGGCAGCTAATTTCCCTCCAAAGTATGTACCACCTCATAAGTAGGGTAATCATGGTGCAAGGCCCTCTGATTCATCCAAATCCCTCCACCATCAGACAAGGAATCAATACATACAGCCGCATCATCTGCCTCATATTCCCACACAACATACCAATATGCATCCACCTCCTGGTCAGCATCATGTGCCACAACATAATGCACAATACAATAATCCCATGCACCAATATCAGTATCCACCTATTCCTCCCCCTCACCAGTATACAACAATGATCAGACAATTTGATCTAGCAAGGTTTCAATTATATCCTTACCCTATGGATGGCAGCTGGAGAGGTTTGGTACCTAAGTTTATAGAGAGTAATGCAATTACTATTGAAGAACATTTAAGAAATTTCAATGTGTTCATCCAAGACATAGGTGTTCTATATGAAGATTTACATATGAGGCTATTTATGATGTCACTTCTTGAAGATGCTAGGGATTGGTTCAATAACTTTCTAGCACTCTCAATTAACTCTCTCCAAATATTCTAGGACAAATTCCTAGAGCAATATGGGAATCTAAATGCACCAGATTTAGCTCTTAATGAATTGATGCAAATTCAAAAAAATTAAAATGATTCAATTTATGATTTCAATCTGATATTTAACAAGTTGCAGACTAAAGTACCTCCTAGATTGAGGTTACCAAATTCTATAGCATTAAGTGTTTATTTAAATGCATTTGATCCTAAAATAGGGTAGGAACTGAGAAATAGGTCCCCAAGAGATCTGGCTGAAGCTCAGAAGATAGCACTGACAATTGAAAACAACAGGAAGGCTGCAGGTATAATCAATAAAAGAGATAACCCTAGGGATCCTCAACAAAGCAACAATTATCAGTATAGATAGGAGAGCACATACAATAATGAAAGGCCGAGGTTGCATGACATGCCTTATAATACATACTGGAAGGACGTAAAACCTATAACAGCTAGGCCTGGAAACAAGGAAACTCCTAATCCATTGAGCAAGAGGGGAACCTATATGGTGAGTAATAATTATTTCTGTGAAGCCTATGATAAGCCACATTCCCTAGACTATTGTGTGGTAGCCCAAAGAATGCAAGAGGAAGGAATGTTGATGGAAAACAATGGAGATCACAAAGTGTATCTGCCTTCAAACACTTTTCACCATATGGAAGAAGGGTACTCATCTTCAAAGGATGAAGGCTACGAGTATGATTTTTCAAATTAGAAATACAATGTCCATATGGCTGAACAATAGGTCCTTTCTAATTTTGAAGAAGATTATACAAAGCCACATTCAGTTGAGGTGCCTGCTTAGTGCAGTATGAGGAGACTCACCAAAGATGAAATAGAGAGACTAACTGTTGCTACAGTTGAGGAAGCAAGGAGAAACGCCAGAACAGAAGAAGATTGTTAAGGTGGAGGGATCTTCTTTTGACTTCACTCAGGCATTATCCCAAGTAAAAATGTATGTTCCTCTACTTGAGATGATGAAAATTAAGGAATACAGAGATAGTGTTGTTCAATTGATAATAAAATTTGAAAATAAAGTAGTTGTTAAAGCAATCAATAGGTAAGAGAAAATAGATATCCCAGATGTCTGCTTGAATGATGTATTATCAACTCCCCCACATGTTGATCATTTTTTCACTACATTACTCATAAATAACAAATTGTTGATAAATTGCATGATAGACTCTGGTGCAGCTATAAACATCATGCCGGTAGGGATTATGAAGCAGGTTGACATGTGGGTTGATACCAATGGAGGAAAGTGCCATTCAATGGATAACAGACCTATTCCTATGGTAGGTATTATGAAAGATGTTCAAGTCAAATTGGCTACTTATCCATAGGTGGCTTATAATATAGATATAGTAGTAATTGATACCCCTCCTCAATTTGGGATGCTTCTATCAAGATAGTGGACAACAGCAGTTGGGGGAAATATCTAGTTTGATTTGTCTTATGCAACTATTCTAGTGAATGGTCAAAAGGTCAAGTTGTATAGGGAACCAAGAATGAACCAACTTGTTGACTGTGTACCACAAGATCAAATTAATTGTTTATGTGATGTTGATCTTGGAAGTTTTAAGATAGAATCAACCTAGCCAGAGTTAGTCAATACTGATCCAATTGAAAAATATGTTGTGCATGACTGTAATGGTATGTGGAAGATGTACTTTGGTGGAGAATGGGAGCCTAGGTCATTTTATTGGCCTGAATCATCAAAACAATATACCTTTGATTTGACAAAAAAAATTATTGATACCATATAAGGGAAAAGGTATGAAGACAATGGTGATATCACGAATGAGCAACAAGAGATCAATCATACACTTCATCCAATAAAAGATGAGACATGTGCAATTCAATATGGTTCATATGATAGTCTACATGAGGAAGATGAGGATATTGAATTTCGTTCCTGCATATCAGATTATGGCATAGAAGGCAGTGTATGTTATGAGGGATCTAGTGAATATTCAGATTGTGAAGATGGATTTGTGGATTTTGATTTGCAGCAAGGTGATTCTTGCAGTTCTTGTGATGATCAAGAAGAGGAAGTAATGGGAAATGTTGATTCATTTGATAGTGAATATATAATACCTCTGGTTACAGTTGAAAGCTATGAAGATGCATTTGATGATGAGGAAAAGATATTTTTAGACAAACAAAGTGATGTGTCAAATTATGGAACAAGTGACTGTGCTGGTAATGATTTTGTTTTCTCATTCTCTGATGATCTTGGACCTCTTTTTGATGATGACAAAAGTGAAGGATACAACTGTAGTGATGAAAATGTAGAAGCTTGTTCACTTAGCAGTGAGCAAATTTCAAATTTTCTAACTCTTGAATATCAGAGATATACACATGAGGGTGATCTTGAAGTTTTGTGTCCATCTTGGATTTGTTTTGATAGTGAAATATCTTTGTGTGATGATTCTTATGACTCTCAGTGCATTTCTCGAGTTGATGGTGAAACCTTTGAAGTTGGCCAAATGTCTATGTCCATTCAAGATAAGGTATGTAATTTTGAAATTTCTAACTCATGTCAAGAAGACATTTGTCTGCATACTAAGTATGATAGAGGTCCAGATTCAAGTGATTCATAGATGCTTGATATTGAAGATATGGGCCAGAATCCAATGTTGTCTCCAAATGGCAATATCAAAGAGGTGCAAAAGGTTTCAGATTTGTTTATTTTAGATAGTGTTGATATGACAGAACTTTTTGATTCTCAAAAGAAGCACTTTGATGGTCAATTTTCAATACAATTGGGAGAATGTTTTAGAATTCATTTTAGTGAGAAAGATAATGAGGAATTTTGAATTAAATATGCATATACTTTTTATGTTGAAAATAACAGGGGTTTGTCCCATGGTGATGAAGAAATCGAACTGCAGAAGGGTGTAGGGATTTTGGCCCAGGCTGAGCATGATGATTCTCTAAGAACTTTCAATAATTGTGATAGAGCAGATTGTATGAATGTCTTTAGGGGGAATCTAATGAACTTAAGGAAAAACCAAGTATTTGATAGGGAAAAGTATGGTTTGAGTTTTAGATTGTAACAGGTTAGAGCAGGTGAAGTTGAAACACAGAGGATTTAGGGTTGCTAGTGCATGGACAACTCTTGATGGTCCTCTTTAAAATTATTTTCCATGCACAGTAGTTTAGGGTTTTGGTTCATCTCCTTTTTTCATTCACTTTCCTTTCATTCCATTGTGCTTTGTGTCCATTTCCATTTTGCTCACTGGTTCATCATTTTGTGTCTAGTATGCTCACCCAGAGCTCTGGATCCTTGCAATGATCTTACTATCATTCATCCCCAGACGGAGCCACTGTTGGAACTATAAAAATATAATGTTTTTACATGTTCACATGCATAATTTTCCATATGAGTCCTCATCATAAGCACATAGGCCTTCCATCGTGACATTTTGCTTGCATTTTGCCTATATTTATCCCATAAAATCCATCGGGTCTGCATTTTTCACACTTCAGCTCATATCGGCGTAAGATGGTCTGGGTCTCCCCGACCCATAATGGATTTTACTAATATGTGTTTGCTATAGGCATATCAGCATGACTTCTTCACTGTCTTGGTGACCAAAGTTCATCTATTGTTTCAGCGACAGAAAAGGATCATATCGGCATGAGTTATACCATTGGAGTGATGTCTTACCGATTACATCATGCCTCACCGACCGGTAGTGGATGCATTCATATTTCGGCAAGATATTTTCATCGGGGCAACATCTTGGCGAACTCACTTAGTCTTGCCAACCGCCAATGGGAAAATACATATCGGGGGGATTTTAAGGTTGTTTCAACCAGACTAAGCCATATCATAGAAAGGTCTTGGTGAGTGACTTTTTGTCTCGCTAACTTTACACAAATGGTTTCTATCAAAGGGCTCATTGGTGAGAGATGTTCTCTTCGATATAAGGTCATAGCGATTTCAGTTTGTCTTATCAATTGACAACAAGAAGACTTATCGGTGAGAAAATTTTCTATCGATGCAAGGTCTCATCGAATGCCATGGGTCATGCCGATAAAACACAATGACTCTATCAGTGAGAAAATTGATTTGTCTCGGCGAGGGAGAATAAGACAAAGGATATTGCTCAATAAGATTTATGTGACTTCGGAGTGAGATCTTAGCGAGTGACCTCTGGTCTTGCCGATGGAATGCAAAAGGACTTTGTCAGCATAGGATCTGACTTATCTCAGTGACACATAAGATGGTTGATGGCTTTCGGTATGACTCAAGCATTCTACAAGAGGTCTCCCTGATGTCGGTATGTTATAGTGACTCACATAAGATAGAAGGATACATCGGCAAGAGAACCATTATGTTATAGCGATACATGTGAAACGAGGATGCATCTTGGGGAAGCATAAAGTAATCTATACGACATCTCCCTGACTCAGATATGTCATGGTGAAAGCAAACCATGAGACGATTGATGATTTAATTGCATTTGGCATCACAATGATATGTCTTGGCGACTGTTTTAGTGAGATTAATAAAAACTCAAACACTATGGTTGACATGTGAATGTTCAAATACCATTGCAATTTGACATGAAATGAGCCCGAATTCAGTAGTTGGCCAACATGGGATCTCAATGTGATGAGTTTTTCTGATGCTTGTGTATAAATAGGCATTTTGTAATTGTAAAATCATAATCAGCTATTAGATATTCGATACAGAAAGTAGATTTGAGATGGATATAGTAGAATAAAATTCTCAGATCAGAGACTTTGATGCATGTTTTCAAAATGGAGGTATTTATGAAAATTAGTTGATGTTGCTGCATTTTTCTGGTGTCAATTGTTTGTTGAATTCAATAAAAAATATTGCCAAGTTGTCTCCAAGATTGATGCTTTCTGGTTGTTTAAATTGACATAACAAGTTTATGTTTAGTTTATCAATGCACATTTGATGTATTTGTGTGATTAATCAATTGGTTCTTTCAAGAAAAGATTAAATCCTTTTAGTTGATCACAATAATCAGAGAGATTCATCTGGATTATTAAAGTAGAGCTTAGTAGTTATAGTATTGCATGTTTATACAAGTTGTAAATAGAATGTATGCTAGAATTTGAGTTTTCTCCAGAGAGTGTTGCTCATCTTGATTTCATTTGACTCTGTGTACCCAATAAGGCACTGGTCTCTGCAGTTTCATCATTAAGATTTATTTATTCTCTTTATATCTATTAATTGAGCATTTTAGGATTTAGATTAAGAAGATTGCTATTGTGCTTGAATTCATTTGTTCACTTGCATCTTCCATTGTGGAAAAGTCATTGCAAGAAGGATAACCATAAGTCAAGTCTACTTCATTCAGAAAGGTACACCTGCCTAGGTTTAGCAACACCTGAAGAGTAGAAGGTTGAGTTCTCTTGACCTTGTCTATTACCCTAAAGCATATCAAAAGATTGGTAGCCTTTTGAGGCATTCCTCCTGCGTTTTTGAGAGCTAACATGGCCTATACTAAACTTCAGGTTCTACTAATATGATATTGCTATAGAGAAATAGAGATGGAGCAGATTGGATAGATTGGGAGGATTCTATTGGAATCTCGATTCACACACAACACACTCTAATGTGGGACAGTTGTCAATTGCAAATTTTTGAGTATTGACAAAGAAAAAGAACAACCTTTCCCCTCTTGGAGGACTAGCAATATCTTAGGTTGGGGGGAGTGAAGAGTCTAGTTTATGGTCTCATTTTGGGTAGAATTTGTGATCTAGTTGTTGAAGTTATCATGGGCTTTGACATTAAGTGTCAATACTTTTATGATATTTTTCTCAAACTATAGACATTGGACTTAATCTTTTTTCTGTGGACCTTTAATGATAAATGGCATGTTAAATGGAATTTTTATATTAATTTTGCATGTGGTTAATGAATGTTCCTTAAGGTGGCTACATATATACAATTATTTTGCGTACTAACATTGTGATGTAGATTTAATTTGAGGATGCTAAATTGAGGAAGACACCACCACCTGGGCATGCACCATAACATCTAGCAAGAAAATTGTTCAAAGGTTAAGGAGGTCGATGGCAGGAGATTCCTCATGCAAACTAAATGTAAACTCATTATAGTGTTAATTAATGTTTTTGAGTAGTTGTAGGCATTATTAATGTGATTAATCTACATTTGGACCTGCATGTCTGACTAGATTCCATGCATGCATAAATGTCATCACTCTACTTTCTCTATTTTCCCTAAATGGCATCCTCCTAGTTCGTGGAGTTGACTGCCTTGTTTAGTTGGTAGTATAAATAAAGATCTGATACCCCTTCTCTGAAGGTTGCATTATTTGATATTGTACTTGCATTCTTGAGTTTTTAGTAATATAGATATATTACTTACTCATGATTTATAGTGAATAAAATAAAGTTTTGAGTTTGAGCATATGATTTCTCATTAGTTTTAGAAGATACTTATCCAAGGGGGGCCACTTGGTGAGTAATCCATCCCCTTAGTTTATTATTAGTTTAGTATTACTTTATGTTCAATGATTAGTTAAAAATCTAGCATTGATTGTTCTTATAGCCACTAGAATTCCATTTTGTGACTATTCCGGTAGCCAAAGCAAATAGAGTAGTGTCATGTTTGTTTGCTCAGATTTTCATTTCTATCATGCATTTTAGTTTGGTGTAATTTTTGATTGATAGTTAGCATTTATGTTATTCCTTCCTAAGCAATTTACTTTTAGCATTATTTTTTTCCAAGCTGTAGAGTGAAAATGGCTACTTTGGGTTCCTAGTGCACATACTATGCTAACCCATTTCAAGTTAACATCCATGGGTTGACAAGTTAAATGCACCTTCATGATGATTGAGATAGCTATTTAAGTTAGATGTCCAATATCTGAATCACAGTTGTAAAGGCCTAGTTGTTGAATCATTGTAGGAAGCAGACAAGGGGTATAAATCTGATTCTTTGAAATCTGTGTCTTCCTTGAAATATATCTTCATCTTGACCCTTTGGTTTATTCCTCCTTGAAATCACAAACACAATAAGAGAAATGTGTCTTCCTTCCACCTTCTCATCGTGTACATGCTCAAACTCACCCACAAACTCTTCACCTTGGTTTTCCTTCTGCTTTACCAACCATAATGTCTCTACATTTGCTGCCTTATCATAAGCATAAGCTTCTACTTGGAGAAAACTAAAAAATCCAATAACCTCCTTATGAAACCATGAAGTAAGCATTATATTCTCATACCTTGGTATCCCACTTTGTATCTGCAAATCCAATCCATCTTTTCCCTTCTCTTTATCATATTTAGACATCAACTCATCATCTTCTTCTTTCTTCATCATTGAATCTTCTTTTACACTTGTTTTCTTTATGTCTTCAAGGCCTTCAACCTCTAAGTGCTCTTCTCTTTCAACTTGCTTGAACTCTTCATTATCAACAATCACTTCAACTTGTTCGCTTTGTTTTCCTTCAATAGCGACTTCTTCTTCTACTCTTATTTTCTTCTCAACATAATTTTCTCAAAAAATCCATCTTCACAAGCAAGTCTCTCCTTGCTTCCACTTCACTTTGCCTCACCTAGAAAATTAGGTTCCTTCCTCAACCTGCACAACACACAACCACAACGACCAACACATACTCTTCCTCTACCTAGGCTTTACTGGGCTCTAATACCAACTAATGCAGTACAAGGATTTCAAAACTTTCAAATAATCAGATCGCTTAAACTTTCACCAAATTTACTTCATTCAAACATGATTCCAAGAGGTGAACAAAGCACCAAAACACCCAATCAACATTCCAAACTCACAACAAACCCTAAAAACACCTTGAACATCATTAACTTGATTGGTTCAAAATAAAAACACCATTGGAAAACTCTGGATCACTCAACTCATCAAACACTCACACCAAGACACCACTTTTCACCTTGTTTCCACATTGCTACAAAGCACTAAAACAAAAAATCTTGACCCCAAGCCTTTACTAGGACCAAATTATTCTTAACCATCATCATTTTAACAAGAGCAAAGCAATATCACCTTTTCATAACACAATGTCATCAGTTTCACAACTTATTGCATCCATGCCATCCATGCCATCCATTCTAGTAGTATTGCAACATGAATAAAATGGGTATACCATTCAATCCATTTTAAACCTCCATAAACAAGCTATTGTTTTAGAAACTCATTATTACCAACTTTAGCATATCTCAAACTCAATTACCATTGTTTTGAAAAGCATATCTGAAAACATGACTATACCGCTGCCAAAATGAACTAAATAGGTAAAATTTACAAAGTAGGTACCATTAAATCGACTTAAAAACACCAAACAACCCTAGGAAACATGAAAATAGGCTTCAAAAAGTCCAAATCACCAACTTTTAAAGGTTGAAAGACTCAACTTTGCATCAAATAGAAAAACCCTCATTTTGGGTAACTTTAAGCCAAGTATAGCAGGGGTTTATTGAAAATTAACTTTCCAAACCTAAAACCTCCTTGTAAATGCTTAAAAAACCTTGGGACATGCCCACACATGATAAAAAAAACTGATTTCCAACCTTGAATACTTCAGTTTCAATGAAACCCTACTTGTAACCAACAATTTTGAACCAAAAACCCAATGAAATTCACTAAGGACAACCTAGGGATTTCTCAAAAAGGAATAAGAACTTATTATTTTAGCCTACAACTTGGATAATATTAAATATTATTTCCTTACAGACCTTCACACTAATTTTTAAGAGTTTTCAATAGTGGAAACTTAAGATATGAATTTTTCTTCAAAATGGGAACTATAATTTTTGAACAGGGTTGCTGGGAAGATTCGACCATTAGACAACTTAAAAAACCTTTACTAAATTGTTGGTAAGAACAAAAAAATTCAGAAATTAAATTCTCTTTCCATCCATGTAAGTTGCATGGCCGTACTAAACCGTACAAGGTCGTACAATTCTCTAGAACAACATATTTCACTGAAAAACACAGAAAAATGGAGCTTTCATTTGCTTCCTTTCACCAAAATCTTCAACTAACTCTTGAATTCGACCATAAACATTGTTTACAAGCCTTTAACATAAAAAAAAACCCATCTAATTGACCCAAACTAACTTTTTAACTTACATGACCTCTCACATTCCAATTTTGCACTTTTCCTTAACATCATTTACAAATTTTGCAAGTTTGACACAATGACCACATAACCTATCCAAATACCTATCAAATGACTTAAATACATTATAATGGTTTTGAAATACTTTATTGAATGACCCCAAAACACTCATCAAACACTTATTTACAAGTTGGCCTCATGGAGGCTTGAATGCTCTTGCACCAATCCCATCACTTGAGAATAGTCATTGAGGTGGTCGAGGGTAATTCGCTCCCTTTAGACCTTGTTTGTCTTGGGACTTGGGAGTAGTGAATCCCATCTTCCATATTTTGGTGAACCTAACATGAACTATCCTCTTCTTAAATTGTCCTCATTTCAAAAAAAATTCTCACCTGTTAGGACATGTAGTTAGTAGTGTGTTATGATGATTTTTTATGAGCTTTACGACCCAGTCAACTACTATCGACCACATAGTTAGAAGAAGTTATAGAAATTTAGGCATGGGATCTAGGAGGTTCATTCTTACTCAATCTAGCCCAAATTTTCATGAGTTCATTGGAGGAATCTTAATAGAGTACACTCCCCTATCAATGAAGCTACAACTCATGTTATACTCCTCATGTGTCACCCTCAATCTTCACCTCTTCCTTGGAAAATTCAAAGTTGATCTCAGGGTCCCTGGAAAGTAGATTTAATCCTTGGAAATGAGACTTGATGAGCTCACGATATTTTTTGCAAGAGATAGTACCTTTTCCCAAGTGGCTCCTATCATTGAAAATTTGATAAGTTTATTAACTAAAGATCAAAAAGTCTTAGAGCTTCTTTGTGGCCTTGCACATATTGTAGAGACCCATGTCCATGCTTACACCTCTACCTTGGGTGCTACCAAAGATGTTGGATCAAAGATTGCTAGAAGATAGCTATAAATCTCGATGGCCAAGATTTTTGTGTGTATGGAAGACACAAGTCCCTTTACGAACACCAACACTCTAGCTGAGTAGAGTCGTACATTAAAAGTAAATAAAGTTCCTTTGAGCTTCAATTACTCCACACCTAAGGTTTAGAGTGTCCCTATTTTTGGAACTAGTGTTGGTACCTCTATCGGTGTTGGTGCTGGTGGCTCTACCAATGCAGATTCTAGTGGTTATGTAGTGTTGGTGTTGTGATGCAACATGGTACTCCCTTCTACCCAACAACCATTCTCCAAAACATGAAAACTAAATTTGTAGTAGAAAATCCACAACTCATTCAAGTAAAAACTATTGGAAAAATTCAATTTATTAATTTGACAATAAAATACATTCCAGTTGGCCTTTCATGGCCTCAACCTTTTGAAAATTCAAATCCACCCCTCCTCTATTCTAAAACAATGACCTCCATTCCATAGTCACTCTCCATTTCTTACAATACACTCCCAAACAACCACATGCATCACAAAGTGGGCTTCTCTTCTCTTATCATCTGATGCAATATAGGAAGGTATTCAAACAATCAACACAAATCCAACTAAATTCAACAAGTATTAAATCTCCAAAACCCTAACAAGGGTGATTCTTCATGCAAACACACACCTTTCTTTGTAGGTTTATAGACCTATTTTTGTCAACTTGCCTTAAAAATATAAAATCAAACCCACAAAAAAATTGAATTTTCAGACACCCTCTTATCCTCTTCACAACATACCAAAAAACCTCTATAGGTCACTTTGGACCAACCTCTCCTAAACTGGACTTCAACGCTATCCTAAACCCAAAATTAGGTCACTTGTTCAAAGGAACCTGTTATGCCTTACATAACCACCCCATTTTATTCTGGAACAAAATGGGTCCCCCTTTTTTGTTCTTTTCCCTTTGGCCTTTGGTTTTCTGCCTTAGGTATTTTTCTTTTAAGTTCTGTCAGAAGTGGAACTAAGACCAATACCGAACTTGGAATTACATCCAAGTTCTAGTCTTGTTTTGTCCTTGGTTCTGGTTCTGATGGTTCTTTGTTTTCATCTTTCGTTCTTTCTCGGAGCCGAGTCTGGGGCCGAATCAAAATGTTGAACTTTGTCATAATTTCTCATTCGGGTTCCATCCCAGCCCCAACTCTGCCTTTCCCTTTCTCTCTTCGTCGTTGGGTTTTTCCCTTTGCGCTTTGGTTTCTTTTGGGGGACCTAGAACCGAGACGGAAACCAAACCTGGAATTCCTTCCAAGTTCTGTTTTCTATTCCTTCCCCGGTCCTTGTTCCCCCTCTTGTTTCTCTGCATCGCACATATTTTTGTTTTGTTTCGGCGGACTTGGAACCGGAACTGGAATCAAACCCTGAAACTTTCATAAGTTTTAGGTTCAGGTTCCATTATGATCTTGGTTCCACGTGTTTTGTTCTTTCACTTTTATTTATGTTGTTTTGTCATGGGGTTTTTCCCTCCCCTTCCTCTTTCTCTTTCTTATCCTTTCATATTTTTTTGGGTGGCATTGGAGGAGAGTTCAGAACAGAATCCAAACCTAAAACTTGAAAAATTTTCTGGTTCAGGTTTGGTTCCGGTCACGGTTCTGTTGTGCCTGTCTTGTTTTTCCTCGGTTCTGATCATTTGGTCGTGGGGTGTTTTTCTTCCTTTCCCCTTTTCTTTTTCATCTTTGTATGTTGTTGGAGGCAGCATTGGGATGGAATCTAAAATTGAAACTTTGAATAAGTTTCAATCTTGAATTTAGTTCCTCCCCTGCCCCCGTTGTGTTTCACCCGAGATCAATTTTTCTTCGATCCCATCGATGTTCATTTCCCTCTTTCCCTTCGCATTTTGGTTTCTTTCGCAGACGTAGAGCCAGAACGCGAGCCAAACTTGGGGATGTTGATTATTTCCATGGTTAGTTCCCATCCCAATTCTGGTCCTAGTTCCAATTTCTTTTTGGCCTCACCCCCACCAGTTTTAAAGGCAAGAGATGTCATTTCTAGGTTGTGTTTTGTCCCAATCCCGGTTCCACCGGGATTCATCCAATTTTTCCTCTCATCCCAGTCCTGGTCTAGTTTTGGTTCTGCCTCTGCCAATTTTAAAAGGAAAGTGTATTCCTGTTTCGGTCTTGGTTCCGCCTCCGCTGGTTTTGAATGAAGGTGTTGTTTTTTGGTCCTATTTTGGTTCCACTTCTGCCTCTACCGAATTTGGGTTTCTTTTTGTTAATATTGAAGGCATGATAAATAATGATATATTTTATTTGCCTTTAACAACTAATGGAGGCATCTCTTTTGCAGGATCGAGTTTTTTATCTAAAGATATCTCTCGAGGAAGTTTCACCAAAGGATTTGAGTTTGGCTTGACGTCTGGCCAAAGGAATAAAGTCTTGCTGACTCAGAGAATCTCAGCAAAGGAAGGCAACTTCGGCGAAAGGTCTTGCTGACCCGATAGGGTCCTGCCGGCATATTTTGTGCCCTGAGTGTAGCTTGTTGAACTCGATGTAACATCTCGCTGACCCAAAAAGTCTCCTCAAAATGAAATGAGTTCTCGGTGAAAGAACACAACTTCGGTGTAGTGTCTCAGTGAAGGAATTTAGTCCCACCGACAACTTGTAGAAGGGCAGATCTAGAGCGGGAAGAAATCCGAAGGAGGGTGAAACCGTGAGTGATAATGGCAGCTACTATCTACTGACAGGCACAACTTGACATTAATGGTGATATTTTAGGGCATTCAAAGTAGCTCTGCTGGAGTTCGAAGATGGACATGAAGGCATAGGAGTTAATGCTATAAGTTGCAAAAGATCTAAGATCATTCCTAGGATAATATTTTACTGACATGGATAGCAAGGATTCGCATTTAATGCATAACCAACTTTCTTCAAAAGAGTTGGATGCCAACCCTCTTGCAACCGATGGATATTTTGTAAACCCTAAAAACAAGGGCCAAAATTATTTTTGGGAGATGGTGTATATATGGAATTCTTGCCTCTTTGTAAAGAGTTAGAAGAAAAGAGTTAGAAAGTGAGAAAGAAAAGTTAGTAGAAATAGAAAAGGAATAGAGTAGATAGTTCTAGATAGATTTTTTGAAGGATAGAGGAGATAGAATTGCATCCTATTTCTGAGTAAAGGGAGCTTCTTTTGTCTTCTCAATTAGGAGTTATATTCAACATAGAAAGTAATGTATCTTTCTAGTTTCCTTAGTGTAGATGGAAGCAATTTGAAGACACAGGTTTTTTGTACATTGGTGATTGTGCCAAATTTATAAATATTGCTTATCTGTCTCACCAACAGTAGAAGCAACCAAATTCAAATCCACTTCATATTGTGTTCTAGAATGGTATTTATCTTGAGTTAATCATTTGATTTTGAAAGCTTTCAAGGAATGAAATCTTATTTTGTGTCTTGCTTAAATGGTAATTTATAATCAGTTGTTGAAATCAGCAGTGTGAATGAATGCAACTGTGTGTTAATCACAAGTTAATTTTGTTCTTCAGTTTTAGTTAGCAATTCCTTGAGAGGTAATAAGTCTGGTTAAGTTAGATGAATTATCATTCTTTTCAGTACCAAAACCTTGATCTATCTTTTTATATTTCTTTTAAAAACCCCAGTTAAAGTAGGTTTAAATTCATGCTTGATCTTAGAACAATCCATAAGTCCAACACCAACAGGCTCCTTGAATATTAATGTTACATTGACCATTAAGCAACATCAGCATAGTTGAGAACCAACTACAAAGACCTTGGGAGCTGAGACATCCATGTGTTGTTTTTCTCTTTCAGGAGAAACAAAATAGCAATATTTTGTTTACATGTGCCATTTTGACCGTAACAGAACCCTATTGTAAACACTTCCTCAAGCCCAAAACTTAATGGGGCAGCATTAACTAGGTCTCAAAACCATAGAATTCACAACCTTTTCTCATAGATAAGGTTCCCAAGAAACCTAATCATGAAACCCTCATTTCTAGCAATTTGTAAGGGATTTATTGGAAAATAATGTTCCCAACTATTTATGACCTCACCAATGCACCAAACATGTCTCAAATGACTTGCACATACTTTAAAAACTATTTCCCAACCTTTTTCACCTCTGTTTCAACAATCCCTAACTCAAAACCACCATTTTCAAGGTAAAAACTTGCACAAACACCCTAAGACAGTCATCTAGACTCCACCAAATTACCTATCCTTCTCATAAAACATATTCCTACACCTAAGGAAATATAAATGGATCCATTCCAATGATTCACAGTAACTACAGAAGGTGGAATGGCCCATTTTCACATTTTTATTCCTTACAAACCCTCAAACAGGGTATACACAAACCTGTTCCCAATATTTTGCTTATAAAAACCTCAAACCTTAATGGAATTCAATCAAACCACCACTAAATGAATGCTAACTCATATATGCATCAAATTCAAATATTTTAAAACAAAATCCTTTTGTACGAAGCTGTACATAGGCTGAAAATAGTAAAACTATATAGGAAATACAAAAAATAGAGTTGTGGTTATTGAGTTTTTCTTTCTCAACCATAGAAGAACCTTTACATCTTATGCTTGGAGATTATTTAAAATTTTCCCACCAAAATCCAACTAACCAAACCATCAAAACTACCTTTGAATCTCCCATGATCGTTGGACTCCACAAATTATGTAATTTTTTATAATTTTACAATTTTGCATCTTTTTGTTGACAACTTTTACAATATTGCACAAATGTGATAAAGTGAACTCAAATGACCCCGAATTACATAACTTTCACCTTCATCTTCTTGCACAATTTGGACTCTCTTTTCACCTCTTCTTTCACCACCACTTGATGTTGAACCAAACTTTTCAGGGCACTTGTATGCTGAATTCCCAAACTCATTACAGTTGTAGCATCTACCTGCAAATTGGTTTGAACTTCTACCTCCAAATCTACCTCTAGTGCCTCTAAATCCACCACGTTGATCAAAAAACTATCTATGTTCCTTTTGTAATTCTTCTTGGCTTTCACTTGTTGGTCTTGAAGTAGAAAATGATCATCTTCCTCTTGATGTGTTGCCTCTAGTCTAACTATCTTTTCTTGTCTTCTTTTCACTTTTTCTTCTCCCTTTAGAACCATCTATAACATTCTTCAACACTTCTTGGATTTGTCAAAGCTAGTTCATCATGGATATTAAACCTCAATCCACCCAAGTACCTAGAAATATTTTCATCCTCATTCTCATTATGGTTAGATCTCATACTTAATTTATAAAACTCTTCAGTGTATGTTTGTACATCCATTTCCTTTTGCCTTAAACTTTGAAGCTTCCTAAACATCTGAATAGCATAATCAAAAGGGATAAATTTACCTTTCATCTTGGCTACCATCTTGTCCCAAGAAACAATCTTGGATTTACCTCTCTTTCTTCTTTCTGACTGCTCATAGTCCCACCACAAAAGTGCATGACCTTTTAGTTTTGTCTTTGCAAATTTGGCCCTCTATTCTTCAAGAACATCTTCACACTCAAAGTAGTTATCCAAAGATGCAATCCAATCTAGTAATTATTCCTCATTCAGGTTCCCACCATACTTTGAAACATCAATATTTACCTTGTGCTTGTCACTCTTAACTTCCCTTAACAATTTTTCCATCCTTTGGTCTTTAGGATCTAGTTCTTCATCTACATCTTCAAATTCTTCTTCCTCTTCCTCATCAGAATCACTATCTTCACTCAGGTTCACATATCTTCTCTTGCTTGTTTCCAAAGTTGTAAGTCTTTCCTTCAACTCTCTGATCTCTCGAGCATGCTTATCATTCAAATCACTCATCTCCTTTTCCATATTTTTCCCTTTAGGAGGCATCTTGAAAGTTTTGTCTTTTCACCTTCCACTTACCCTTTCTTCAATCTACAACTTTCAAATCTCTAGAGATCTAATCCCTAGGATTTGATACCAATTGATACAATACAGTGAGGTCTTCAAACAATCAACACAAATCCAACTAAATTCAACAAGTATTAAATCTCCAAAACCCTAACAAGGGTGATTCTTCATGCAAACACACACCTTTCTTTGTAGGTTTGCAGACCTATTTTCCTCAACTTTTCTTAAAAATATAAACTCAAACCCACAAAAAATTTGGATTTTTAGACACCCTTTTATCCTCTTCACAACATAACACAAAACCTCTATAAGTCACTTTGGACCAACCTCTCCAAAACTGGACTTCAACATCTTAAACCCCAAATTAGGTCACTTTTTCAAAGGAACCGTATTGTAAACACTTCCTCAAGACCAAAAATCAATGGAGAAGCATTAATCAGGTCTCAAAACCATAGAATTCACAACCTTTGCTCAGAGATACGATTCCCAAGACACCTAATCATGAAAGCCTCATTTCTAGCAATTTGTAAGGGATTTTATTGTAAAACAATGTTCCCAACTATTTCTGACCTCACCAATGCACCAAACATGTCTCAAATGACCTGCACATACTTCACAAATTGTTTTCCAACTTTTTTCACCTCTGTTTCAACAATCCCTAACTCAAAACCACCATTTTCAAGGTAAAAACTTGAATAAACACCCTAAGATAGTCATCCAAACTCCACCAAATTACCTATCCTTCTCCTAAAACCTATTCCTACACCTAAGGAAATCTAAATTGGTCCATTCCACTGAGTCACAATAACTACAGAGGGTGGAATGGCCCATTTTCACATTTTTATTGCTTGCACGCCCTCAAATATGGTGTACATAGACCTACTCCCAATATTTTGCTTATTAAAACCTCAAACCTTAGTGGAATTCAATCAAACCACCATTAAATGAATGCTAACTCATATATGCATCAAATTCAAAAGATTTTAAAACAAGATCCTTCTGTATGGAGTCGTACACAGGCTAAAAATAGTAAAATTATATAGGAAATACAGAAAACAAAGTTGTGGTTATTGAGTTTCACTTTCTCAACCATAGAAGAACCTTTACATCATATGATTGGAGTTTATTTAAACTTTTCCCACCAAAATCCAACTAACCAAACCATCAAAACTACCTTTTAACCTCCCATGACCGTTGGACTCCCCAAATTGTGCAATTTTTAATAATTTTGCAATTTTGCATCTTTTTTGTTACAACTTTCATAATATTGCACAAATGTGATAAAGTGAACTCAAATGACCCAAAATTACATAACTAATGGTCCATCATGACCTTATTTAATTAAAATGACTCAAAACAACCTAAAATCTACCATATGACCTTATTGGACAACATTGACACAAAAATGCATTTGGTGTTCCTGCACCACCATCGCTACATGGAGGTTTATAATTCTTCTCGCCTCAAGTCTGTATCTCATTCTTCACTGTCAAAAAGGTATTTGGGATAAAATTTATGTGCCCCAATCTCTTAATAGCCTGCACTTCACTCTTTTTACTTGGTGCCACTTCCCAATATTCTCGTGCAGCCTTTTTTTCACTGTGTAAATTGCTCAACTTATTTTGATGTTTTTTGGTTTAATCATGCCACCAATCATGCCAATTGGACTCTCCTCCAATCTCCATCGAAATTTCTTCTTTTTCTCAAAATGTTGATCCTTCTTCCCTCAACTATTTATTTTAAATCTTCTCTATGAGGCACTCTCTCTAATTCCACCTTGCTTTCCTCATTTATATGAATTCATTTTTTTTAATGCAGTCCCTTGCACCCCAAGATCTCCTTGAAATTTTCTTTGAAATTCAAATCAAAATAAAGTCTTTCTTCTCACATCCCTTCAAATTCAAGCTTTTTTATTCTTATCTAAGAACTCACGAGCTCCCTTATTTATGATTAAGGGAAGCCCAGTTAATATAATCTTCTCCTCTCCCATGACTATTCACTTGTATTTCATTAAATTTTTAATCTTTCTCTAGAGGAGTCAATTTGTATAATTTTTATTGATTTTTAACTAAAACTTGAAACCATTGGAGTGGTAACAAAACATTGTTAATATGTTTTCCATTAAATCAAAACTCCAATGTCAACATTATTGCATTGCTTCCACATTTGCATACGCATTTACTAGTGTAGTCAAAACTACAATTGATGGATACTTTATTCCCATGACATTCAAGTTGTGAAGATGCTAAAAAAGATTGGCTTTACACCAGGTAATTACATCAACTTAAAATATTTTGCCTCCAAGAATCAAAATTTAAGAGGTTTAGGCACTAATCAAAGTGAGAGAAACCAAACAATTTTTTTGGTTGGTTTCGATTGCCTATTCACCCACATGCTCTTGCACTATGTTGGGGGCTCATTAGTGTAGGTGTTGGTGGTTCTACTCGTAGTTCTATTGGCCATACCTTTTTTGTTAATCTAGTCCACAATGCTCTTCTATAGAACATGGGGCACATGCATAATCAACTGGTGAACATGGTCAGTGCATCAGGTCCCAACCTATATTTCAACCTTCTTGCCATCGTAGTTCTCTTTCTACTACTATTCTAAACACCCTTATCCCTCAGGGAGTGAAGATTCCAAAATTTGAAAAGTACAATGGTTGTGGGGATCCACAAACACATGTGTCATCCTTCAATGCCATGTGTATTGATTTCTTCCATAATGATGCACTCTTCTCCAAGCTATTCCCATGTTCTCTTAAGGAAATTGATTTGGAATGGTATTGTGCCCTACCTGGTAATTCAATTTTTTCCTTTGATCATCTAGTTCATCAGTTTCTCCAATAGTTCTAGGCCAACATTGGGTTGAATATTGCATTTAACAATCTTGTATGGTGCAAGAAGGGGAATCAAGAGAAGTTATCTAATTTCATAGCTTAGTATTAGGCCTTGTTTGCTCAAATTTATTATCCTTTACCTTATTTTGATGTTCAAAAAGTGCTTATCAGGAACTTGCAGCCTGCACTATAAGAGAAATTTATTTTAATGAAATATCCATATTTTGCACATGTATGTGTCACCTTGTGGGAGTACCAATAGATGGTTGTCTAGTACGAGGATTCATCCTCGTACTCCCATCAAGATGGCCATTCAGTTTTGTCAGTCTATGGAAAGAGCAAGGTTGTGGAAAACATGGTCTTTGTTCCAACAGATAAAAATGCTATAGGATGTAATAGAACATTTACTAAATTGTTAGAATCCTATAATAATATCCTACAAAATTTTTTGAAAGATAAAATAATAACTTTTCTAGATATTCAACCATTTTATGAGTCATATCCTCAATGATACGATGCCTAAAAGTCCTTCGAATACCATTGAGTTTTTGGACATGACATCGAAAAATGTGTTTTCCTACATCAAGTGATTCGGGATCACATCGATGACAAGTCTATCTAGCTCGATGGTAGAAAACATAACTTGAATAAATCTATAGCAAGTATGAATGGACAATTACAGATATACATAGATCCATTCCCATCACACTCTGCTAATTTGGTTACTCCATCATCTTCTGATTTCACCCCATCTGAATATGTGAATGTAGTCTCATGCACTCATATTCATCATGTAGAGTGTGTGAATGTTTTCCCTAACATTACATTCACTTCACATGATCCGCCTCTAAACAAGGAGCTCTCTCTACTCAACATTCCTACTCATATCAATGGAAAAATCATAGCATGTATTATGGTTGATCCTTCGATCCATGTGAACATCATTATGGAGGATACACTTTTTATCAATAACTTACATAAGGAGAAATACAATGAGTTGCAAGCTAACCTTCAAACACATGATGGGTTTTTCTATTCCTCCCATTGGCACTATTTCTTTATTGGCCCTAGCAAGACCTAAGGCTTTCAAAGTCCCATTTTTTATGATTATGAAGTCTAACTTATTCAGAGGGAGGCTAGGCATCCCATGATTGGCCTTCATGAATATTGTCACTTCTATAGTCCACAAATGTTTGAAGTTTCCCCATGAGGGTATTGTGCATACTATCTATTAGCTCTCAAAAACACAGGTAAAGATACCTCAAGAGGCTTCCAATCTCTTGGTACGTTTTAGGGTAACAGACAAAGCCAAATGGTTTAAGCTTTCTACTCTTAAAGTGCTGCTAGACCTAGGCCGGTGTACCTATACGAATTAGGCAGACTTGACTTATGATCTTCTCTCTTGCATTGATTTGTCCATGATGGCAGATGAAAATGGACAAATGAAATCAAATTTGGTATAAATTGTATAGCAATATTTAAAACTAAATCCTAATATGCTTAGTTAACAGATGTAAAGAAAATGAATGAATCTAAATCGTGAAATGCAAAGACCATTTCCTTATTGGGTATGTAGAGTCAAATGAAATAGCAATAAGCAACCTCTTTCTAGAATACACTCAAATTGTTGGTATATGTTTTGTTTATAACTTGTATAAACATGCAAGATTGTTACTACTAAGTTCTTCTTAATGATCCAGATGAATTTCCCTGATTACTATGATTAATCAAAAGGATTTAATCTCTCCTTGAAAGAACCAGTTAATTAACCACACAGATACAACAAATGTGCACTGATAAACTGAATATAAACTTGTTATATCAATTTAAACAACCAGAAAGCATAAATCTTGGAGACAACTTAATAATACTTTCAATAAATTCAATAGACAATTGACACCAGAAATGAGCTACCAAATCAACTGATCTTCATTGAAAACTCCTTTTTAAAATCATACATCATAGCCTCTGTTTTGTGGAATATTTATCCTATTGTATATCAAATATCTAATCTTATCTCCATTATTTACAATTGAGAATGAATATTTATACATCTTCATCTAAAGAGACACAATGCTTCGCATATCCAAATGTTGGCCAATAGTATTCAAGCTTTTGGTAATCATCTCTGAGACATTCACTGAGACATCCCATAGTCATACCAAAGGCCAATGTCTTATCAACAGTCATCCTTTGGTTCTTTGTGTTTCACCGTGACCTATGGAGATGGGGAGACATCCCACAGATAGTACTTTGTCTCATCGAGATGTACTCTTTTGTCTCATGTGGGTGATTGTAACTATTGGAGTTATGGGAAAACACTGAGAGGGGGGGTGAATCAATGTCAAAAAAAATTCAACTTCGACCAAGATTTTTCATTCTGATTTCCTTTTATTTCAACAATAGAGTAGAGTAATCACTTTTGAAAGCACAAAGATATGACAACATTAACTCAGTCTATTTGACAACTTATGAAAATATGATTTGAGTGAGATATCTTGCATTTTCCAAAACATAGCTCAAATTTGATCTCTATATTACTCTGATTAATGCATTCATGAGTTGAATTTAATCATTCATAAATAGAATTGAGAACAATAATAAACCCAACAGTGAACTGAAACAACAACAACATAGAAAAGTAGTGAGCACACAAAAGAACAAAGAGAAAAAATATTTTCTGAGTGGAAAACCCTCCTGGGGTAGAAAAACCACTCCTAAATTGCCTTACTGGCTTAATCTTCAAAAACCACTTTTAACAATTCCTTATAGGCTAATTTCTTAGCACCAACCCCTCATTTAGAGACACCAATCTCAAGGAGCACCAACCCCTTACTCAGATTTTAGAATTACAATAATAATATATCAAAGATTCTCTCTATTTTTAGTTAAGTTCACAACACTTTACTTCTAATACTCTAGGAATCCAACTCTTGTATTACAGATTTTTCAAATACATCTCTTGATATAGCCAAAATAACTATCTCTCAAAATAACTGGCCAATAGCCCCTTCACTATTTTCAACACTGGTATTTATATACATTTCAAGTATGTCTGTTTTCAAGAAATCTTCAACAAGCATTTTTCACAAGATTCTGAAACTCTATTGCTATTATTAGAATATGAAGCTGATTCATAATGATCTATAGATTATGGTAAAAATTAGAGTAATGCCTATCCATAGAGCTTTTAATTTTTGCACTGAATCAGGAGATTTCAAGTTGTAACAGAAAGATTTTCATCAAAGCCATGACTGCCCACTAATAGAAAATCATATCCTCTGAAATCTCAGAGAATATTTTTGAGAGATTCGATTGCAACCAAAGATGTTGCATACAACTAAGAAAAATCCATGCTGGCCAAAGTGTATGAGTCTTTGTTAATGATTTGCTGAGACAACAGTCACCATGTGGTCTTTGTGATTCACTATGACCTTATGCAAGTTGCATTTCCTTTTGTCACTGTGTGTCACCATGACCTTCTATCATTGGGGAGAAACCATATCGAAGATCTTTATGTTTCCCCGAGATCACATTTCTATTATTCATAGTGAAATAGTTGCTAAGACATCCACCAATTATGCCAAAGGCAATTCAATCGTTAATCATACTTTGGTTCCTTTTGTTTCGCCGTGAACCTTCATTATCGAGCAAACCTTATAGAGAATTCACTTTGTTTTTCCGAAAGCCTCGAGCTCACAATAGATCGCCAAGACATTAATGTTCTCACACTGATAGAAACTTTTTTCTTATGTGCTTCGCTATAACATTATGATATCGGGGAGACCTCCTGTAGAGCACACCATGTCTTTCTGAAAGTCTTCATCCACTTGTGTTTCGCTGTAACATAATGGTTCTCTCGCCGAAGCATCCTTCTATCTGATGAGGGTCGCTATAGCATACCATCATCGGGGAGACCTTTCGTAGAATGCTTGAGTCATACCGAACGTCACCAATTCATCCTGTGTCACTGAGACAATTCAATACCTATGCTGAAGGAAACTTTATCGCTGTCAGTCGTCCCTCTGTTTGTCACTGTGACATTCGCTGTCGGGGAGACGTTTCATAGATGATGCTTTGTTTTGCCAAAAGACATCCTTTCATCCACCTTCGTTAAGACTACATAGTCGGGGTGACTTCTTGTAGAGCATCCTATGTCTTACCGAAAGCCCACGTGATCATTCCTGTCGCTATGACATATCACTCTCGGGGAGACCTCATATAGATATACTTCATTATACCAAAAGCCCACTTGATACACATTGGTCGCTGAGACACATAGTTTTTCTTGTCGATGATTCCATCCATTCTATATATGTCGCTGTAACTTCAAACTATCAAGGAGACATCTTGTAGATCATTTCATTCATACCGAAACACCCTGAATTCACACTAGTTCACCAAGACTTCCAGAAAGTCCTACCAATGTGCAATTCTCCAATGATGGTCGGTGTGACATTGAACATTCGCTGTGACATTTTAGTGAAGCCACAACCTTTTCCGATAAGACCTTTCAGTTCACAGTTGGTGAGACACCATGTCTTCTGTGAGACTACATACCAAAAACAACACTCCTGCTGATAGACTTCCACATGCATTAGTCGGGGAGACATAACCTTTTCACTATGACCCTTCACCGAAACCTTAAACTCTTGCCGATATGTTCCCATTCAACCTTCGATCGGTATAACTTATGCTGATATAAACTTTCTTGTGCTGAAGAATCTCCTTATGTATTAGTCGATGAGACCCGATTCATTCAGTAAGACCTCTTAGCGGTGAACACAACTCATGCTGATAGACCTTTCCACTATCACCAAGACCACAAGAATGTCACGCCGAAAGCTACCTGTATGTAAAATCAAATCGTTATGACATCATAAATGACTTGCCGATAGGTAACACAGACATTTCAAAAAAGGATCAGGGAGACCCTGCCATTCTCACGTTGATATGTTCTTTTTCTGTCACTGAAACAATGATTGAAAAGATAATCTGAGACTACACAAAGCTCAAACTGAATAGTACCAAAGGATATTAGAATTTTGAATGTAAACTATCCACAAAATGTCAAGACAAGTAAACCATATAGACAAAACTATATCAAGATAAAACATGAGGAACCAAACTGAAACTGTCAACAAGTAGAATCAATAGAAAGGGATTTTTTCATCAAGGACAAACCATATGATCACAACTGAGATCCAACAATAACATCTTGTTGTCGGGGAGAGGTTTCATAGAATACCTTTGTCTTGTCAAAGTACCCCGTGGTGCATTCTTTTCGCTAAGACATATGGGCATTCTCGCCGATGAGACAATATATTGGTGTGACATAAGAGTTGGTGAGATTGTATAACTTCACACCGAAAACCATCGATATAATTCCCTTGCATCTTGTCAGTGAGATCGACGGCACTCAGTGAGACCTCACACCGACATAATATTTTTGTGTTATATCGGCGAGACCCAATGCACTCACCAAGACCATACTCCGAAGACATAACTCTTGCCGAAGTATTTTTTTGTTCTGCACTAATCGGTGAGACAATCAAGAGTTCGCCAAGACTTCACCCCGAAGAAAATATTTCACCAATGAGCCCCTTCTATCGCCGGTCGGTAAGACATGAATTGTTTGGCAAGACCACATACCGAAGACATAACTCTTGGTGATACAT
Organism: Sequoia sempervirens; assembly: GCA_007258455.2. Classification (NCBI taxonomy): domain Eukaryota; kingdom Viridiplantae; phylum Streptophyta; class Pinopsida; order Cupressales; family Cupressaceae; genus Sequoia; species Sequoia sempervirens. The sequence continues at coordinate 411,989,113 of VDFB02105785.1, forward strand.
CATTCAAAGCTTATCGATGAGACATAATGCAATTGGTAAGACCTCACCCCAAAGTCTTTGTCTGGTCGATAAACCTTCTGTCCCCGAGATAATGAAAATTTCATGTCGAAAGGTACCTGCATGTGAATTCTAATCGCTGTGACATCCCTGAGGTCTTGTTGATAGGCAACAAAAGACATATATTAACAAGAATGCACCATGGGTTGGGGAGACCTTGATAATGTCATGTCGATATGGACGATTATGTGAAGTATTCAAGACTTGATGGATTTTATGGGATAAAATGGGGAAAATGTGAGAAAAATATTATGAAGAGAGGCCTTGAGCATATGGTGAGGACTTATTTTGGAAACTCATGAATGCAATTGACTGTAAAATATTCAAAATTTTATAGTTCTAACAGTGGCTCCATCTGGGGATGAATGATTGTGAGATCATTGCAAGGATCTGAATCTTTGGGTGAGCAGACTGGACTCAAAATGATGAACCAGGGAGCCAAATGGGAATGGAAATGAATGTGAAATGGAGATGAAAAAAATCCTAAACTATTGTGCATGGAAAATAATTTTAAAGAGGATTATCAAGAGTTGTCCATGCACTGGCAACCCTTAATCCTCTATGTTGCTCAAGAGAAAAATTGTTTTAGAAACTGCCCATGTATAGGCAATTCCTGATCTTCACCAGCCATAATTTGTAGATAGTATGAATCTTCACCTCTCTTTCCAACAACCACAAAAGGTCCTAGCCACAAAGCTTCAAATTTTCCATGCTTTCCTTTCTCCAGAAACCTTGTGCTCCACATCAGTACCAAATCATTTTCCTCAAATTTTCTTCTTTTTGCCTTTTTATCAGATAGATACTTCATCTATGTCTGTAACTTTATGTTTTGATTTTGGACAACTCTCCTTATTTCTTCAAGTTCAGCTAGTTGCTCCATTCTCTCCTCCATAGGCACTGGAATGTCTATATCCTCTTGAAGAATAAACTTGTAGACTGGTAACATTTTTTGTAAAGGCATCATGGCTTGTGTTTCCTACACCAATTCAAATGGGGATTTTCCAACTACCTTCTTTACAGTGATTCTATCAACCCAAACAACTGATCTCAATTTTGAATCCCAAGCCTTCTTGTTCTAACCTAGCATCCTCTTTATAATCTTCAAAAGAATTTTATTACTAGACTCTGCTTGACCATTGGCTTGTGGATGGTAAGGAGTTGCATAAGAAATGGTAATACCACATGTGCTATAGAATTTTCTGAATTCATCTAATCTGAAACACATCCCATTTTCAGTGATCAACCTTATTGGTGTACCAAATTAGGTAATGATGTTTTCCATTAGAAAATTTGTCACAACTCTACTTGTAGCCTATTTAGTTGGGATTGCTTCAACCCATTTGGTAAAATAATCAGTGGCCACCAGTATCCACCTATGTCCACCACTAGATTTTTTTTGTATCTCACCAATGAAATAAATTCCCCATTGATGAAAAGGGGCATTAGCCTGCAAGGGTCAAAGTGGAAAAGCTCCCTGATACTTCAGTTTTCCAGAGAATTTCTGGTAGGCCTCACATTTTCTTACATATGTAAAAGAGTCATTAAAAACCTTTGGCCAATAATAACCTTCCCTAAGAATTCTATGCACATTTGTTCTTGCTGAGCAATGTCCTCCACAGACCCCTTCATGCATTTCACTTAAGACATGCCTGGCTTGTGATTCATCCAAACATAACAATAGTATACCATACCTATTCTTCCAAAATAGATCTCCATCCATGAAGACATACTTAGATGCCTACAACTTCAAAGTTCTTTTCTGGTTGTCACTTAATCCATCTAGACACTTCATGTATTTAAGGTAATGCATGATATCTATATACCATGGAGTATGCTCAATGCTCGCAATTACAGTCTCTTCTTCTATATTGAAAATATGGTTTGCTTCAATATTCACTTCTGCCATCAACCTAGCCAAGCCCTGACCTCTTACTAGTTTAGTAATTTGTATCTCCATGTCAAACTCTTGGATTTTGTTAATCCATTTGCATATTTTTCCTATTACTTCAGACTATGTCAGAATATCCTTGACAGCTGCATGAGGGACATAAGCAACCACCTTCGCTCCAACAAGATATGGTCTGAAAGCTTTTACAACTTTCACTAATGCAAATGCCTATTTTTCCATTATATCATACTTTAATTCAGACCCCTGTAATGATTTACTGAAGAAAGACACAGGCTATTCATGACCATCCTCATTCTTCTGTAACATGACAGTAGCAATAGTGTGCATTGAGGCGAATGAAAATATCTAAAAAGGTTTTGCAAAATTCAGATACTTAAGGATAGGAGCTTCCTTGATGGCCCTTTTGATTGATATAAAAGCTTCCAAAGCCTTTGTAGTCCATTCTATTTTCTATCCCTTCCTCAACATTTTTGATATGGGTTTAATGATCTCAGAAAAGTTAGAAACAAATCTCCTAACAAAATTAATCTGTCCAAAGAATGATTGTATAGCTTTAACAGTTTTAGGGACATAAATTTTATCAATGGCCTCAACCCTCTCAGGATCTATCTTAATCCCTTCCTTTGAAACAATGTGTCCCAAGAGCTTACCCTCTGTGATTGCAAAATGACACTTCTTAGGGTTCAAGCTGATACCATATTCTAAGGCTTTAATAAATACCTTCTCTAGATGTTGTACATGATCTTCAACCTTCTTTAAGTAAGCAGTGAGGTCATCCTAATACACCACCATGATAGCATTGATCAAATCTGCAAATGCTACATCCATAGCTCTTTGGAAAGTTTCTCTTGCATTGGTAAGACCAAATGGCATTCTCAGATAAACATATGTTCCCCAAGGAGTTGTGAATGCCATCTTATATTGTTCAGATTCTTTGACCTTGACCTGGCTATATCCTGAAAAACTCATCCATCATAGATAATAGTTCACACCCTGTTACCTTATGCAATATAGCCTCCATATTGGGTAGAGGATAATTATCTTTGAGGGATGCCATGTTTAGACTTCTAGAGTCTACACACATCATGATATCTCCATTTTTCTTTCTCACAGGGACCAAGTTTGAGACCCACCTTGAATGCTTGATTGGTTTAATGATTCCTCCATCTCTGAGCTTTGCTAATTACTCCTGCATCTTAGGCTCCAATGTTGGATTTATGGGTATTTTCCTTTGTTTGAATGGCTTAGCATCTGTCTTCAATGGTATTTCATGCTGAAACAAATTTCCTTGTATGCCTTTAGATCTTCATAAGACTAGGCAAACACATGTTTATATTTTCTCAACAACTCTATCAATATTCTTCTAATTTTAGGGCTTATTTTCTTCCCTATCTATACCTTTCTTGGTGCAATTTCAGTTCCCAAGTTAATTTCTTCAATATCTTCCCTTTTAACAAGTTTTTGCTTCACGAGAGATTGATCATTTCCATCATACACCCTCTCCAATGCCACTAAGCCTTTAGGAAGCTTATTTATTTTAAGCTGTAAGATCTCCTTTCCAAATATTGTTTTCTTCCCATCCACTTCTTCATCAAAGGAATTGAAGTCAATCTCTTGGGCTTCATATTGATCTATACAATGGAGGAATTTCAGAAGATCAGTATTATCATTAAAAACCTGCCAACTATGTATGTTATCAGGCACAACAAGCCTTGTCTTGAGCTCAATTTGTGATACTCCAGCCAATGTAATGTCATCAATTTTTAGCACCACATTTTCCAGAAATTTTTCCATTATGTTCTTTGAACTATCAATCCACTCAATTGAGAAGGCATCAAACAACTCAATTGTGTCCCACACAACATTCCTGTACTATTTTAGTCTTTTGTTTTTTTCTGCATAATTTGACTTAATTTGTGAAACAACCAACTCAGAATCCCCTAAGACAACCAACAACTTGATTTTATGTTTCACAGCTATGTTCAAACCTATCAATAAAGCTTCATATTCCACCACATTGTTTATACGTTTAAATTTCAATAGGAATGAATACTTAAATGTAATACCTTTAGGTGAAACAAACACAATCCCAATTCCATTACCTTCTTGACTGCATGCTCCATCAAAATACATTTTCCACACCTCATTGCAGTTTTGTGCCACATGCTTCTCAATTGGATCAGTATTGATTAATTCTAGCTGGGTTGATTCTATCTTAAAAATTCCAAGACCAACATCAAAAAAATAATTGATTTGGTCTTGTGGTACACAATCAACAACCTAGTTCATCCTTGGCTCCCTGTATAATTTCACATCCTGAACATTTACCAGAATTGTTGCATAAGAGAGATCAAACTGAACATTTCCACCAATTGTCGTTGTCCATTGTCTTGATAAAAGCATTCCAAACTAAGGAGTGTCAATTACCATTATATCAATCTTATAAGCCACCTAAGGATAAGCAGCAAGCTTGACTTCAACATCCTTCATTATACCCACCACAGGAATAGGTCGATTATCCATTGCATAGCACTTTCCTCCATTGGTATCCACCCACATGCCAAGCTGCTTCATAACTCCTACTGGCATGATATTTATAGCAGCACCAGAGTCTATCATGCAATTCCTTAGCAGTTTGTTATTTATGAGTAATGTAGTGAAAAAAGGATCAATTTGTGGGGGACTCAATAATGCATTACTAAGGCATACTTTTGGGATATTCATTTTCTCTTTCTTAGTAATAGTTTTAGTGGCCATCTTACTTTCAGAATTTACATGTCTATCATTCCCATTTGTTATTAATTGGATAGCATTGTCTCTATATTCCTTAATCTTCATCATCTCAAGAAGTGGAACAAACATTTTTACCTAAGACAGAGCCTGAGTGAAGTCAAAAGAAGAACCCTCTGCCTTAATCACTTTCTTTTGCTCTAACATTTCTCCTTTGTTTTCTTCCTTTTCTCTTTTACTTGGCTAATCAGGCTTTTGCATTTCTTTGTGTAATTCCTTTACTTCCTCCTTTTGGATAGGCTTCTATTCACTTTTATCATGTTGTTTATTTTCAGCCTTTTTCATAGTCCCTTGTGTCGCCTTTTTCTCTTTCATAAAGATTCCCCTAGGGACACCTTCCTTCTCATTTACCATCCTATTTCTCAACTAGTACTTACTTTTTGCTTCTTCAACTGCAGCAATAGTTAATCTCTATATCTCTTCTTTAGTAAGTTTCCTCATACTGCATTGAGTAGGCATCTCATCAGAATGTTGCTCTATATAATCTTCCTCAGAATTAGAAAGGATCTGTTGTTTAGCCATGTGGACATTGTATTTCTGATTTGAAACATCATACTCATAACCATCATCCTCTGAAGATGAGTGTCTCTCCTCAACATGGTGAAAATTATTTGTAGTCAAATACACTGTGTGATCTTCTCCACTGTTTCCCATCAACATCCCTTCTTCTTGCATTCTTTGGGCTACAACACAATAATCTGGGGAATGTGGTTTATCACAAACTTCACAAAAATAATTTTTATTCACCATATAGGTTCCCTTCTTCTTCAATGGATCAGGAGTTTCTTTGTTTCTAGGCCGATTTGTTATAGGTTTTCCATCTTTCCAGTTTGTGTTATAAGGCATGTCATGCAGCCTAGGCCTTTCATTCTTATAGGTGTTTTCCTACTTATATTGATAATTGTTGGTTTGTTGAGGAGCCCTATGATTGTCTCATTTGTCAATTATCCCAGCAGCCCTCCTATTGTTTTCAATTGTCAATGTTGTCTTCTGAGCTTCGACCAAGTCTCTTGGGAATCTATTTCTCAGTTCATACTATTGATGGTGTTTTCTACACAGCAACAACTCAGATAGAATGCAATATTCTATCTCTCTTGAAAGGTAATTTTCAACAATAAGTTATTAAAATCACCCCAAGGTCTCTCGAGTGTCAGGTCATGACAATGCATAAACAACTCGGATAAAATGTGAAAATGCTGGTAATCACAATTGGACCTTACTACAAGCAGACTATATCTTTCCAATTTATCAGATCTTGCAATGCGATGATCTTAAATCTTAAATCTAACTGAATAATAAAGAAACAACAAAAGATAAGGGTCCAAAGATATGATGAGATCTAAACTATTCCTAGGATGGACAATGCAAATGACAGATATCTGGAATGGACCAATCTCAAATAACCAATTCTTGCTTAACCCACAATGCAATATCACAAGAACGGTGCAATCTTCTAAGGTATATAGATTTTCAAATCATAGATATTCATCCACAATCGAACTAAGCACAAATAAATGTATGGTCTAGTTTGACTTCACCAGCCTACTACAATCAGATAGTTACTGGGATTATAGACCAGAGATTGCTACAAACATTCCAAAATATGAAATCATGAACATCATTCACCAAAATAATTCAATTCTAAACACTAAATCCTAAATCTTTAAGCAATTTGAAAGATGAAACAACAAGAACCATGCAAGATAAACTAACACAAGAGATTTCACTAGGAAAACCACAATGCCTTCAATTGTATTAGATCACCACAATGCTGCAACAATTCCACTGTCTTGTTACAATATTTGCTTCAAGAAGCTAATTACTATCCCTATTGTAAAATGCTCTAGCTCTTTTCTAATCTAGCTTGTCTCTATTATCTTTCTAGCTAACTCCTTACAATGAGGTAAGAATGCCCTTTATAGAGAATTCTCAAAACATGTCGGCCCAGCCAAACATTTACAAAATAAAATAGCCAAAACAAGTCGGCCTCAGGGATTTCAAAATAAGGCACACATTAAATGCTGATACATCATCAAGGTCGGCCCAAACACATTCCTCAATGTAGCCCAGATCAATACATGCCTTATAATAATAGGGAAGCACAAATCTCAAAATTGGCATTAATTGCCGCCTCCCTTATCCTTGTTTTGATCCTGAACCTTCAAAAATAATTTTTCCAACTCGACAACAGGTGGCAAAGGCAAAATCTTAAGCCGACATTTGATGGAGCCAATCTCTTCTTTTGACTGTTTAACATATTTATCCCAATTATCTTTGTGTGCCTGGTACTTATCCATCACAGCCAAGTAAGTTGATGCATCATCCAATTGGTGCCCTATTATTACATTTTTAGAATCAGGAGCACAAACATCATGCCACCATTCTCTCAATTTTTCTAGGCTTAGATACTTAGGAGCAATCTTCCTCCTGCCAGTCACTATCTCAAAAAATGCAATACATCCATCATAAACTCCAGTTAGATCACCATCTATCTATTTCTTTCACTTGTGGATCTTCCTGATGGCCTTTTGCTGAATTTGCAAAGCCTCAAACCATTCCCAAGGCTCATTAAGTCTGGATGAAGGAAGGATTCCATCTGCAGCCAACTGATCTTTACCATATTCCATAATCACTTTAGATTTCTACAATAGAAGGTAAATATCCTCCCTGTCTTGAGATAGGACATGGTCTAACAAGTCCTTGGCTCTTATTGCATCCTTTCCAGTCAAAGGATTTCCTTTATTGCATCATCTCCTTTCACTTGCACATCTTTCAACCAATCCATTGCAGTTTGGGTAGAAGCCTTCATCCTCTCAAGTTTAGAAATAGTTTCCTTGGGCAAGAAACTAGGAGTGACAGAGGAAGATGGGTGAAGAGATTGCAAAGGCTTCATCACATCTTCTAGACATTTCTTAAGCCTTTCATTTTCCCTTTTAAGCTCATGTTTGGACTGTGTCTCCTTCCTTAATCTTCCAATTATTACTGCATTGGACCCTTCATACTCCATAATATCCTGCTCCATAGAAGCTGGTCCAAGATTAATGGTCTGCACATTGTAATCTTTTCCAGTGACTTCATCTTTAGTTTTATCTACAGCAGGGCTGGTAATGTGAATGACCCTGTTACTTGCTTCATCTCTTTCTATCTTGGAAACTACCTTAGCCATCTTCTTCTTCTTACCTTTGCTAATCATGGCCAACATCTCATCCCAATCAAGGGGGGTGTCCTCAATGATGACTTGTTTCTTTCTTGTAATTTCCTTATCCAACCAATCCGGGATAGTAGGATCCACCCGGATTTCTTCTGTCTTTACCTCTTCATGTTATTCTAATTTTTCATCCTTTTCTTTTCTAGGAGACTGCCCACCTTGATCACCTAATTCAGGCTCTTCTTCTTGCAAAGGTGATGGGGTTCTAACAGGGGCATCCTCCTTCTCAAGTGATCTGTTACCTTTGCTGCTTACCAGAGAATCCTCATATTGCACTAGTGGAGAAGGGTGCCTTTCTACCTCTTCAACTTCAAGTTTAGTTGTTGCACCAAAGAGTTCTCCTTCCTTGAATGGTTTTTCTTCTCCACTAGTCTCATGCTCCTCAGGGGTCTCTTGTTCAGGTACACTTGGTGAAGGGGAAGCAGCCTTTCGTTGCTCCATAGTGGAAGTCGCTGAAAGAGGACCTGCTTTTTGTAGGGTCTTCTTGGGAGATGGTGTCCTTGAATTCCTTGAATAAACCTTAGTTTTTTCTCCTGAACTTTCCAATTAAACAACTGGTGGGTTTGTCTCATCCTTGGAAGTCTCTTGATCCTTCCTCTTTGAATTTCTAGTTGTCCTTGCCCTTTTAGGCTCTGGAGGAATATCTTCTTTTTCTGCCTTCTCAAGTTCCTCCTCCTCTACAAACTTACCAATTCTCAAGGTTCTACTTCTTTTCTTCCCCTTTGGCTTCATTTTCCTCTCTGGATCATTTCCTTTGGACCTCTGATTTTAATCTTGAAGGGTGATCTCACTTTAGTTTTCCCTGTGGGATCATCTTCCCCGGATTCTTCTGAGGTGGACAGAGGATTCAAATTTCCCATTAAATTGAAGGTACAGGGTACCTTCTCACTTTCCAACTCCCAAAATTTATGCTTCAACCATGATGTAGTAAATTTCATAACAAGGGCCATTAGGTCTTCCAACTCAGATACCTCATCTTCGGCCCAGTTTATTTCTCCAATTGATCTATCCTTGACAGATTCATATGCATGATCTTGCACCAGATTCCTGTCATCCTCTAACTGGTCAGGGATCAACTTAACATTGTACAACCTAATCACATCAACAGGAAGCCTAGAGTACCTTTTCTTCCTTGCCTCAAAATCATCTTTGATATTTGCCTAGTAATCCTCTAGGTTATCCTTGTGATGATATTCTTTGGTGGCCTTCTTCTATGCTTCCCTAGTGATATCAAAGTTTGTCCTTTTAGAGTGGAAGGAAAAACCATAAGCAGCCAATTCATCCCCTGCTGCATGCGCCGATTGGATGGAAGGGCACACCTCAGCTATACCAATTTTGAGAGGGAAATATCCACCAAACCCTGTCTTATGCTTTTCCTTTTTAACAATAGCATCAAAGTCACATATCTGTCTTATAACCTCTAATAGCACAATGTGACCAGTAGTATATCTAGGCAACCTGTATGGAGCAGTTTGGCATCCGTCAACTCTGATGTAGGAGAAGGTAGGAAACTGAATGACCCAAGCTCCATACTTCTTTATCAGCTCCTTTTCTCCATCAGACAATCTCACATGCTCTGCATTTTGAAGCATCCTAGTGATATGCATTGTAAATGCATCGTTTGCTCTTCTATAATCCTGATGTCCTATGTGCAATTCTGGATATATATCATAAACTATATCTTGTCCAAATGTTCCCTTTGGATTCAAACCCCTGTATGGGTAGAATCTAGCCAACACATACACCACATAGGAAGACATGGTAAACTTCTTTATTTCTAAGACATCTCTCATCTATTTATCAATCGTTGCACCGATGAGTCCTACCCAATGGTAATTAGTACCTTGTTCAATTTTGTTGATCACATGGACCATCCAGTTTTCCAACACTTCGGCACTCTTCAAACCGGCCACTCTGCTCAATAGTGTGATCGCATCATATATGTTTGATCTGAATTTGACTCTGTGTAATTGCTTGGGTAGTTTGGAAAAGTGAGATTTTGGTTTCTCCAACCAGGAATTGATCATCTGCTGGGCTTTGGTGGGCTCATTTTCATAGTAAGTTTTGGCCAAATCCACATTCAAGGCACACACAAATGGTAGATCCGCCATGTCAAAAGCTTGGGCAATAGAAACGGGACTAAAATTTGCCAAGAATCTTCCCTTAGTGCTAATGACCCTTTGTGTGTCAAAGTCATATTATCGGGCACATTCTAATATCAACTCATAGCACTGGATTGCAAGAGGGAATCCTACCACATGAACCAGTCCAGACTTCATCATTCCATTTCTCAAGACCGATAGATCCTTTTGAGCTGTTCTTGCCTTGAATTCATCATATCTCCATGCCCCTACATTAGTGTCAGAGACCTCAGACCATATAGAAGATATCTTATTGTCAAGCAGTTGGCTCTTGGTATCCAATCTTAATCTTTATGCCTCTGAAATGGAGGACCCCTCCATGTCACCTTTAGACTTTCCTACAGCAGCTTTGCTTGACTCAGCCTGCATTCATAAAAGACCCTCATAAGTGCACAATGATCATACATATTCCAATCAAAGGGTTAGCATAAAACTACATAAAGCAATTAAGAACCATCACTCATCATCAATCCTTGAAAATCCAAAAAATGAAGCAATCCAAGAAAACGAGGTAACCTGGGAAATCCGGTCAGGGTAGAATTCGAAGAAATCTGACCCAGACGGATTCCTGCTACCAAGACATCATTCACCAAATAAATCATTAGTACAGACAAAAGGCTATGTAATTATCATGAAATTCATCCATTAGCAGCATGAAATCACCATTTAGAATTTGCTCCATTACCCCTAACATCGAAAATTGGAAAGGAAAGGAACCAGGCAGGAAACCAAAAAAATTTGGACAGGACGGATTTCCGCGGATAGCTCGAAACTCTAAAATTCATTATACTCCACAGACTTGACAGAAACCGGGAAAATCCAGGCTCGCAGAAATTATGCAGACACCTCAGAAACCCGACGAATGTTAAGATGCGAACTATCGACTAAATGATCATGCAAAACCTCGCTATTTGGATTCCAATGGTCCAAAAATCGATCCTAATAAGCAAACTTGGAATGCACATGAATTTGAATTTCAAAAAACTTCTGAAATGACTAATCCTCAAGCCGAAACAATGATGCCCTAAATCCAATAATTAGACCTCCGCCATGAAAACCAAGGTAAGCACGAAATTTCAAACACTACACTTGAAATGATCAATCTAAAGCGCACCAGGATTTCTCAAGGTATGAGCAGGTTTGAGTTGGGCACTAGATATGCAAATCGTAGTAAATCCATCAAACTTAGCAAATTTGGACAAATGCACCGAAACCCTAACCTCCACTAAATACAACAAATTACACACCTAGAAGGAAAAATCCTACTCAAAACACCCATCCATACTGATGTATTTGACATTCAATTGGAAAACAAAAGCATGCATAGTGCGGGTTACAAAATCTAGTGGAGAGGTAAGTCGAACCCTAGCTCGATAAATACAAAATGATAAAACAAGCAAAGGCCGACCCATAATAACTATCAATCGACTTGAAAGATTGGATCAAAGTGTCAACAAAAGGAGGGGCCAACAATGACTTACCATTAATCGGTCTAGATGAAACTTGAACTCGAGGAAGTGACTGTGAAACAGTGTGCCCTAGCGACAAAAAACTCAACCAACGCTCAAGCAAATCACACATAAGCAGCTCAAATTCAGCAATCAAAACCTCAAATGAAGAATCTCAAATTCAAGAGCAAATAGCAAGTGAATAATGAAATCAAAATGATGCCCAAAAGGCCTTAAATCCATCTGCACCCTCGCCTGAGTAGATGTACTTTGAGCATTAATGAGCAACAAGACATGTCAAGAAAATCCAGAAACCCGAGCCCAGAACAGAATTCAGAAAAAACCAAGCCAAACGAATAATATGGACGAGCATGAATTCCGCGGATATGGCAGAAACCAGAGTTTTAACGAGGTTTGAGACTTCAGCGAAGTTCGGGAAAATCCGCCCAGGCCGAAAAATCCCAGATTCGGGCAGAAACCTGGATTTCAAAAATTAAGCAATAAACGGACAACGAACCAGGACCTGAGAAAATTCGCCAAAGCTGGAAAATCCTGGATCCAGGCCAAAACCAAGACTTCGACTAAAACCTAAATTTAACCAATTCAAGCCTCAAGGCAAGACCAAAGCTAGTAAGACCAACATCTCAAGACCTTAAAAAAAACAAATCTCATAAAAACCAAAGGTCAAAAGACATCATGAAAAGAGGGTCCCTACTCCAAGTGGGGCATGTGTGCAAAACTGCACAACACATACCCTGTCATAGGATCGAACACATTCAAATAAACACTCAATGCCATAGACTCTGGCAATTTTGATCCAGGAGGTCTTTTATTCTATAGTTTATTAAATATTTGATTGAAATCATAAATTGAGTCATTCTGATTTTTCTGAATTTGCATCAATTCATGAAGAGTAGCATCAGGTGCACTTTGATTCCCATATTGATTGAGGAATCAGTCCTGAAATATTTGGAGAGAATCAATAGAGGTTTTTGTTAGGCTGTTGAACCAATCTCTGGCTTCTTCAGTAAGTGACATCATGAATAACCTCATATGTAAATCTTCATAAGGTACATCCAAATCTTGAATGAAGGCATTGAAACTCCTTAAATGGTCTTCAGCATAAATTGCACTACTCCCTGTAAACTTAGGCACTAGACCTCTCCAACTGTCATCCATAGGGTAAGGGTATAAATGAAATCCTGCTAAATCAAACTATCTGATCATTGTTGTATATTGGTGAGGGGGAGGGTTAGGAGGATACTGATATTGGTACATCAGATTATTGAATTGTGTATGATGATGTGGTGCATAATACTGATTATGAGGTGGCTACATATTTGTATATTGTGTGGGAATATGAGGTACATGATTTGGCTGTCTATATTGATTCCCTACTTGATGGTGAGGAACTCTTGATGGATCAGAAGGCCCAGCACCATGATTACCCTACTTATGAGGTGGCACATATTTATGGTAACCAAATGTCTAAACAGTATTTTGAGCTTTCTACAAGTTGAAATTTCTCATTGCTTGTATCATCTGGGCTTTCACCTATTCTTCTCTCTCCTTTCTCTGAGATTCAAACCGTGCTTTGACTTCCTCATAAGTTAACGATTCATAATTATCTTGAGGAGTTTCATGGTCAATGGATCCATTCTGATTACCTTCCATTTTTTCATCATATTCATGTTGAATTCAGATTCCCTCTACTTTGAGTTTAGCCTCAAACTCTACCTATTTTTGAGGATCATAAAATGGAAATTGATTTCTTTGTTCCTCAGGGGTACAAAGTTCTACACTTGAATCATCTTTCCATGTATGAAAACGGTCATATGTTTCACCATGTGGTATTGATGATTTGTCTTTATTTTTCATGCACATGTCCTCACTTATCCTTTTACCTTTATCAACCCTATCATCTTTGTGTGTCCACTTATTCCTGCCAACAGGAGCTCCAGTATGACCTCCCCTATGTTGAGATCTTCTTCCATTCATGCTACAATATTTTATCACAGTCGCCACTCACTTTCTTAAAAGTGAGAAAAAAATTGTTTTTAACTATTCCCAGTGGAGTTTGTACAAGGTTTTTGACTCTATGATTAAGGCGTAGATTCTGAAGTTAATTCCCCAATAGAGTTGCCAATTTGTTAGCTCTCAAAAATACAAGTAAAGATACCTCAAGAGGCTGACAATCTCTTGGTATGTTTTAGGGTAATAGACAAAGCCAAATGGTTTAAGCTTTCTACTCTTCAAGTGTTGCTAGACCTAGGCGGATGTATCTATACAAATTAGGTAGACTTGACTTATGGTCTTCTCTCTTGCAGTGATTTTTCCATGATGGCAGATGAAAATGGACAAATGAAATCAAATTTGGTATAAATTGTATAGCAATATTCAAAACTAAATCCTAATATGCTCAATTAATAGATGTAAAGAAAATGAATGAATCTAAATGGTGAAATGCAGAGACTAGTGCCTTATTGGGTATGTGGACTCAAATGAAATAGCAATAAGCAACCTCTTTCTAGAATACACTCAAATTGTTGGCATATGTTTTGTTTATAACTTGTATAAACATGAGATATTGTGACTACTAAGTTCTTTTTAATGATCCAGATGAATTTCCTTGATTACTATGATTAATCAAAAGGATTTAATCTCTCCTTGAAAGAACCAGTTAATTAACCACACAGATACAACAAATATGCACTGATAAAATGAATATAAACTTGTTATATCAATTTAAACAACTAGAAAGCATCAATCTTGGAGACAACTTAATAATACTTTCAATAAATTCAATAGACAATTGACACCAGAAATGAGTTGCCAAATCAACTGATCTTCATTGAAAACTCCTTTTTAAAATCATACATCATAGCCTCTGTTCTGTAGAATTTTTATCCAATTGTATATTATCTACCCTATCTACTATATATCGAATATCTAATATTATCTCCATTATTTACAATTGAGAATGAATATTTCTAAATCTGCATCTAAAGAGACACAACACTTTGCATATCCAAATGTCGGCCAACAGTATTCGAGCTTTTGTTAATCATCTCTGAGACATTCACTGAGACATCCTGTAATCATACCGAAGGCCAATGTCTTATCGACAATCATCCTTTGGCTCTTTTTGTTTTGTTGTGACCTATGGAGGTGGGGAGATGTCCCACAATAGTACTTTGTCTCGCAGAGATGTACTCTTTTGTCTCATGTGGGTCACTGTAACATCCTGTTGTCGGGGAGAGGTTTCATAGAATACCTTTGTCCTGCCAAAGTACCCTATGGTGCATTCTTTTCATTGAGACATATGGGCCTTCTCGCCAATGAGACAACATATTGGCATGACATAAGATTCGGTGAGACTATTTAACTTCACACCGAAAACCATTGATATAATTCACTTGCATCTTGTCGGTGAGACCGGCGACACTCGGTGAGACCTCACACCGACAAAATCTTTTTGTGATATATCGGTGAGACCCAATGCACTTGCCAAGACCATACTTCGAATACATAACTCTTGTCGAAGTATTTGTTCATTCTGCACTAGTCAGTGAGACAATAAAGAGTTCATCGAGACTTCACCCTGAAGAAAATATTTCATCGATGAGCCCATTCTATCACCAGTCGTTAAGACATGAATCATTTGGAAAGACCACATACTGAAGAGATAACTCTAGGTGATACATCAAATCTTGTTGATGAGACATAATGCGATCGGTAAGACCTCACCCCGAAGTCTTTGTCTGGCTGATAAACCTTCTATCACCAAGATAATGAAAATGTCATGTCGAAAGGTACCTGCATGTGAATTATAATCATTGTGACATCCCTGAGGTCTTGCCGATAGGCAACAAAAGACGTATATAAACAAAAATGCACCATGGGTTGGGGAGACCTTGATAATCTCATGTCGATATGGACGATTATGTGAAGTATTCAAGACTTGATGGATTTTATGGGATAAAATGGGCAAAATGTGAGAAAAATATTATGAAGAGAGGCCCTCAGCATATGGTGAGGACTTATTTTGGAAACTCATTAATGCAATTGACTGTAAAATATTCAAAATTTTATAGTTCTGAAACTATCTAATATATTGGATACAAACCACTAGTATCATATGGGGGCTTCCCCCTTGACCACTAGCCCACCCTAGTCAAACCTCTCTCTCTTAGGGGAGATCTTTTGTATAGAGCTTATTGTAGATACAAGCCTAGGGGCTTGGCACTAAAGGGTGGTTTTCCCCCATCTCCTTTTGTTGTTTCTCTAAAGGCCTTCCTATGTGCACAACAACATGATTCATATTATTCCCCTCCAAAAGGAAAGGAAAATATTTCCCTTGCCCTTGGGCCTTCCCTCTCTAGTTCTTCTTCTACACCTTTTGCTTCCTCTTCTCAGCCCTTGGTAGCACCCTCAATTCCTGATATTGTGCATAACACAAGAAAAGGAAAGGTTCCCATGCTACATAAGTCAAATCTCCAAGTATTCCAAATCCCTATCTTACCCACAGTGCCCTGACCATCCATTTATGGCAAGGAGAAGTGTTCCCATGGGGTGGATCCTACATCTTGATGTTTGTACCCTCTTCCTATTCCTCCATCTTCCTATAAGGTAGAGAAAGGAAAGAGGCTTCTTGTTGAGACACATGTCTTTATCTCTCTTTCTACACCTCTTTCTCCTCTTGCTCCTCCTCCAAAGACCACCCTTCCATCAGTGACAGTTGTGGAGGTTGTTCCGATGGTAAATTAGGATCCCTTAGCCTCTTCTTAAGTTGTTTTTTCTAGTTCCAATAGTTGACGTAACCAACTTGATCATGAGCATAAGCGAGTATGAAAGGCTTTGGCTAAGGAGGAAACTATTTTGAAAAAGAGTGGGGAGGAGCCTATTGTTTTTTTTTCTTCTCTTGCTTCTTTTTTTGTTGCTTCTACTCCTACCTTTTCTTTCGCCTTAGTTCCCACCACCTCAGTTCTTCCTCTAGCTTCATTGGTGGACCCTAATGAACCTCACCCCAAAAGGTTGCAAGTGTTCATCACTCCCTCAATGGAGCCTCCCCTTTTTACTTCTCTTCTCGACATTCCTCCTTTCTTGTAGCCCATAGACATGCCTTACACAAAGGTGGTGTCATCTATGTTGCAAGTATGAATGAGTATGGTGGTGTTGTCATTAATGTTGTCATTGATGTGAATGTGATATAGGTTGTTGAAGAGAAAGGAATCAAGTGATTGCAGGTTGTGCATGTATAGTTGAGATACTATAGAGATTTTGTGAATACATGGAGCTATATTTATAATGTTACAGGTGTGCTAATATAATGAGTTACCAAGTGCTTTTGAGAAAATTAATAAATAGAGAAATCAAAATTGAGTGTGTGTTTAGAATGTGCTATGGTATGTGCTCCACATTTCTTCTGTCTTGATATTATGCTTGTGCAGATATGAAGTGTTGTTAAAAGGAATTCTTGGGTGATATATCCTGGATTATAGCTTTTGGTTTGATGAAGAATGAAATTGAGTTTACCAATTTGTGAACTGGTTTGGCAGATTTATTTTTCTGTGGACTAGGAAAAATGTATCTACTCTACAATCCCCTACCAGTTTGTTTCAGGGCTTTCGGATCTAAAATAAATATTGTAATGATGTTATCTATGTTCTATCAAAGGAATTCATGGTTTGGTGCTCCGGAAGAATAGTTTCAGAGTTACTATGTGTGCATGTATAGTCTGGATGGACTAATGGAAAGTGTTTTGTGTATAAAGGTTGTTGCAATAGCCGTGAATGAATCTTAAGGCATCTAAGATGTGTTCTAGTGTATTGTGAAGCATTCTATGTGGTATCCATGTTATCTTCTTGTTGTCGGAGCATGTAATTCAATGTTCATTGGTGTTTTCATTAGGTTTGGTCAACCTAGTGTTTACACATCATGTGAAGGATAAGTTTCAATTAAGGAAGCCTGTGATTGATCCAAGATGTTTTTTTGGGTCCTAGTTAAGTGTTGTTTTGGTCTACTCTCATTCTTATCCACCATGGAAATGTTGAGTTGCCGACCTAATTTGAATTTATAAAATGAAGAGTGTGTAGTCGACCTTGGAGAAAGTTTCTAAGGTTGAAGATGGTATAAATACAATACAAGATGATAAGGATTGTATGATGCCACAAGTTTTAAAAGAAAGATAATTATGTGAAAGTGAATTAAGGTAGCAGTACTTTAATGTGTTAGACTCCTAAAGGCAGTGAGTTAATGGTGTGCAATTTTTTGATTAAGACTATGGATGTGTGCAAGTTGTTTTGGTTGATCTTCTATTGCATTAAGAAAGTGTTATTTGTGTAACATTCTTATTTCTATGTTTATGTATCTATAGGAAGTGAGCCTCCATGTTGGATAGTGAGTCCTATCTTGGGAAATGAGCCTCCCTGTTGGATAGTGATTCCTATCTTGGGAAGTGATCCCTTTGGTAGTGAGCCTCTTTGTAATTGGTTTTGCAATTACTTTATATTGTGAGTTAATCCTCACTGAGGTTTTTCCCTTATTGGGTTTTCCACATAAATATGATGTTACTCATATTGATATTGCTTTCTATTATTTGCACTTCATCCTCCTTATTAATAACATATTAAAGTGGATATGAAGATTAATAATTGTTTGAGATTTGTGAATGTGATTGGTGACAAATGATTTAACCCCCCCTCTTAGTTGTCTTGTGTATTTCACAATCGGTATAATATCTTTGATTCCTTTGAGAAGAGCTTAACCGCTTGAGGTAGATCTGATGGCACACAAATTGAAAATTCTTGTGTTTGATGGATCTGATTACAGTTTCTGGAAAGTACATATGAGAGGTTACCTAATCTATCTTGGATACAAGAATTGGAACGTTGTTGAGACAAAATATGTTGAGCCAGCAGGTGGTCCTTCTTCTACAGATGAGATTTATTCCTATGAAGAAAATGAAAAAGAAAGGTATGCAATCTATAGTGCTTTATCTAAGCTTAAGTTGACAAAAGTTATTTCATTGGGCACTACTTATGAAGTTTGGGAAAAGTTAAAAGATATCTATGAAGGAAATGATAAAGTGAAATTATCAAAGAAGTTAACAGGTAAGTGTAGCTATGAGAACTTGAAAATGGAAGAAGGTGAAGACATTGCAAGCTATTTTTAGAGGGTTAATATTGCAATAAATGAAGTCAAAAGTCAAGGTGGCACTCTGATAGATGAAGATGCAATGGAGAAGATTTTGATGACCCTGCCGGAGAGCTATAGTGATAAGGTTTCAACTATTAGGGAAGTGTATTGATGCAGAGCAGGGTGGAGTATGTCTGTCAAACACAATTCAACAACTTCTTCAAGATTATAAACCCTAACTATGGTGGTTACTTTCCAATTTCACAATTCTTCTTTGAGGTCTCCAAACCTAGGTTTTCATGCATATCTTTTAGAGAAGGCCATCAACCCAAAAACCATTGACCATCTTAGATATCCATTAGGCTCCTTTACAACATATCCCATTTGAGAATAGGGTTATTTTGGAACAAATTCCTCAAACTAGATCTGCCACATCACTCCAAGGACAAATTAGGCCACTTTTCCAAAGCAAGTGTATGAAATTCAATCACCAAATATCAAATCTTCATTCCAAAATCTCTAACATGTCAAATAGGGTCCCAATATGCAATTTTATTCACCAAAACTCATCACCAATTTGTTGTCACCCAAAATCTCAATCCTACCTAGCATTCCTAAGCCTAACACATGAAGATGTTAGGCTAGGGCAAGCTCAAATCTACCCCAAACTCCATCTCCTACTCAAAAAACTTCAAAAATACAAAATAAACATTCAACCCCTCCATTCCACCGATTCTGGCTAGGTTTCAATGGTGGAATGGACTACAAATTATAGTTTTGTCTTCCAACCCTTAAACCTAGGGTTTTCAGGTGATTTACACAAAAACTCCTCTAACTACCTTCAATATTAATGGAATTTAGTGAAATCAAAACCAAACAACTATAGGTTAATTTGATTAACACTTCACATGTATTTTAGATATCAAATCAACTATACAGGGCCATACATATCATAGAACTATAGAAAAACTCAAGAAATCAACAAAAAATATAGATTGTCTTACTTTTTTTTCACCAATCTTCACTCCAAAAATTTTCCTCGAGGTTTGTGAGGCCTTTTAAACATGTTTCAACATAAAACTAATGGTATCAACTAATTTTCAAACTAAATGACCATTCACCTTCCTTACAAAGCAAATTTTGCAAAGTTGCAAAGCAACTTTTTGCAACATTTTAACAACATTTATAAAACTCACCTAAATGACCCTATATGACTCAAATACATCAAAAATGGTCATAATAGACCTTACTACATAAAACATATCATGAAACACATAAAACTCAAGCTTATACACCTATTTGCATCAAAAGACCAAAATTGCCATGGTGCCCCTGCACCATACAACCAGAGAGAAAAGAATCTCAGGTTCCTCCTAAGATTAGCTCTTGCACTGATGTTCCATGCTTCTCGATATCCTCTTCTAACATCCATGTTGCATCTTTATGGGGTAAGCCTTGCCACTTCACAAGATATTCATTATAGACCTTGTGCCTTGTTCTCTTCACCTCCTTACTATCTAAAATTGTTTCAAGCTTCAATGGCTTAGTATGTGGTAAATATTTGACCCACTCTTCATCAACAACATCTGCATCAACACCTATATGTACATACACAAATCCCTTGAAAGGGTATAGGTCAACAACATTAAAGATAGGAGAGATAGCAACTCCAGGAGGGACTTATATCTCATAGGCACTAGCTCCAAACTTATGGAGCACTCTACATGGCCCAATTTTCTTCATCAACAACTTGGTATACTTTCCCTTTGGAAACCTTTCCTTCTTCAAATGTGTAAGGACCAAGTCTCCCACCTTAAATTGTACATCCCTTCTTTTCAAATCAACATGCTTCTTGTACTTTTCAACACTTTTTTGCAAATTTTCTCTAACTTGTTGGTGTATCTCCTTCATGGATTATGCAAATGCTTCTCCCTCAGCACTCCTCTTTTCCATTCCTTTCAAATCCCTAAACTCAAACACACCTCTAGGTTTTAGACCATACACCACTTCATATGGACTATTCCCTATGCTTCTATTGACTGAATCATTGTAAGCATATTCAGCTTGAGGAAGAACCAAGTCCCATTATTGTCCATGCTCTTTTGTGAGACATCTTAGAATATTTCTAAGTGATCTATTGACCACTCTAGTCTTCCCATCCATTTTTTGATGATAGGTAGTACTAAAGGTCAAATTAGTTCCAAGATTCCTCCAAAGGGTCCTCCAAAAGTGACCAATAAACTTTGAATCCCTGTCTAAAACTATTGTTAATGGAAGACCATGAATTCTAATGATTTCTTTGAAGAATAATCCTGCAATATGAGAAGCATCATTTGTAAATTTGCATGGAATAAAGTGACCCATTTTACTAAATTTATTAACCACAACAAATACTTTGTCATAACCCCTTTGAGTTCTTGGTAAACCTAATACAAAATCCATGCTTAGACTCTCCCATGGTTTGTTAGGTATTGGTAAAGGCTAATAAAATCCTGCATTAGAAGTAGAGCCCTTGGCTCTTTGACAGATTGTACAATTTTCCACAAACTTTCTGACATCTACTTGCATTCTTGTTCAAAAAAAGAATCTCCTTACCTGATCCAATGTCTTATCAACCCAAAATGTGCTCCTAAACTTTCACAATGTTTCTCCTTTATCAAATTAATTCTCATGGAACAACTTAGTATACAGAATTGAGCAACTTTAAACAACAAGCCATCTTGCAACAGAAAATCAGAAAATTCTTCATGAAAAGCATCTTTAAACTGATCACAAACATAATATACCTCTTTGAAGTCTTCATCTTCATAATGCATACCCTTCAATGCTTATATTCCCACAATTTGAAGTTGTATTTCATGTACTAACATTGACTTCTAACTTAGAGCATCAACTACCTTGTTGGATTGGCCTTTTTTATGTTTTATGGTGAAGTTATAACTCTGCAAATACTCTACCCACTTTACATGTCTGTGACTCAACTTGTCTTAACTATTTAGAAATTGCAAAGCATGATTGTCAATGAAAATAATGAACTCCTTTGGAAAAAGGTAGTGTCTCCACTTCTTAAGGGCCTTCACCATTTCATATAGCTCCAAATAATATGATGAATACCTTCTTTTTGCTTCATTAAGCTATTCACTAAAGAAAACCATTGGTTTACCTTCTTGGATTAAGATTGCACCAATTGTAAAGCCACTTGCATCACACTCTATAGTGAAAACCTTGTTGAAATCAAGTAAAGCAAGGATAGGTTGTTGTGCCACTCTATTTTTTAGATATTTGAAGCTTCTTTTTGCCTCATTAGTCCACTGAAATCTTTTCCTTTTATCTCTCTTAATGGTGTCAATAATGGGAGAGAAAATATGACTGAAATTCTTGATAAATTTCCTATAGAAACTTGAAAGACCATGAAAGCTTCTTACCTCTCCTATTGATTTTGGAGTTGGAAAATTGAGAATTGCCTCTAATTTGGTGGGATCCATCTTCAATGAACCCTTGGAGATCACAAAACCAAGATACACTAGCTCTTCTTTCATAAATTCACATTCCTTGAGGTTTATCATCAACTTCTCTTCATTCAATCTCTGCAAAACCATGTCAAGATGTTGCAAGTGCTTTTTCTTAGTCATACTAAACACAAGTATGTCATTCAAATACACAAAAAAAAAATCCAATAAAAGGCTTCAAAACCTCATTCATAAGTCTCATAAATGTACTCAGAGCATTT
The DNA here is from genome assembly GCA_007258455.2 of Sequoia sempervirens. Lineage (NCBI taxonomy): Eukaryota > Viridiplantae > Streptophyta > Pinopsida > Cupressales > Cupressaceae > Sequoia > Sequoia sempervirens. The sequence goes on from VDFB02105785.1 coordinate 412,011,533, forward strand.
GATAGTCCAAAGGGAATTACCATCCATTCATACAGACCTTCATTGGTTTTAAATGCATTTTTCCACTCATCTCCTTCCCTTATCCTAATCTAATGATAACCACTTTTAATTCAATCTTTGAAAAATAACATGCACCTCCCAAGCAGTCCATTAAATCCTCCATTCTAGGTATTGGAAACCTATATCTAATGGTGATTTTGTTAGTTTCCCTTGATTCGGTACATATTCTCCAATCCCCATCCTTTTTGGGTGCTAAAATAGTAGGGACAACACAAGGGCTCAAACTTTCCCTTATTAGGCCTTTATCTAACAACTCTTGGACCTGCCTTCTTATTTCTTCATTTTGTTTAGGGGTCATCTTTTATGCAGCTTTATTTGGAAAATTTTCACCAAGGATCAAGTCTATATGATGGCTTACATCTCTCATGGGAGGCAAAGAACTTGGAAACTCATCAACTGTAATGTCCTTGTATTTATCTAACAAAGCTTGAACCTCACTAGGTATACCCTCAACCTTGTTTGTTGCTAAAGAAAATTCAGGTCTGATCACTAAAGCAAATCCTTGTCCACCTTTGTTCTTTAATGTTTTAAAAAAATATTTCTCCCCAACTACCATAACACTAGACCCAAACTTGTTTTTCAAATTATTCATCTTGTAGGGGTATCAATGTGAATGAAACTCCATCTTTATTTATCACATAAACATTTTTATGGCCATCATGCTTTTCCTTTTTATCATATTGCTAGGGTCTTCCTAGCAGCAAGTGAGAAAAATCCATGGGGATGATGTCACAAAGGATTTTATCTTTATAACCCCTAATATTAAACTCTACCCATGTTTTCTCATTGAACAAGACTTGTTGACCCTTATTTAACCATGACACTTTGTATGGTGTGGGGTGTGGAATTTTCTTCATGTTCAATTTCTCTACCATTTCTAAGGAAGCCAGATTATTAGTAGAACCTAAATCAACAACTTCTTTGCATACCTTTCCATGTGACTTGCAAGTGGTTCTAAACAATGATTTCCTTTGTGGAGGGTCTTTAACTATTGCACCTTAATGAGTGTCCTCATCATCAAATACTCACCTATCTCAATAGCAACATGTTGAGACGGTGAATTAACACTTTCATTGTCTTCCTCATGCACAATTTGGGTTCTTCACTCACCTCCATGTGAACTTGATGCTTGCTTGTCTAGTCACTTCCATGGTGGATGAACAAATTGGTTGCATTGGTAACATCTTCCTGAGAAGGTATTTGACCCTCTCCCTTGTCCACCAAACCTACCTCTACCACTAAATCTTATTCCTCTGAAATTAAATATGCCACTCGATTCACCACTTTTCTCTTGGTGGCTACTTGATTCTCCTTGTTTCTTTTGTGACTGCCTCTTGCACCAAAGTTTCCTCCACCTCTGAAATCATTTCCTCTACCTCTTCCTTTCTACTCTTGTCTCCTTTTGATCATTTCCTCGACCTTGACAGCTAATTGAAAACACTCTTCAACTATCCTAGGTGTTGTGAGGACAAAATTCATCTTGAATGTTGAGTATAAGGCCATTTAGATACCTTGCAACCTTTTCCACCTCATCTTCAATATGTCCTACTCTAATAATCAATTTATGGAACTCTTTAGTGTATTCCATCACATCTAACTCCTTTTGTTTTAAATTTTACAGCTTCCTAAAGGTCTAAATTGCATAATCTACAGGAATAAATTGTGCTTTCACCTTCGCTACCATTCTATCCCATAAACTTATCTTTGTTTTTCCCTTCTTTACTCTCTCCTCTTCAACATAGTTCCACCATATTAGGGTAGGGCCCTTCAACTTGGTTTTTTCAAATTTCACCTTCTTATTGTCTTCTATCTCCTCAAACTCAAAGAAATTATCAAGAGCATCTATCCAACCTAATACTTCTTCATTTTCCATCTTTCCACTATACATAGGTACTTCTATTTTCACCTTCGGAGTATCCCCCTTGAAAACCTATAGCATTTTGACCATTCTCATCTCTTCAGGGTCCAAGTCATCATCATGGACTCCTACTTGAGGGTTCTCACTCTCACCCTCATCCTCTTTGTCACTTTGGTCACCACTGACCATTCCTCTTCTTTGGTTCTTCTCTAAGGCTGAAATTCTAGCAAGGGAAGCTTCATTGGACTCCTTATATAGTATCACCTCCTTCTCATATTTCTCCTTTAGTTCTATGACTTTTTTGGCCATTGGATTTCTCTTTAGAGGCATCTTACTTATGCCAAATTTCATCCACTTTTCCACTTCTCAATCAGAACCTATGCTTTGATACCACTTGATGTAGAGTAGGGTGGAGTATGTTTTTCAAACACAATTCAACAACTTCTTCAAGATTCTAGACCCTAACTATGGTGGTTTCTTTCCAATTTCACAATTCTTCTAGGTCTCCAAACCTAGGTTTTTAGGCATATATTTTAGAGAAGGCCATAAACCCACAAACCATTGACCATATCAGATACCCATTAGGCTCCTTTACAACATATCTCATTTGAGAATAGGGTTATTTTGAAAAAAAAAACCTCAAACTAGGTCTACTACGCTACTCCAAGGCCAAATTAGGCCACTTTTCCAAAGCAAGTGTATGAAGTTCAATCACCAAATATCAAGTCTTCATTCCAAAAGCTCTAACATGTCATATAGGGTCCCAATATGCAATTTATTTCACCAAAAATAATCACCTTTTTTTGTCACCCAAAATCCCAATCCTACATAGCATTCCTAAGCCTAACACATGAACATGTTAGGCTAGGGAAAGCTCAAATCTACCCCAAACTCCATCTCCTGCTCAAAAAAATTCAAAAACAAAAAATACACATTCAACCCCTTCATTCCACCAAGTTTTTCTAGGTTTCAATGGTGGGATGGACTACAAATCATAGTTTTTTTTTCAAACCCTTGAACCTAGGGGTTTCATATGGTTTACACAAAAACTCCTCTAACTACCTTCAATCTTAATTAAATTTAGTGCAATAAAAACCAAACTATTGTAGATTCATTGTATTAACACTTCACATGTATTTCAAATCTCAAATCAACTGTACGAGGCCATACAAATCACAGAACTACAAAAAAACTTAAGAAATCAATAGAAAATAGAGCTTGTCTTATGTCTTTTTCACCAATCTTCACTCTATAATTTTTCCTCAAGTTTTGTGAGGCCTTTTAAACATGTTTCAATAGAAAACCAATGGTCTCAACTAATTTTCAAACTAAATGACCATTCACCTTTCTTACAAAGCAAATTTTTGCAACATTTTAACAACATTTACAAAACTCACCTAAATGACCCTATATGACTCAAATACATCAAAAAAGGTCATAATGGACCTTATTATATCAAAATATGATGAAACACACAAAACTCAACCTTAGACACCTATTTGCATCAAAATACCAAAATTGCCATGGTGCCCCCTACACCATCTATGATCCTAAGAAATTCACTAAAGAACAACTATTTGTCACCTTGACCGCATTTGAAATGAGGAAATTTGGAAAAGAAAAGAAGAAAATAGAATCAGCCTTCAAAGCTACAAAGACAAAAGATGATTCAGATGGTGATAGTTCAGAAGAGTTGGTAGCAAATTTTACAAGGAAGTTGAAGAAAGGTACCAATAAGTACAAAGGTATGTTACCTTTTAAATGTTTCATTTTTGGAAATATTGGTCACTATGCTTCAAGATATCCAAATAGAGCCATACACAAGAATAGCAGAGACAATAAAGACAAAAAGAACAAGAATTTCAAGAAATTATATTATGTTAGAGAAGATGTTGGAATTTTTGACGATGATTCTAATATTGAGGGTGATAATGATGAATGCTTGTTTATAGCTTTAGAGAATAAATCATTGTCTACTAACCATGGAAGATGTGCAAGGGAATGTGGTTCGAAAAATAGTAAGGAAGAGATGGAAGGTACTTTGGTTACTACATTTCATGCTAGACAAGGCGAAGATTATTGGGTAATTGATAGTGGCTGATCAAATCACATGACCAAAGACAAAAGTAAGTTTACTAAAATTTAAAAGTATGATGGAGGATTAGTCATGTTTGGAGATGATTCTAAAGCAAAGATTGTTGGAAAATGAACAATTATTTTTGATGGAAAACATAGTATTGATGATGTCTATTATGTTAAGGGCTTAAGACATAATCTCTTGAGTGTTGGAAAAATGTGTAGCAAAGGATTTAAGCTTGTGTTTCAGGATAATACTTGTGAGATCAGAAAAGGGTCCAAAATTGTAGTAGTTGCAGGAAGAACATATGGAAAAATCTACCAACTTAAGGGTGTTGATGGTTAGTGTTTTGTGTCTCAAGTTATTGAAATTTGGCTATGGCACTGGAGGATGGGACATGTAAACTTTGACAATTTGATTAGAATTAGCTCAAGAGAAGTTGTCAAGGACCTTCCTAAAATCACAAAGCCTATCAATATTGTTTGTAGAAGTTTTCAGTTGGGAAAACAAACAAGATGTAGCTTTAAAGGAAAAGAAAAATCAACTACCAAAATACTAGAATTTATTGATATAGACCTTTGTCATCCCACAAGAACAAGAAGTCTTAATGGTGACAGGTATTTCATGCTTCTTATTGATGATTGTTCTAGAATGGCATGGGCTACTTTTCTTAGGGAGAAAGATCAAGCTTTGGATAAATTCAAAGTGTTCAAATCTATGGTGGAGAATGAAGTGAACCTAAAATTAAAATTTTTAAGGTCTGAAAAATGTAGAAAATTCACCTCTAGTGAGTTTAATACATTTTCTGAAGAGCATGGCATAAAGAGACATTTTTCTGCTCCTATAACTCCTCAGTAGAATGGAGTTGTTGAGAGGAAGAACCAGAATATTTAGGAAGCTGAGAGGACTATAATGAAAGAGGAAAATGTACCTGATGTATACTAGAGAGAAGCAATCCACACTACTATTTATATTCTTAAAAAAATTCAGATCAAAGGTAACTGCACAAAGGCCCCTTATGAACTATGGATTGGAAAAATTCCAACTATTAAGTACTTTAAGGTGTTTGGAAGAAAATGCTATATTAAAAGAGATGATGAGAACCTAGGAAAGTTTGATGCTAGATGTGATGAAGGTATTTTCCTTGGATATTCAACCAATAGCAAACCTTATAGATGCTTCAATAAAAGATTGAGGAAGATTATTGAAAGTGCAAATGTAAAAGTTGATGAAGATATGCACAAATCAGTTGAAATAAGTGAAGTTGAACTAGATGAACCTATCTACAAACAAGTACAAGAAGAGAATAAGGAAGAAAAATAATAGATTGAAGAAGAAGAATCTCTAGAACCTACTCCTAAGACTCCAAAATATGTACAAAAAAATCATCTGGAAGAACAGATAATTGGAGACAAAAGTGAACATGTAAAGACAACAAGCAAAGTGGTAGTAGTTGAGGTAAATTTGTGTTTACTTTCCAAGATAGAACCTAAAACAATGTGTGAAGCATGCAAAGATGAAAATTGGGTTAGAGCAATGAAAGAAGAATTACAATAGATAGAGAAAATTTAGACATGGGAATTGGTTCCTAGACTGGTAAACAAGAACATAATTGGTACAAAGTGGGTATTCAAGAATAAGTTGAATGAGAATGGTGAAGTAGTAAGAAACAAAGCAAGGTTTGTTTTCAAAGGTTATTCACAATTTGAAGGAATAGACTTTGAAGATACATTTTCCTTGGTGGCAAGAATGGAGGCTATTCATATATTTTTGGCATTTTTTTCTCACAAATATTTTAAGGTATACCAGATGGATGTTAAGTCTACATTCTTGAATGCAGAGTTGGAAGAATTATGCATGGAACAACTAGAGGGATTTCAATTATTAGATCAACTAGACATGTTTTGTAAGTTGAAAAGGAATTGTATGGACTTAAATAGGCTCCTAGAGCATGCTATGCAAGGTTGGACAAGTATTTGACACAACAAAGGTTCGACAAAGGCTCTGCAGACAATAATCTTTATTTCAAGGTTGAAGATGTAAGAAATTATAAAAAGCAACAATAGGATCAAGAGACCAAAGATAGCACAAAAGAGAGAATATGATGATTGTATCCTCAATATGCATGAAGAAGTTCAATTACAAGTATGTACAAGGCTTGCTTATAAATTCAAGCTAGGACACAAGGACGGGCCATGAATGAGACAAGTGTCACATTATGTGTAAGGGTAGGTAGAAAGAAATAATAGATAATTCCATGAAAGGTGGATCACCCACCTAAAGTGGAATTACCATGCCACGATAAGTGGAGATAAAAAGGTGATAACTAGATCACACCACAAAGAGTGGAATTTCTCCTACACACACTTCCCTAAGTGTCTCAATCACATCTCTCAATGTATGCACAAACCTAGATGCAAGATGCAAATAACTAGGTGTCACAAGTGCAAACTACAATGATATGCATTCCCTAAGTAAGCTTAAGTAAAGTGTAATAAGTAAAATACTTATTTACACCAACACCCCCCCTTAAGTGAAATTGGGGGAATGGAGACTCAAGCTAACCATGCAAGATAAGATGCAAGATGGGTCCCAAAAACTAGGCCATGCTAGGTACCCATGTAAAAATTCCATGCAATCTCTCACAAGCGAGGAAAGGGAGAAAACCTCATGGGAAAAACTCCCCCTTACAAGAGAGAAGAAAACAAATAAACGTACAAATGGAGAAGGACAAAACTACAAGATTAGGAAAAAGTACCCCCCCATGAAAGTGAATGGAGAAGTCAAGTGACTCCCCCTAACACATCCCTCGCCCCTAATAGAGCTCACAATTGATGGTACTTACTCTCAGTAAATGGTTTAGTGAATATTTTAGCATCCTACTCTGTTGTCAGACAATAGCACAAGTCAATGACCTACTCCTAAATCAGCTCCCTGATGTACATATGAATCTCAATGTGCTTTGTCTTCTAATGTTGGACTGGATTCCTAGAGAACACAATAGTATTCTGATTGTCACATTGAATGACTATCAGACATGGAATGGAAAAACCAAACTTAGAAAGAATTTTTTGAAGCCAAATGGCCTCAGTGGCGACAGTAACAACCCCCCTATACTCAGCCTCTGTCATTGAAAGAGAAATGGCATGTTGCTTCTTGCTTTGTCATGAAACAAGTTCTGACCCAAGATGGAAGTTGTAGCCGAAGGTGGCCTTGCGATCATCAGAATCACTAGCCCAATTTGAGTCAATATATCCTACTAAGTCAAGCTGTGCACCTATTGCATAATGAATCCCATGTTGATGAGTACCCTAGATGTAGTGCAAGATGTGTTTGGAGAATTTCCAATGAAGCTCATGTGGTTCTTGCATAAAGTAGGAAACCATACCAACTGTATAAGATATGTTAGGGTGTGTATGAGTCAAATAGATGAGACTTCCAACAAGTTAACGATACAAAGTTGTGTTGGAAACACAAGAGTAGACAACTGAGAGGGGAGGTGAATCAGTTGTCACAGAACTTAAAACTTATTCAACTCATTAACATTATTCTCTGATCTAATTAACAACCATGAAAGCATAAATCATCAACACATCAGAAACACACATAACACCAATTTTTTTTATGTGGAAACCCTCTTACGGGAAAAACCATGGTGGAGGCTAGTCCACAAAATTATACCCTATTAAAAGTATAAGAAATGAAAATATGGGGAATGAACTTGCATTTAGGCACACTTCCTAGAGCTCACTACTCAATTAAAAAAAGGCTAACTGGCCAAAGGAAGACACACTGTCTTACAAAAAGAATCAGATTACATCCACAGGGATTTGAACTAATAAAATAACATCTGCTAATGCCTGATCATAGTTCCAATTAAACACAAGTGTCAAATGTGCATCATCCTACCTCAAGATGTAGACATTATGATCCAAATGACACCTAGTGAATCTTGTGGAGAGAAGCAAGGAATCCATCTTGGCATACCAAGCCCAAGGGGCCTATTTAAGGCCATAGAGGTATTTATTCAACCTACAAACCAATGAAGTATCCTGCATGAAACCTTGTGGCTGCTCCATATAGATCTCCTCATCAAGATCCCCATGTAGAAAAGCACTCTTAACATCCATTTGATGTATTTCCCAACCATGTAAAGTGACAATGGTAAGTGTCAGGAAAATAGAAGTCATCTTTGCAATAGGTGCAAAGGTCTTAGTGTAGTCAACTCCTGCAACCTGTGAGAAACCCTTTGAAACAAGTCATTCCTTATACTTATCAACACTCTCGTCCACTGCATATTAGGTCTGGTAGAGCCACTTGAATCAGGCCATCTTTCTCCCCTTAGGGAGAGGGACTAACTCCCAAGTGTTCTTCCTCATCAAGGAACTATACTCTTCCTCCATAGTTGCATCCCATTCAGGAACCCTGAAGGCTTCCTTAAAGGATTATGGATTAGAAGTTGATGCAATGAGAGCATGTGGAGGAGGCTCATACTCATGTTGTGACCAAGTCCTTTGAGTATTCAAAGGACCCCCAACAAGCGAAACTACTACCTCAAGAGTCTAATGAGCCCAAGGAGGTCTAGTAGGGGTAGAAGGGAAAGGATCCTCAACTAGAAGTGGACCCAACAAAGGTGTAACTTTACGAGTTGGTGAGGAAGAAGAGTCATCATCATTTGAATCGCTATCATCATTGTCAACTGTGGAGGAAGGAGTAGAAGAGTCAAAACTAGGTGATCTTTCCTCAACATGTACCCTCCTCTCAAATAAAATCTCATGAGTTTCAGGATCCATTAGTCTATATGCCTTAACACCATCTACATATATGTGGCTCCAATTCCCTACATTTTTTCATAGGAATACAAGCCCATGCTAGAATCCCAAACAATCTAAAGTGTTTCACAACAGGTTTCCTAGAAAACCAAGCTTCAAAAGGAGTGATACCCTTCAAAGCTTTATGAGGAACTTGATTTTGGATGTAGGTGGTACAATTGATTGCTTCTACCCAAAAAGCTGGATCAAGAGACTTGGCATGCATCATGCAGCTTGCCATTTCCTTGAGGGTTCTATTTTTCCTTCCTGCCACACCATTCTATTGGGGTTTGTAGGAAATGAAATGTAAGTCAATTCCCTCAAGTTTTCAAAATTCCTCAAGTCTATTGTTCACATACTCTTTGCCATTGTCTATACAAAGGATCTTGACTTGCTTCCTGGATTGCTTCTCAGCACGTGCTTTGAAGTTGAGAAACTTGTCAAATACTTTACTTTTGTGAAAAAGGAAGTAGACCCAAGTGTATCGTGAAAAATCATCAATGAAAGTGAGGACATAACGAGCTTTTCCAAAGGATGGCACTGGAAATGGGCCTGCTACATCATTGTGAACAAGTTGAAGAAGATCCAAAGCTCTCCAAGAGTTCCCTCTATCAAAATTCTCTTCAGGATGCTTGCCCATGGAACATCCTGAACATACACCCTTGGAAAAATTGAGTTGAGGAAGCCCTTTGACCATGTCCTTGGTGTGAATCTATTGTAGATAGCAGTAGTTGAGATGACCAAACCGCTCATGCCACATCTTACTCTATGAGTTTGAATGAGTGATCAATGTTGTAGAAGGAGCACGAGGTACCCAATGGGAGAATGAGTAAAGCCTTGCATTGTGATTAGCTCGACCCATTGCAACCAAAGCATCATTTGAAAGTTCCTTTACCACAACTGTGTCAAGAGTGAATTCAACTTTCTTACCATCTCCATGATGTGTGATTTGGTAGATGGAGAGAAGATTGGTGCTCAAGTTTGGAACATAGAGCACATCCACAAATTTCCCATCACCCATCTCAATTGCACCTTTCCCCTCAACTTCCACTTGTGTATTATCACCAATGAATATGTGAGGCATTGAAGAAGAATCCAAGGAGGAAAATTGCCCCTTTGAAGAACACATATGTTGAGTAGCCCCTGAATCAAGAATCCATTGTTGTGATGAACCTGTTGCAGCCATGAAAGCTTTCCCTTTTACCTTAGATAGAGATGAAGTGGAAGTGGAAGGAGATGATTCCTTCTTCTTATAGGCATTAGGAAAATAGGCGTTGTTATTCTTGATGATGTTGGTCAACTCATCAATTTCTTTGGCATGACAACAATGCCCCTCATGTCCAACCTTTTTACAATATGCACAAGTTGGTTTCTCCTTCTTGCTTGAGTTGTTCTTCTTTGAAGAATATGATGATGAGCCTTGTTGTGGAGGAGTGGATTTTTTGTTATCTCCTTGTGGCTTTGGTGAAGATTGATTTTGGCCTTTCCCTTTTCCTTGCTTGTTGTTTCCATGATTGACCACCAATGCTTTTGAAGTTGAAGACTTGAGAATTCCCATTTTCATAAACTTATTTTGATCAAGAATCAAAAGATATATGAGAGCCTCAAAAGATGGTGATGTGAAGTTGTTAATTATCAATAGTTGAGTCTGAAAACTTGAGACAAAGGTTGCATACTCAGCTAGAAGCTTGTCCAACAAGTTGAAGACCAATTGATCATCCTCTTTCTCAATACCACAATCCTTTAGTTGTGCTCTTAGCTCATTTTCCTTAGTGACATAACCCTAAATGTTGTCAAAATTCTTGGGATCAAGGCTTAGGAGATCATTTTCAAGCTTGTATCCCTTAACCTTATCAACCTTGCCATAGAAAGTAGCAAGCTTATCCCAAGCTTCCTTGGCTATAGTACATTTATCAACATGAAAAATGAGATCATCTAAAATGAACTTTCTAAGTGTACCCAATTCCATAAAAATTTTAGTGAGCCAATCCATATATTCAATTGGATTTTCCTTAGGATCCACAGGTGTAGTTATGGTTCCATCAATATAGTAAATTAAACCTTTTTCCATTAGTTTACTCCATGCACATACTTTCCATGTAGCATAACTATGTGCAATTAAGAGTGGAACTTTAGATGAACCCATGATGGAATGCAAGAGCACAAGAGAGAAAATAGGCACAATCACACAAGAGACACCCCCCCAAATTCACTTAATCAAAGTACCCCAAAAAAAATGATTTTGGCACTTTATAATTTAGTGCATGTATAATAGGACACTTGCAACTTGACTAAGTGGATTTTTGATTTTTGATTTACAAGTTTCCACAAATAGGCTGAGAATAGACTAGAACAATGAAGCAAAGACCTAAATTGAGATCTATGCAATACAAGTGCCAAAAAGGCCAAAAAATACCATATACTGAAAGTAAAAAACCCACTCAAAATTGTTTCAAAATGATTGAAAATTCAAGAAGTAGACAAAAATTCATGCAATTTTAAAAAAATGGCACTTGAAAAGGAGTTTGTATGTGTCTGTACAGAGCTCCTGAAGTTGTAGAAATAAGGATTGGACAAGTATGGTGTTGAAAAAACTAAAAAATCTAGAATATATGTCCACCAAAATCAGAAACCAACTACACGGCTATGAAGTACACAAAAAAATAGCCCAAATAAAAAAAATTGCTCAAAAAAAGGAGTTAAAACGAACAAGATATGGGCATTTGAAAATTGATTGTAAAAGTTGGTATGAGTTTTCCACAGTCCATGAAGATACAATATTTAAGCTTATGGATTCGACTGTGTCAATTTTTTTTGTCGACGTTTCGGATCACACTCAGTGATCCATCATCAGGAAGAGGAAAAAGAATTTTCCTCTTCCTAATGATGGATCACTGAGTGTGATCCAAAACGTTGACAAAAAAAATTGACACAGTCGAATCCATAAGCTTAAATATTGTAATTGATTATAAATTCAAAATGCTCAACTGTGAGGGGGGGGCTAAAAATTTGAAAATATTGTTGACGTGTCGCTGATGTAGGATGATGTCAACAAGTCAATTGATTAAATTTGATGACCATTTAGATGTCACCGATGGTGTCTATCCCCGTCAGGAAAGTTGTCAGACTATTCTTTCATCTGAATCTTCTTGGATTCCTTGGTATATGCTTCTGAAAGTGCTGGTCTATTGACTTTTAATTCACTGGTTTTGTATTTGCAACCACCGGTAGAAAGCGTTCGCCAATTTTTATGAAATGCCTACCAATGAAATGAGTGGGGGCCACATCAACTAGTGACTATTTGCCACATGGCAGCCACTGCCACTATTTGCAATAGGTACTATACCTATAGTTGGAGGTATGTTCTGCGAAATCTATAGAACCCTTTTTTTTGCATTTTTTTTTTAATTTGTAAAATATAAAAAAACCTCATATACAAATTTTTGGAAATAATTGCCTAGATCAAAATATTTTTTAACAAATCCCGATATATATATATAAATTTTTTTGCTAGAAAATATTAAGAAAAATTTCTGAGAAATGAATTTTTCCAAAACTATATAAATTTTCAAAAAATTGAAAAAAATACCCAAATAGGCATTTTTTTTTATCTAGAGCTCTTAGTGTCGGATTTTGATGAAACAAAGGCTATCATAGTTGGAAAAGGCCTTCTAAATTTGAATTTGAGTTTAGATCTAGTCTAGGATGCACCAAAATGTCAATGCTCCTCATATTTTCCTCTTGACCACCTTCACACGAACTAAGATCTCCCAACAATGGCTATGCAAAGGACCTCCAACCGTTTTGATACCATGTAAAAACTTATAAAAAGAAATAATAGAATCAAGAGACCAAAGAGAGAGAATATGATTATTTTATTCTCAATATGCATGAAGAAGTTCAATTACAAGTATGTACAAGGCTTGCATATAAAGGCAAGCTAGCACACAAGGAAGGTCCATGAATGAGACAAGTGTCACATTCATGTGCAAGAGTAGGTAGAAATAAATAATAGATAATTCCACGAAAGGTGGATCACCCACCTAAAGTGGAATTATCATGCCACGATAAGTGGAGATAAAAAGGTGATAACTAGATCACACCACAAAGAGTGAGATTTCTCCTACACACACTTCCCTAAGTGTTTCAATCACATATCTCAATGTATGCACAAACCTAGAGGCAAGATGCAAATAACTAGGTGTCACAAGTGCAAAATATAATGATATGCATTCCCTAAGTAAGCTTAGGTAAAGTGTAATAAGTAAAATACTTATTTACACCAACAGAAGGAAACAAAATTTGATAGTAGTTGTGTATGTTGATGATATTATCTTTGGAGGAAATGAGGGTATGTGCAAAAAATTTATAGAGGAGATGCAAAAAGAGTTTGAAATGTCTATGATTGGTGAGTTGAATTTATCTCTTGGACTTCAAGTGAATCAAACTGATAAGGGCATATTCATTTCACAATCAAAGTATGTTAAAGAGTCGCTGAATTTTTTTGGAATGGATGACTCCAAACCGGTTTGTACTCCTATGGTGACTGGATGCAAGCTGAGTAAGGATGAAGAATCTTATAAACTTGATCAGGAGCATGTACATATCTATGATTGGTGTACTATTATATCTTATTGCTACTAGACCGGATATCATGTATGTAGTAAGTTTAGTTTCCATATTTCAAGAAAAACCCAAAGAAACACATGTTATAGTTGTGAAAAGGATATTCAGATATCTAAAAGGGACTCTAGATTATGGTTTGTGGTATCCCAAGGATACTAATTTTACTTTGAGTGCTTACACTAATGCAGATTGGGTTGGTTGTGTAGATGACCAAAAGATTACAAGTGGTCATGCATTCTTTCTTAGATGCACGTTGATGTCATGGCTAAGCAAGAAATAGGATTCAGTCTCTTTATCCACTACAAAGGCTGAGTACATTGCAACAACATCCTATTGCACACAGGTACTATAGATGAAGCAAACATTGAAGGACATAGAAGTGATGTGTGATGAGCCTATCCCTATCTTTTGTGATAATAAAAGTGCAATAAATATTTCAAAGAATCTAGTAATGCATTCAAGGACAAAGCATATATCTATCAGATATCATTTCTTAAGAGAGAAGGTATTGGAGAATGAAGTCAAGCTGGAATATGTGCCTACAAAGGATTAGATTGCTGATATTTTTACTAAGGCTCTTCCGAAGGATACTTTTGAGTATCTCAGGGAGAAGTTGGGTGTTACTGCCCCTCCTTTGTTGAACTAGGTGCACATGGAGGTGCATCAGTCTAGTGGATCACAAATTCTTCATTTGCATGGATTGATTATTGGGGTCTACTCCTAAGGGGGAGTAGGAAGTATCATTGTTGCAGTATGAGATGTGAGTGTACTTCTAAGGGGGAGTGATCAGAATTATATATGGTTTTTTCCATTGATGTCAAAGGGGGAGACATAGTCATGTGTTTCCATCAATGACAAAGGGGAGATTGTTGCAAGTATGGATGAGTATGGTGGTGTTGTCATTAATGTTGTCATTGATGTCAACATAGTATAGGTTGTTGAAGAGAAAGGAATCAAGTGATTAAAAGTTGTGCTTGTATAGTTGAGATCCTATAGAGATTTTGTGAGTACATGGATCTATATTTATGATGTTACAGGTGTGTTGATATGATGAGTTATGAAGTGCTTTTGAGAAAATTAATAAATAGGGAAATCAAAATTTTGTGTGTGTTCAAAATGTGCTCCGGTATGTGCTCTTCATTTATTCTTTGTTGATCCTATGCTTGTGTGGATCTGAAGTGTTGTTAAAAGACATTCTTGGGTGATATATCTTGGATTATAGCTTCTGGTTTGATGAAGAATGAAGTTGAGTTCACCAATTTGTGAACTAGTCTAGCAAAGTTGTTTGTCTGTGGACAAGGAGAAATGTATTTGCTCCACATTCCTCTGTTGGTTTATTTCAAGTTGTGTGAATCTAGAAGAAATCTTGTAATGATTTTATTTGTGTTCTATCAAAGGCGTTCCTGGTTTGGTACTTTGGAAGAATAGTTTCAGTGTTACTATGTGTGTCTGTACAATCCAGATGAACTATTGGAAAGCATCCTATGTATAAAGGTTGTTGTAGTAGACGTGGATGGATATAAAGGCATCTAAGATGTGTTCCAGTGTATTATGAAGCATTTTATGTGGTATGCATGTTATCTTCTTGTTGTCGAAGCGTGTACTTCAAAGTTCATTTGTGTTTTAATTAGGTTTGGTTGACCTAGTGTTTACACATCATGCAAAGGATAAGTATCAATTAAGGAAGCATGTGATTGATCCAAGATATTGTTTTGGGTCCTGGTTAAGTGTTGGTTTGGTCCGCTCTCATTCTTATCCACCATGGGAAGGTTGAGTTGCCAACCTAATTTGAATTTGTAAAATGAAGAGTGTGTGTCTAACCTTGGAGAAATTTTCTAAAGTTGAAGATGGTATAAATACAAGACAAGATGATAAGGATTATATAATGCCCCAAGTTTGAAAAGCAAGATAATTGTGTGAAAGTTAATTAAGGCAGCAATACTTTAATGTGTTAGACTCTTGAAGGTAGTGAGTTGATGGGTCTGCAATTTTTTGATTAAGGCTACAAATGTGTGCAAGTTGTTGTGGTGGATCTTTTGTTGCATTGAGAAAGTGTTATCTGTGTAACATTCTTATTTCTATCTTTCTATATTTGTAGGTAGTGAGCCTCCTTATTGGATAGTAAGTCCTATCTTGGGAAGTGATCCCTTTGGTAGTTAGCCTCTTTGTAGTCGGTTTTGCAATTAATTTATATTGTGAGTTAATCATCACCATGGTTTTTCCCTTATTGGATTTTGCACATAAATATAGTGTTACTCATGTTGATATTGCTTTATGTTATTTTCACTTCATCCTCATTCTTAATAACAGATTAAAATGCATGTGAAGATTAATAATTATTTGAGATTTTTGAATGTGATTGGTGAAAACTAATTCACCCCTCCTCTCAGTTGTCTTGTGCATTTCAACACTCTATGGCTCTATCTCTTTCTTCTAGTTCCACTTCACATGTGGAGATTTCACATCCTCCAATGAAGTGCAAACTGGAGGTGACCTTGCCTCAAACAATGGTCGTAAGACTTTTCTGTCTTCTCTTGAGTCTTGTTCCACTTTGGTTTGTGACATCCTTGTGATGGAGGAAGCCCTCACTTCCCCAAAGTTAGTCACCACCCCTCTTCTCGAGGTTGACAATGACTGTTGAGTGTCTTATCCTCCTCCTACTATCATGACCCTTATTATTATGGTTCGTATTTTACAATGTTTGATTAAATTAATTGATGGTGAAATAAAATTACAAAGAAATAAAAATAATTAATTATAGATTTTATTCTTACAAATAAATGATAATGATTGGTTATTTAGAATAATTATTTTATTCTCAATTGAATGATATTTCTCTATTATTATTTAGAATAAATATTTAATTTGTAAATAAATGATATTTATTTATTGCTTATAAAGGGTAAATATTTCTTTTGCAATTTAAATATGGTATTTCCCACTATTCATTGTGGATAATTACGTAGTTGCAACTAAAACATAAATTCTTTATTATTTATCAAAGGAAAATAACATGCATAGAAATAAATTTTATTTTTATTCTTTTCAAGATTAGGTTTTGAAAACAAAAAGAAAACTTTAAAAAGGAATGAGGAGGATAACAGAAACACAATAGTTTGGTTGATCTTTCTTGATTGTTCTAAAAGGAAATAATTGAAAATGGCTGCAATAAAGAAGTTTTAAGAGTACAGTAAATTAAAAATAGTGGAAATAAGAAGAGAAGTATAGGAGAAAAGGAAATAAGAAAAGGAAGATTTGGCAAAAAGCAAATTCAAAGGAAAGTAAGAACAAGGGAAGAAGAAGAAGGGAATTTCATCTAGAGGCAATTTTTCTAGTTATTTAAATCTCTTCCATTGCCTTTAAATTTCAAAATGTGAGAAAGATAGTTTGTATTGTTAAAAGATTGAATTTGTTTTTAAAACTATTGTGCTTGCTGTGAAATCTATACAATCTTTCTTAGTTATTTATATATATTTACATATGTATATGTATATATATATATATATATATATATATATATATATAATCGATATTGAATATTTAAATATATATATATATACAAGTGATTCCAGAACTCCTTGTATTGAATAATTTCATGCCCAGAATGGGGCTTTTTGTTTGATTCTTTAAATTAAATCTAGATTGTGATAATATAATACATTTAAATATATATATATATACACATATTCTAAACTATATATATACATATATTTAAATATATATAATACGCATATGATGTATATTAATTGAAAATAGATTGCAGTTTATTGGAAATGTCTATAATTGTTTGATTTGTAAGAATTGGAAAAAATTATCTGAGTGGAGGGGCTCTTTTCCCCCCAGCTGTGTACTCCCCCATTATGGAGGCGCTTCATGTGGGGGGCAACACCCTCTCCACAGGTTGCGGCCTGTGGAGGCAAGAAAATGTTAGTGAATAGGGGTTTGCCTTGGTCAAACCCCGTTTTGGTAATCAAACCTTGAAATGAAATAAAATGAGATACAAAAATAAACAAGTGACACAAGCGTCGAGTTCCTACCGGAGAGCATAGAGCATTTAGATTCAGAGGAGAGAGAAGGGAAAAATGTAATGAATAAACTTATAATTTGTATTGCTTTTAGTTTTGTTTAAATTAGATCAATGAGACATTCAGAAGGTTGCAATTGTCTGATAAATATGTAGGCAGCGTCAAGTTATGTCTTATATGGTTTTGAATTTGTTTTTATTGTAAGGAGATTTCTTGAAACTTTATATTCTCTAATTTGTATTCTTGGTATTGCAATTCTGTATAACTTTTTTAGTATAATCCAAAAACTATAAAATATTTACAACATTCAGTTGAAGGGGAAAGTGTATGGGGAACATATACCAAGCAATGTAAAATACGTTGGATAGAATGTAAATGTTGAATGTAGATAAAAGGTCTTATTCTACTTCTAGGCATGCTATGTGTATGTATATGCATGTATACAGATTATAGAATTTTAGTTTGAGGTAAGTTTCCTATATTGTAAGGAAAAAGTATGGATGTTTTTGTAGCCTTTAAGTAAATGTAGCCCAAAATCATTAGATTGGCCCTTTGGTAAAGAACAAATTTTTACTAACAACTGGATAGCTTAAGTTTACAAGGTGGGAAAGATTCTAAAAATATTAAACAAAAATAGAAATATATATGTATATTAGTGAAGAATTATTGACATATTGTGTATATTTTTTTTAAAAAATAAAATTTTGTTCCTTGTGGGCTAATCGCAGTGTATATGTTTCAATGCTATTTATCCGAGCATCATTTGTGTCTTTATCATGTATAACAGTGAAATCAATGACAAATATAATAGAAAAGAATTTATTAAGAGAAATGAGAACTGTACATATTCAAATGATGATCACTTTCACATGTCCATCCCTAAACATTGCACTCATATTAGAATAGGGGAAGAGAGTGAATGTAAATATCCACAATAAACTATTGTTACAAGTGAAGCGACAACTCATCATGACTAGCAAACACAAAAGATAACTATGCCTTTTCTCAAATTAATTTAATCAATATATGCATTCACATTTTCCTATTTTTTTAGTGCATTTAATTTGCATTCATGGATTATGTACCTCTAGTTGCCAGTTTTATAAACTATGCCTTTGCTTAAATTTATTTAATCAATTTATGTGTTCACATTTTCTTGAATTTTTAAAATGAAAATGATTTATAAAGCTACTCGGACAAATAGAAAAATAGATAAATGCTAAATTTCCAATATAAAAAAATAGCTCTCCAAATTCAAAGTATACAAAAAAATAAGTAATATGTTAAATGTCAAAATGTGATTGGCCGATGCTACCCGAAAAAGCATTCTGGGCGAATGCAATAGTTTTCCTGCCTGGCCGCAGGAACTAATAAGGGAGTTCAAACTATTATTTATTGTGCCCTAAAACTCAACTTCCTTACTTTTATTTGAAACATAGGTCAAAAGCATACAGATGTGGCATCATATTTGATTGTGTGGTCATGAAACCTTAGTTATAAGCAGCAGACTTGTAAAGTAAGCTACTGTAAAAAATTGGGAATGATTTGAAATTTTCATGTAGAATTTTGAGAAGCACGAAGTTAGAGTGCTCACCTACTCAGTGTGCTATTTAGAAACAAAATTAAAAAAAATCTAAAAAATTCCTAATTGCTTTCAAAGTTGTGGTCTTAGGAAAAATATAAAATTAAAAAGGATGGTGGGCCATTTTAACATATAAATATACTATTTAATCTCTCAAAATAAGCTTTTGTGCATGGCTTATAAGGAAATAGAGGTAGCCTAGAAAAGTATCTGGGCTATTTGGCCTCCGTGTGTTCAAAAGGATTCGTGGCCATGCATTCAGTAAGTCCGTGTGTCCTATCCAGGCTTCCACATTTTGCATGCGAATAAGGTAGAAGTCTACCTGCCTTCTCTATGCTTACATCTTTGCATAAATGTTCTTCTTGAGGTGTTTTCAACTAAACATCTGATGGGGATCCTAGACGCCTCTGACGGGGGAGAGCTTAGATTTTTTTTGGAAACACAGAGGATCAGGATATACGCGTCACACCTGCCAATTGCATCATTGTGTAAGTTCTACTCTCTTCCACAAAAAAATACTGTGCAGTCAATGAATTCATGACATAATATTTCCTTGGGGGATATCGTACGATTGTTTCAGTTCCTTGGTCTTTGCTTCCATGTTTTCCATGCATGCAGTTGTTCCTTGATGTAGCAAGCTTGATGAGGTATCAACATTTGTAGCGACACATTGTGTGCATGGAACAATGTATTTTTTGGGAGTGGCAAGTGTGTGCAATGGTGGATCAATCTCCTATAAGGAAGGAATTTTAGGTGTTCAATGTGTTTCATTTGACATTTAATCAACAATGGGCAAGATGAGCATTGAAATTTTATATGCTTAATTACGTCCAGATCACAGCTATCGGAGGTACCAACAAGCTTTTTCAAATCAGAATCAGACAGACACTCTTCACTATCAGTGACCTATTTACTTCCATCAGAAGCTAATTTCCTCCTTTTTTCTGCAAGGAACAATGATGTTGGTATTCCAAAAGTTCCCTGATCACATGCTAGAAGTTCAGTAGACCTTATAGAAGAAAGAGATTTCCAATAGATGGACATACATATAGTTTAAACATAGTTCTCTTGTGTACCTTGGCATCTACAGATTGCTTTCTAGTTTCTGGTTAATTGAATATCTTCAGGATTGAAATTTTCCTGAAAATCAAATAAATTGAATACATATTATAGTTTATCAACCTTGAAGAATTCTATTGGCCATTATCATCAAAGGATATAAGGAAAGTATCAAGATTTTGAACCATATCTTGGCATGCTTTTCAAAACTCACTTGTTTTCTAAATTTCTGCTTTGTACTTGTAAATTTTCTTTCCAAAGACCAAAAACTCGAGTTATCTAGACAACAATCATGCAATAGAACAACCTTCAGATCCTGTTTTCAAGGAACTTACTTTCTTAACAAGTTCTTTGCCAAGCAATTTAAACAAAGCTGGAAGAGGATGAAAAATAGTATCATCTGTTGAGGAGTGAACCAACTTTGACGAACTTTGAGCATAATTTTGGAGCATAGAACTATTTATGTACAAGCTGCACACAACACAAATAAAGTTCATATCAAGAGCCCATCACAAATGTTTGATCATATAGGTACTTAAAACATGTCAATTCACGATGATGAATTTATGTGCAGGAAAACATTAGTCCTGACATAAAAGCAAGTTTAATTATAGTGCCTTTAGTACCCAGTCAGCCACTCTATAGGTAATTGTAACTTAGTACTGGTTAGTCCAGCTTCATACTTAAAATAATGCCTAGCAGGAACAAATCTACTTAATCATTCAATTTATAACCATGTAATAAAGTGTGAAGGAAGATCGCACTAACCTGACAGTAAGGAGTATATTGTCCATAACTCCAAGATTTTCAGAAGCTGCTTTGCACTGCCTCTCTAACTTGACTTTCTCCAAGTTGACCAAAGGTGTAAGACAATGGGCCCATTCTGTAGGGATAGGACCAACCTGCACTTCTCACCATTAATCAAGAGAGTGCAAGCTCTGCTCCAAGAGTAATGATGCTAAAATGTGGTTATAAGGATACTGAACACAAATGAATAAGGATTCTCTTGAATGCATTTTGGGAAAATTAAAATACAATACCAGACAAGATAGTCATGGAGGATTAAGGGGATAATTGTCACACATAACAGAGGGTTATATGCAGGAGAAAAAGAAAATAAAATAAAATAAAAGATGGTGAGTAATGGTGAGCAGTTTCTTGTCGGCAATAGGTATGACAAAGGAAAGTGATAGATGTCAAGAAAGAAACTGCTCCAGTAGAAATTTGGTAAAGGGCTAGCTTGAGTGTATTGAAATTTTGGTTTGTAGTTAGGAAGGTAGGTCAAATTGTTCACATAGTTGAAAAGCATGTCGTTGGGGCATCATATTTGATGATGTGGCTCTAAAACCTTAGTTATAAGAAGCAGACTTGCCAAGTAAGCTGTTGCAAAAAACTGGAAATGATTTGAAATTTTCCAAATAAGATTTTGAAAAGTGCAAAGTTAGGGTGCTCAACTACTAGGTGCTCTCCCTTATTTAGAAACAAAGTAAAAAAATCTGAATTCGTAATTTCTTTCAAAGTTGTTCTCTTAGGCAAAATATAAAATTTTTGTATAAATTTTATGATTTGTTTTGAAAATTATAGTTTTCAAAATATTTTAACTTCCCAAATGAATTGAATTTTTGAATCCTAGTAAATATGTCTTGCATAAAATTTTTGTATGAATTTTATGATTTGTTTTGAAAATTATAGTTTTCAAAATATTTTAACTTCCCAAATGAATTGAATTTTTGAATCCTAGTAAATATGTCTTGGATAAGCAGTAAATGGCCCATGTGAAAAAAATGCATGATTTTAGTTGTAGTACTAAATTGTGTAACAATGAATGATTACGACAAGAAATAGATAAGATAAGAATAGTTGGAAGATATGATCTAAATAGGTAGAGTAGTTTGTTTTGGATTGATTGATTTACAATAATATGTGCACAATATTATCATATTTGTATATCAAAGTGTACTAAAACTTGTCTGATTAAAAATATATATTTTAGAAAAAATGACATTATAAGAAAATGTAAGAAATAGTATTGTAATTTAATATTAAAAATATATATTAAAGTTTAATATTGTAATTTGTTTAATTTATATTTAAAAATATTAATTAATATAATTAATTAATTGTTGAATAATTATATGCATTTTATTTGATGGCTTAAATTAAAAATTTTACAAAATTTGTTTTTGTTTAAAGTGGCGTGTTTGATATTGCAGGTAATCATGATGCTTTGGCCATTACTAATATTCCAATCCAACTAGTGTTCCCATGAAAGGTCATAAACCATTGTGACACAAGTTATTATATATTAAAGATACAATGCAAATATATGCTTAGCTGGAAGGCTAAACATATGGCATCCCATTGTACAATTTTTTATATTCATTCAAAAGTCTATTTGTAAATTTCAATCCTCTTCCATATATACTCTGCCAAATAAATTGGCAAACAATTTTTCTACTGCACACATACACTCTGCCAAGCAGTCACTCAAGCTTTGAATATCAGTGAGACCATTTTGGAATATCAATTATTATCGTTTCATAACATATTTAAATAATCAGAAAAGATACTAATTACATGTGAAGGCCAAGTTGTGGATCTCAATCAAAAAGACCATGAATAGGCATTGTAAGTGAACAAATTCAGAAAAAGACGTACTCTAAAAGTAAGCATAGACATGAGAACTGAGAAAAGAAATATTAGTTGATGTTGCAAATCGAATGCACTAATAACCCACATGCCTTGTCTATGGCTCAACGTTTTGCATACATGCCACACGTGGAGTAAGCTAGATGCTGGCAGCTTGTAGGAAAGTTTACCTGGCGTGTTGATACTTCCTCATTTTGCATGCATGACCGTAAGAGAATTTCTCAAAACCATGAAAATTGAGGGGGGAGGGGCGAAGGGGCTTTGGGGATTTTATTTTGGATCTGCATATAGTTGGAGGGAAAGCAACGATGGAAGCACAAGAAAGAGTGAACTTCGACAATATGGAATATGGCTTTGTGTGTACCTTTGCATTTGATGTAAGTTCTAAAACGCTTTCCACAATGCTACTATGCAGTTTGGCAATCAAAGAATTTGTGGAACAATTTTTCTTTGAGGGATTTTGTTAAACAATTTCAGTTCATTGTCATGTTTCACATATCTATCCAAATCAATTTGTGCATATCCTGCAATCGTTCACATTCTGTGAGACCACATTTATTTGAGTCATTCTGTCTATAGTTCCTAGAAGTCCTTTGAATTACCAGGCTTTATTCTGGTGCCTGTAACTCTATCACTTTTTTGCTTTCGCAAAATATTGAACGTTGTTGTCACATTCTTGTCTATCTTTGATTTCTCTTCCTTTGACTCTTTTACCTGTAAATTACAGGTGGTTTTTGAACAACACGATTGTAAGAAAAAAGGATAAAGCTCTCTGAGAAATGTAATCTTGCACAAAACTATATGCCTATTCGTAACACCAAGAAAATGATGTATTTAGGCACATAACTACATACTGCTTCAGGTCGAGTCCTCTCAGTAGGCTTAGTATGCTTTCTTTGTGCTATTGATCTCCTCTGCTTAGGTTCACTATCCATGGGACCAAGCCTGTAAGGATATACGTGATTGTCTTAGCAAAAAAAAAATGCATAACTTAAAAATGGAAAATGACTAAATATATTTCTCATGGGACTCACATGGTACAAGCACCCGATGCATCCTGAAAAGTAGATGATGCTAAATGCCCAAGCTTTTCCCAAGATATAAGAATATGACCATTTCTCTCAGGAGCCTGGCTTGCATGTGTTTGGCCAACATAATTTGTTATAATAGAACTAATAAAATCAACTAGAGTTACACCATCACTATTTTGTGACCTCTTGACAGTTGCAAAGAGCGTAGTTGTGATATGAAAGAGAGTCTCAACATTTTCCACTTGTTCAGGAGGTTTCTGTACTGAAAATAAAACATTATGTTTGATAACAAGAAAAAGTTAGTGATAAAAGAATAACAAATACCAACAAGAACACTTTCTTGACTTATATTTGAAAAACATAGGTAAAACATAGGTTAACAGTTCACAGAACAAAAAGCATAACAAATTAAAAACACTGTTATAGGATAGCTTCAAAGTCATCAATACAAGCTGCACCGGTCATTGAACATAACATATAAGTACCAGAGTGTCTATATGCACTTCTAGGAGAATCTGTGTAGTCCAAGACATTTTTAAGAAGTGCCTTGGAAGCTTCTTGAATTGAAAGATCTGATCCAAAAACATAGTCAATGCCCATTATGCTCCTCCAGTGAGGCAAAAGTGAATTCACCGAGCAATAAATAAAAGTTGGTGCTAAAAAAGAAAATAAATAAAATGAAAACAGAAAATGGTTCAGACTTCAGAGTGCATCAGCTTAAGCTATCAATGTTAATGCAAACTCCAAGCCTACCTGATAGCTTCAGGGGAAAATCCTATTCCATAGTAGGTCATGGCAACCCAAACACCTGATTCCACAAATGACATTGGAATGCTCAGCAGTAAGGAGGAAAGAGAGAAAGCCCATGCAGGATATAGCAGAAGGTCTCGTTGTTTATAAAACACGGGTAGTCTGGCAATTGTGAATGGAAACTCAGCCATGCCATTGAATGTGTTTGTAATCAAGCTGAAAAAGAGAGCCCCAAGATATATATTTGCATCCTCCTCATTTCGTTGGTGCATTCGTGTTCTCAAGAATACTATAGTTGCTACAAATGCTACGAAAATAATCTGCAAAATAAACAGCTTCAGTAAAGCCTATTTACAATAATATTGAGTCATTATAGTGTAGAGTTTCTCATTACACATAAAGGCTTACTTGTACAGTCTAGAATATGTAGATGGGGGCATTGCGTTTGAGAAGAAGCCATTCTTTAAAAGCAGACTTTAAAGATCTCCATATTAGAAATTAGGTTTTTACTAAATACCAGAGATTTTTTGTGGCTAGTCTGCTTGTCATATGGTACAGATAATTTTCTAGAGAGTCTTCTGCCTACACGAAAACTCTTGTACATATCCACAAACTCCTTCACAGAGATATAATGATATGGTTTACTCCTGTCTGCCCAATATTGCTCTGGATCTTTCATTGAAGTCACCTGCAATTCATGGACCAGTTACGTGTGCATTTTTGAAAAATACACTGAAAGTGAATATGATGCCCAAAAAAAATATTAAAAAGCTTGTTTGCTATTTTGATGAATGAACAACCAATTTTTATTAAGAAGAATAACATATTGTTTGTTTCAATGAGCAGCCGTGTATGATTTTTCATTCTTTTTGAGCTTTAAACGACTCTTCAATATAGTATTAGTGCTTTAATCTTTCAATTGGAGCTCTTCAATATAATATTATTTCTTTGATCTTGGTATTGTACAAATTTTTATTATGCAAGTAGTATGTTCAAGTTAATAGTTATTTTGAAATCGATAATGGCAGTAGCTTTTCATTTCTTAACTATCTTGCTATTATTATTCAAAGATATCTAAGAATTAATGGAAGTAGGATATAATGAACTTGTATTTCAAAATATTTTAAATGCTTTGACAAATCATCAACAAAATTAGTTGAAAAAAGACAGAAAGAAAAACTTTTGAGCTCTATTCACCATCCAATCTGCATTGGATATTTCAATTCTTTCTTACATTGTTGACATGGCAAAATCAAAGGATGCATGGAAGGCCTTGCAAATTGCATGCCAAGGGTCTAACAAAGTTAGATTGATATGCTTTCAAATCCTTCAAAGAGAATTTAAAAATTTCAAGATGAAAGAAGCTGAGTCCATTTAAGAATTTATTACAAGGAATCAAGGTATTGTGAGCTAGCTTAGAATACAAGGGTAAGATATGACAAAATTAAAATTGTAGAAAAATTGAAAATTTTCTTTCTAAATTTGATCCAATGGTGATATTGATTAAAAAAAGCAAAGATCTAAACACATTGAAAGTGACGTAGTTGGTAGATTTTTTGTAATCTCATAAGGAGCATATGTAGCATTCCACAAAGAATTTGGTATAAGTTTTCCAATCTACTATTAGAAGTGAAGAAAAGTCTACAACTCCCAATTTTCAATCCAATAAATCTCAAGAAGAGTCTTCTATTTGTAAAGGATAGGGTAGAGGAAGAGAAATAGAAAATAACAAAGGAAAAGGAACAAGTAATGTGGGTTGTAGAAGCATTCAATACAAGTATTGTGAATGGTATGGATACAATGAATCTCAATGTAGAAAGAAGAAATATGACTTGAATAAATCAAGAGTTTAACTATATTGAAGAGTCTTTTGAAGATGTAAACCAATCTGCATTCTATCGAAATGGCATGAAGTATGTTGTAGTTAAAAAATCTTTCAAATTGTTATTGGGAAGAAGCAATAGCAATAGTAGTATACATTCTAAATCAAAGCCCCACAAAATCAGTTAGAACCATCAAGCTTGGAGTGGTCACAAGCTTTAAGTGGCTTATTTTTCATGTATTTAGTTGTTCAACCTATATTCATATTCTA
Organism: Sequoia sempervirens; assembly: GCA_007258455.2. Lineage (NCBI taxonomy): Eukaryota > Viridiplantae > Streptophyta > Pinopsida > Cupressales > Cupressaceae > Sequoia > Sequoia sempervirens. Next base: position 412,038,153 of record VDFB02105785.1, read on the forward strand.
ATTCACAAGTGACAGAAATTAGATGCCAAATCCCAACTTTGTGTCTTTGTAATATATTATGATGAAACTAAATAATATATATTCTATAATCATAACACAAAATCATTAGAAAGGCTCCAAATATATATTTACCTCCTGATTTTTACTAATCATTTAACAATTTAAAAAAAGAAAAATCCATTCTAGACAAAACTAAGTAAAATTGATTATACAAAGGTTCCAAATATATGTTTACCTCCTACAAGAAATCTGTAGCACCCTTTCTCTTGGGGCATCTGAATCCATAGCTTTCACAAAATTCAAGCATGTGTTTTCTTGACCCATGGTAGACAACCTGTCTTTCTGAAAGAAGTATTATGTCGTCAAACAATTCAAATGTTTTTGGTGCAGGCTGAAGTAAAGACATGACAATAGTTGCATTCATATGGGAACAAAATTGTTGCAGACATTTAACAATTTGATACGTTGTAGAACTGTTCAGGCCTGTGGAAATTTCATCCATGAGAAGAGTAGTTTTTGGCCTAACAATTATCTCGCCTATAGTCACACAAAATAATCATTTACAAATTTTAGAGTCTCAACACATAAAAATGTGGAAAACAATAACAATTGAGTGCACTATTTGATATCCATACTAGTTGTAAGACATTTCTTCTGTCCACCTGAAATTCCCCTAATCATTTCATCTACTGCTATTATATCTGCACATATATCCAAACCAAGAATCTGTTTCCAAATTGGAATCAGTTAAGACAGTCTTCTTTATATTTTTCTTTACAAGCTTTTATTTTAGTTACAGTAAAAAGATTTAGACTTTTGCATTTAAAAAAAGAAAGAGATGAACTTAAATGATCTCTACTCATTAAATCTAACAGATATTCTTCTAAGGTCTACCCTGCTTCCTAGCGAATATTGGCAAGAATTCATCATCATAAATTGAAGGAACATTAGATGAGTACATTGCCAGGAAGATTGGACAAGGAACTAAAGGTCAAAACTTCTTCTGTTATCCATAGAATTTACAGGAGTTAAAATTATACTACAATTTTGGATTTTCTACTTACACAATTATGATAACTACAGGCGAGTGGTTCCATAACTTAAATGGGCATTCACTGGAGGAATTTGTCCCTCAGAAGACATCTGCCTAAATAAGTCAACATGACCTGCATGTAGGAGTGATGACTGTTAGAGAGACATTGAATTTCTCTGCAAAGTGTCAGGATGTTGGTATTAAATATGGTATGAAACTACACATCTCCTAAATTTAGAATCCCATGCATTTTATATTTTCAATCGTAAGATATGCTTTTGTTGGATTGAATATGCGAATAGAAATGCTCTCCAAGCTGGAAAAAAGGAAGAAAGAAGCTGGAGTTTTGCCAAATGCTGGAGTAGATCTTTTCATGAAAGTGAGCTTTTCCTATTCTCTAATCTTAGTCTTTGTTATGGATATCATTGATCGAGTGTATGTAAAACATATTTAAATAGTTTTACCCAAAAAAGTCTACATAATAAAGTTGATGGACATTTCCATATTTTTTAGGGAGATTTTAGATTAGGAAGGTAGCTCTACAATATTAATATTAATAATACTCTTATCTACGTTGGGATTGCAGGCAACCTCTGTGGAAGATGTCAAAAGTAGCCTTCAAACAGATTACGCTCTAAAAGTGGGTGAACTTGTGATTAATAGGGTACATGGCTGGAAACATGAAAAGAAAATATAAAATTTATTTGCATGGAAAATTGTAGAGCTACCTTCCTAATCTAAAATCTCCCTAAAAAATACGGAAATGTCCATCAACTTTATTATGTAGACTTTTTTGGGTAAAACTATTTAAATATGTTTTACATGCACTCGATCAATGATATCCATAACAAAGACTAAGAATAGAGAATAGGAAAAGCTCACTTTCATGAAAAGATCTACTCCAGCATCTGGCAAAACTCCAGCTTCTTTCTTCCTTTTTTCCAGCTCGGAGAGCATTTCTATTCACATATTCAATCCAACAAAAGCATATCTTACGATTGAAAATATAAAATGCATGGGATTCTAAATTTAGGAGATGTGTAGTTTCATACCATATTTACTACCAACATCCTGACACTTTGTAGAGAAATTCAACGTCTCTCTAACAGTCATCACTCCTACATGCAGGTCATGTTGACTTATTTAGGCAGATGTCTTCTGAGGGAAAAATTCCTCCAGTGAATGCCCATTAAGTTATGGAACCACTCGCCTATAGTTATCATAATTGTGTAAGTAGAAAATCCAAAATTGTAGTATAATTTTAACTCCTGTAAATTCTGTGGATAACAGAAGAAGTTTTGACCTTTAGTTCCTTGTCCAATCTTCGTGGCAATGTACTCATCTAATGTTCCTTCAATTTATGATGATGAATTCTTGCCAATATTCGCTAGGAAGCAGGGTAGACTGACCTATACTAGAATCATGCTTAGAAGAATATCTGTTAGATTTAAGGCAGTAGACCAATGCTTCAAGAACCAATATGATTTTTTCACTCAGAAAAAATTGAAGATCCGTGTACAAAGATAGGACCAAAAACTTAGACAAGGCTTTGAAGATGAATTCTTGCTTAGCCGGTATGGGTGGAAATATATGGAATATCTCCTATATTATATCTATTGCATAAACCATAGATTTTTGCTTTTCACATCACATTGCACAAAGAATTAATGATAGTTATAAGAAATTTTTCAAAGGTGATACTTGGAATTGGGTAAACTAAGGTTGCTTCACAACAAAATCTAGAAGGCAGGAGTTTTAACAAAATTAGGAAACAACAATTATAACTTCATTTAATCTTCTCAAATTTCAACGACAAAATTACAGCACCAAGTCAAAAAAATTTATGCATCTATTGAGCCTACCCTAAGTCAGACATTTTATACGCACTACAAACTAACCCTACATAAAAAATATAAGTCCAGGCAACACATTGAAGTTAAAGATCTTTGTAAACTTCAATCAAGGTTAAAGCCTATGATACAAAAAATATGTGTCATTGGAAACAAGCATTTAGCAACAGATTATAATTTCATGCAAAAATAGTTGAGGCAAGAATCGCCTTTTAGATATTAAATCAAATTCAAGTGATTTGGAAATTACAGTCCAGGAAATTCGTCTACAGAACACTACATCATTGATCGTTTCGAGGCTAAGTCTAATTATAAAATATGAATAGAGAATGTTGTTCATAAGAGCAGCACATACCTCACAGGTCGTTGGTCATTTTTGGAGATGCCACAATAATTGTAAACCTTCAACAGTATGTCTATTGACTGTATTTGCAGGTGGATAAACACCAGAATGCATAAGGAAATAGCTTTTGTAAGAGAATGTATGTGGTTCCATTCTAGACAATAAGAAAGTTTTAATCTTTTATGTTGTTCATTATGTACCGTCTATAGCAGTAGGTAAAAGCTTCCAGTGTAGGAGAGAATAATCTGCACCAGTTTTTGTATCACAGCAACCTATAAAATAGCCTAGAGAGGAGTCCATGAACTAGTGAAGAAACTACCTTGAAAATAATTTTTGAGACCGGCCATAGGTGATTAGTGTATTTCAAAATTTATCTTCCACATTTGAAGATTCATTTCTGCAAAGTTATCTGTTTTGGCCAAAAACTACTTACAAATAATGGAAAAACAAGTAATCAGTAAATTATGTGGTTTGTTTTACCACGTCTAACTTCTAAGTTCATGTCTGGGCAAACTCTGTTTTTCATGCATAGGTTTATTTGAGGATATAGGAGTTAAAGAGATACGTTCAGCTATCTGAGAAGAGCCAACAATTGTTAGATCCCATAGAATTGTGTGTCAACACTTCTAGGAAGCACTTTCCCAAAGTAATTGAGAATATACCCACCTCAAGTAACTGCATTGATGCCTGCAGTGGAATTAGGATCACTTCATCAGAGCAAACATATGGTTTTCTAGCCTAATAATTTTTTATTCAATCATTTGAGTATGAATTCAGCACTCCGTTAGCAATGATGGTCTCTTTGCTTCAGTTTAAAGGCTATATAACAAGCACCTCAGCAATAAAATACAAGCTTATGCAACACATGTACACAATCAGAGTTAAGTTACACAGAATGAGAATGAATTTCCATCCATCAACATGCAATGAATGCCAACACGTTTATCTAACACTTCCAAGCTGAGGAAGTTGCACACAGACCAATGCTGTCCATATCTTCAACAGTATATTCCAGTTACCCTGATGCAGAAACCTTCTCTGCTACTTCATGTCAAAATTATCATTGACATGCTTGTATATAATAGGAAATCAAATAATTACTCATAATGTCTCTTTCTTAAGGCTTTTCTTCTTGCTTTTAGATGCATTGCAATTTTACTTAGGTGCACTGAGGTGGGCATTAAATGAAGCCGAGACTAAAACAAATTCATATCATAAACTACTTACAACATTGCATTGAAACAAAACATAAAGAACAAGTCTCGCATGATTCGAATAGTACTCTTCATCTGTCTTTAAGTTACTATGTTTTAATTATAACTTAGTCGGGTATTGCAATGTTTGATAGATCATTCAAGGATAATACTATTCGGACATGGCAAACAAATTTCTTATCTGCACAACAGTGGGTCGAGGAAATGAGCACAAGATTCACATTATTAATTTGCTACTCTTCTGTCTAAACACAAAAACCAACACAACTCCTAGAATTTAAACAATATCATGATCTATCATGATCTATCATCACTCAATGGCCTAGGAAAACATAGTTTTTATTTTTTAAATTGTTACTTTGTGTTCGTACTTGTTAAGTAGAGAAGAATATGTTTAGATAGTAGATCCATGCAGTAAACACATGTCCACAAGCAAATAGGGGTTCTCTTTTTGAAGGCAAATAATGGTGATCTGCTGATCACAAAACAAACAATATGCAAAATCCCCAAATTGCCTTAATAAGATGAGAGGCAGGGCATCTATTATATAGAGATCTAGAAATACAAAAGAGTTATGGCACACAACCACAATGACCAATAACTCAACCATAATACTAAATGCAAAACAACAAAGTCAAGAAAAGCAACTACAATGTTTAATGAGCCCAATGGGCATTACAAATATGTCAAGAAAGGTTGCAGCACATGTTGTAGACTAATATGTGCTGATAAATGCTGTCATTCTCCCCCATAATGACCATTGGGAAGAACATGAAGTAGATCTCTAAGTTTCTGGAACCTTTCATGAGCTAGAGACTTCGTGAAAATATCTGCTAGCTGATCTTCTGTACTACAGTACACAATCTCAATCAATTCCTGTTGAACCAACTCTCTGATGTAGTGGTGTTGAATCTCAATATGTTTGGTCCTGCTATGCAACACTGGATTCTTAGTCATTTGTATAGCACTCTTGTTGTCACAATACAACAATGTAGGTCCAATTTGTATCTGGTGCAAATCCTCCAATAGTCGTCTCAACCACACTGTTTGGCATGCTGCTGATGTTGCAGCTTTATACTCGGCCTCTGCTGTAGAAAGTGAGACAGTTGGTTGTTTCTTGGACTTCCAAGAGAAAACTGCAGAACCAAGACTAAAAGTATAACCAGAAGTAGACTTTCGGTCATCTGTGGAGCCTGCCCAATCTGATTCTGTATAACCAACCAACTTGCTATCCTCTTAATACTAAAATTTGAGTCCATAACTCAATGTCCCTTTGACATATCTAAGAATCCTCTTAGCTGCATTCCAATGTGTTTGCTTAGGTTCTGACATGAACCTAGATACCAAGCTCACTGCATAAGTGATATTTGGTCAAGTAGTAGTTAAGTAGATCAAACTACCAATCAACTGTCTATATAGAGTGGGGTCCACTAGATCTGACACATCTAAGCTAGACAATTTAAGTCCAACTTCAATAGGTGTTGCAACTGGTTTGCAACTATTCATCTAAAATTTATGTAGGATGTCTGAAGCATATTTTTTCTGAGACATGAATATTTCATCTTTGTTTTTCCATACTTCTATACCAAGAAAATAGTGCATCTGTCCCAAATCTGTCATCTCAAATTCAGCAACCATAGCTGCTCTAAGCTCTGCAAATAAAGCTGGATTGTTCCCAGTGTAGATAAGATCATCAACATAGAGAACTAAGATAAAAATATCCTTATCTGAGCTCCTAATATAAAGGTTTGGATCTGATTGACTTCTTAAGAAACCTTTATGTTGTAGGTATGAGTCTATCCTTGAATACCATGCTCTTGGTGCTTGCTTAAGACCGTACAAGGCCTTCTTTAATCTATAAACATAATGCTCTTTAGAGGTTATTTCAAAACCTCTAGGTTGAGAAACATACACTTCCTCATCAATATATCCGTTCAAAAAAGCACTCTTTACATCCATTTGATAAACTATCCAACTCTACTGAGTTGCCAAAGCCAAAACCAATTTGATAGTATCCATGCATGCTACAGGTGCAAATGTTTCAGTGTAATCAATACCTTCCTATTGAGTGTATCCTTTGGCTACCAATCTAGCCTTATGTTTATCAATGCTTCCATCAGATTTATATTTAGTTTTATACACCCATCTTGTACCAACAATTTCCTTACCAGGAGGTAGCTGAACCAAATCCCATGTGTCGTTCCTTTCAATTGTTTCTATCTCACTATGCATTGCTTCAACCCATTCTTCTTTTTATTGAGCTTGTTCAAATGTTTGTGGTTCATTACTTTCCATGATTTGAGTCATCAAAGCATAATTCACTTTTGCTTGTGATCTTGTTGTCATTTTCTCAAAATTTGCATCCAACATAAGAGTTGATGGATGATTCTTTTCTGTTCTTCTTTGATATTTTTGATACCTTCTTGCTCCTGTACTAGAAGACTTAGGTTCATTTTCTTCTTCTTCTCCTTCTTCAACTTCATCAATCATTATCTCTTTTCCCTTTGTTTCATTTTCCTTGCTATATTCTGATGCTTCATTGAATACCACATCTCTACTTATAACAAGCTTCTTTATTATTGGGTCATACAATCTATATGCTTTATTTTCGGATCCATGCCCAATAAAAATACATTTTAGGCCTTTATCATCTAACTTAGACCTTTTTTTCTTTTGGTATGTGTGCATAAGCAACACAACCAAATACTCTCAAGTGATCAACACTTGGCTTTATCCCAGACCATGCTTGTTTAGGAGTCATTCCTTTAACTGCTTTTGTAGGACTTCTATTAAGAAGATACGCTGTTGTGCATACTGCTTCTACCCAATAAATTTTATCTAAATTCTTCTCTTTCATCATGCTCCTTGCCATTTCAATAATTGTCCTATTCTTCCTTTCAGCAACTCCATTTTGTTGTGGAGTGTAGGAAGTAGTGAACTCTATCTTGATTCCATGATTTTTGCAAAAATATAGAAACTAATTTTATTTGTATTCACCTCCATTGTCTGACCTTATCACTTTGATGTACTTACCACTTTGTTTTTCAACCAACTTCTTGAATTCTACAAATTTTTCAAACACTTCTGATTTTGAAACCAAACAATATACCCAAGTTTTTCTTGAGTAATCATCAATGAAGGTTAGAAAATGCTTAGATTTATTCAAAGAAGGTGTTTCCATAGGACCACACAAATCCGTATGGATTATCTCAAGATGCTGCTTAGCTCTATTGGATTTACCAATTGGAAAGCTAACTCTGTGTTGTTTTCCGACAACACATTCTTCACACACTTCTTTTGTATTTTCAATGAAAGGTAGACCCTCAACCATTTTGAATCTCTTTAGTAAAATTAACCCACTAAAGCTGAGGTGACCGTATCTTTGGTGCCAAATTTTACTTTCATTCATTTCACTAGACCTCAATGCTTGGTTTCCATGAGTGAAATGAAGAGGAAACATCCTATCACCTGTCATCCTTGCTCTTGCAACAACTGCATTCCTTTTTAACTTGTCTCTTATTATGCACTCATTCTTATCAAAAGTTACTTGATAATTTTGTTCTAGCATTTGTCCAACAGACAACAAATTCTTTTTTAGTGCTGGGACCAATAGTGTTTCATTGATATGTTTAACTTCACCATATTCTGTGGTAACTGCAATTGTACCTTCTCCTTTGCTTCCATGAGATTGATTATCTCCTAGTACTACTGTACTTTGATGTTTCTCATCCAAATTAACAAATAAATGCTCATTAGATGTCATATGTGAAGAACATCCAGAATCAATATACCAAACATTATTTTCATTGGCACTTGCATTAAAGCAAGACATAAACAAATTTTGTTTATTTTCAACAATACTATGAGCATTTCTTTTTTCTGTTTCACCTTGTTTACTCCAACAATCTGATGCATAGTGTCCAAACTTGTTGCAATGAAAGCATTGGACATTCTTTTTATCATAGTCTCCCCCATTGTTTCTACCTCTTCCTCTTCCAGTACCTCTGAAGTTGCTACTTCTTCCTCTGAAATTATTACCTCTTCCTCTAAAATTACTGGATTCACCTTTGTATTCATTCTTATTTTGATTCCTAAAAAATGTGTTTCTTTTTCCTCTTATGCTTGCTTTAGAGGAAAATGCTTGTTCTAGACTTTCTTCATTACTTTTCATCCTTTCTTCAGCAGTTAACAATATTCCACTTAGTTCATCTATGTGCATAGTTGTGAGATCTTTGGAAATCTCAATTGTAGAAACCACACCATCAAATTTAGAAATCAAACTCCTTAAAATTTTCTCAATGACATGCTTGTCATCTACATCTTCCCCTAAAACTTTCATTTGACTTACTAGACCTTCTACCTTTGTTAGAAATTGATTCACAGATTCACTAGTAGTCATCTTCACATTTTCAAAAGTTTTTCTCATTGTCTGTAATTTTCCAGTTTGTGCACCTTGATATGCATTATTCAATATTTTCCATGCTTGCTGAGAATGAATAGAACCACTTATCCTAGGAAAAATTGCTTGATTAATTGCACCTTGAATCAGAAATAGGGCTTCATTATCCTTCTTTATACTTGCTTTGTATTCTCTTTTTTGTTGATCATTTAATGCATTAAATGCAGTTGTATCTAGTTCTACATACCCTACTTGTACAATTTCCCACAAATCTTTGGATTTGAGTAGGGTTTGCATCCTAGTACACCAATATGTAAAGTTATCTCCTTCAAATATGGGAATTAGTATGTTAGACATAACATTTCCTGCCATATTTGCCATAAGAGTAATGTGCACAATAGATCAATGGCTCAACACAAAAAACTTAGAGAGATCTCTACAAATGGATACTCTCCTTGTCCTTTCAAATAGGACCCACACCAAAAAGATTTTTTTTATTATTATTTTGTCTTGGAATAAGTGCGGCTTCAACCGATAATGCACTTAAATCCAAACAATTCCCTTATCACTTTTACAAGAAAGACTTCAAGAGATTCAAGGTTAAAACCCTTCTTAAAAAAGAATCTCATTCCAATATTGCATATCATAAAACTTTCTATGCACCTTTTTTTCTTATAATAATCAAGAATATAAAGGCAAACATAAATATCTAAAAACCCTTTTTCTAAAAAGGTTTACTAATAAAAGGCTTTAACTAAAAAAATATTTTCATGTGGCTTAAAAGAACTACTTTTAGCCTCTTAAAATGGAGTGAAAATACTCACGTGTTTCTTTTCTTTTAAATGGGAGACTTTTGTTTTTTTTATAAAAACCTTAAAGTTCTAAAAGCCTTTAAAACAAAACGTGGAGATCTAAGTCTTCAAAATCAGAAATTTATATAAGGAAAAAATAGACCATCGATGTTTTCATACGCCAATCTCCAGTTTTTAAAATTTTCAGACAACTACTTGTAAAGAAATCTCTATGTCCTTTTTCACTGTTTGCATGCCTCCTCCGTTCGGTCAACACATCTCCTTCTGTTTGCATTGTCTGCACGCCTCTTCCATAGGCCTTCTTTCAACCTGCAGACAACACAGAGCACATACAACAATTTCCTTTGGCTGGGCGAATATTACTGTAATATTCAATTAGCAGTTCTAAACTTCAATCCATCAATCTTCTTTTGTGCAAGCAATCAAAGACTTCAGCTCATCTGAGATACTGCACTATGAATCTCCTATGATGATTGGTGGCTTTCTTTCAAACTGGCTCTGATACCAGATGAAGGCAAATAATGGTGATCTGTTGATCGCAAAACAAACAATATGCAAAAGCCCCAAATTGCCTTAATAAAATGAGAGGTAGGGCATCTATTATATAGAGATCCAGAAATACAAAAGAGTTATGGCACACAACCACAATGACCAATAACTCAACCATAATACTAAATGCAAAACAACAAAGTCAAGAAAAGCAACTACAATGTTTAATGAGCCCAATGGGCATTACAAATATGTCAAGAAAGGCTGCAGCACATGTTGTAGACTAATATGTGTTGATAAATGCTGTCACTTTTGACCTGAGGAAATGCAAGAGACTAACATACCTCTTGTTGAGAGTGCAAGGGCAACTGGATAGGAATGTCGTGTGATCCTTCTAACATGAAGAAAAACTCTCTGCTTTGACTTTTGAGAAACAGAGCATTTCCATACTGTATGGGAAGGCTGGATACCACCAGAAGACTTGAATGAAGAATTAGTTGCCGTACTTGGAAAGCCAAAACTAGCATGATGAAGCCCAATTGTCATTGTCGTTCTCTTCTGTTCAGAAGTGAACACTCAAAGCTAAAGCTCAAACTCAAACTAGGTCCAACTATAGATCATGTTTGAAATTTATTTCAAATGTTAGAATTATCAAAGATTGACAGGAAACTATCTAGTTGAATCCCAATAAGTTATCACATAGTTGTGGTAAACTGAGAAAACACCAGTTACATAAAAGTTATCTAAAGATGCCAAGTTTTCATGCTTTGAGAAACTAATAGCAAGCATCAACGTACATTAAATCTATATACAATGTTGAGAGAAGACAATGGTCTTACCTGCCTTGCTGCTTTGGTTCGTGTTTCTTCTACTACTCTATTCTCTTTATGTTGTCTTTAATGAGCCTTATCCATAAAATGTTCAGAGCAGACTGTATACTTCTCTAGATGAATGCTATTGTCTTAACTATAGTCGTGAAAAGGAAACACACTGCAATTCTCAAGCTCCTGCACAATAAGGTTGGAGAATATTCTCTCGGAGTCCTCCAGACTTGCAAAAACGGAAGCCCTAAGAGAAACGAAGACCACAAATTAGTCATCTATAATACTATTAGGGTGAGTAAACAATATACATATAAAAAAGGAATCTCAAAAATCCATGACCCAGAATAAAGAATTGTTAACGAAATTGGAAAACAAAAAATTGTGCCTGTGATTAACTAAGGAAACAAAAATTAAAAACCCACCTCACAAAAGATGCTGCCAAAGATTTTCATAGTGACGGTAAGCCTGACTGAGTGCCCAAAGCTTGAATTTTTTATTAACAGAAACAAACACTTTACATGAGCAGCCAAAGCTTCAAACTGAAACAAAAACTTTGCAATTCATTATCCAATGCATTAATCAATATTAAAAAATGGAAAGAAAATAAGAAAAATAACTACTTATCAGTTCAAGTAACTCATTTCTAGGTCTGGACTCTACAACTAGATCTCCTGCTCACTGCAGAACAAAAAAAAAACATACACAAAGTAATAGCCATGCATAGCAAGTGGCTTAAATCTATATTAAATGACCAAAGTACCCTGGCCATGCGTGGCCACCAAGCCATTCCAGCGCCTTCACCTCCAGCCAGATGCCATTTAATGCATTTAATTTGCATTCATGGATTAGGTACCTGTAGCCGCCAGTTTTATAAACTATGTCTTTGCTTAAATTTATTTAATCAATCTATGCATTGCATTTTCCTGAATTTTAAAACGAAAAGATTTATAACACTACTCAGACGAATAGAAAAATAGATAAATGCTAATTTTCCAATATAAAAAATAGCTCTCCAAATTCAAACTATACAAAAAAAAAAGTAATATGTTAAATACCGAAATGTGATTGGCCGATGCTGCGTGAGAAATACATTCCAGGCGAATGCAATAGTATACCTGCCTGTCGGCAGGAACTAATAATAAAGCATATATCCATTTATTTTATTCTAATTAAATATTAAAAAAATATCACTTACTTACACGTTAAATATTTTTCCTAAATAACAAGGTATTTTCATTATAATTAAATGAATTATTCTAAATAACAAGCATGAAAATAAAAATGAATTCTCTAATTAAAATATTATTAATTTATTTGTTTCATTTCACTTTTATTCCATTGCTAATTAGCGTAATCAAACATTGTAAAATACGAACCATAAAAATAGAGGTCATGACATTCTTCTCCCCTTAAAGAATCGTCGTCCTGATGATCAACTTAGCTAAAGATAAATACATCATACCTTTTTAATTTTGGTTACCTTAATGTCAAAAGCAGCCCACCAGACAAAGATATCATTTACTTCAAACACTTATCTAGTCATAATAGCAAAATTTCTTGTGGCTGGCATCCAAAAATTTTTACACCTCGTTAGCACATCATGACGTTATCAATTCACTCTATTTACCTTATCTAATAAAAGCATGCAACTAATTTATTTCTTTCATACAATCTTCTATCTTATGCAAATATTTTTCATATTCAAATATATTTACCGATAGAAGGAAAACAATTATGATCATTTTGTCAACATGCCTACTCACATGAGACATCAGAATATTTAACTTTATGATATATAACAAGCATACCACACTACCTGTTATCATTCAGTAAGTAGAAAATGCAAACCAATTACATTAAGGTCTTCCTGTTGATTAACAACATAAAAGATAAGAAGACCATCAAGTTACAGACGATCATCAACATGATTAGAATTAGCAAAGATAAGAGTATCACTTAATAATACAAAAGGTTCGAGTTAATTACCATAGCAATCTAGAATACTAGATGTCAGGAAGTTCATTGAGAGCTCAAGACTGATTCAACCAGTTACTAAATTTCACAACTAAAAGTAAATCTCAATCTATAATTGGAAAAGTAAACTTCTATTAACAAGGATTTCCGTAAATGTATGACATGCATAATCCTTTACCTTTTTACAAATGCAACAATAATGCATCCAAGAGAAGTGCATTACATTAATTAACTAAACAAGTCATACAATTATTCATGCTATGATACATATCTAGTTTCTGAATTTCATAAAGAAAATATAACATTTAATCAATCTTCAATTGCCATAACCTAATGGTCTTCCACAAGTTAAAGGTCAAAGCATGGTTAAGGTGCTTTTCCCACCCAACCATGAAGTATAACACTTCCTTGGGGTTCTTCCTAACTCAAGGAACACCCGACCCTGCATGAGGAACCTAGAAACCAATAATGATAGGGAAGGAGGGAAACTCTCGATGCATGCCTAATGTCTTATATGCACTTTTATACTAGAATGAACATATATCTTGCATATAGGATGTGGTAGAGAAATATATTATATATATAAAAATTCTAGGAACTCATTATCCATCTATTTCAATGTTGCAGCTCACTTTGGCCAAAGAATATATATACAAAATTTGGTTGATCTTGGAAAAGAATATCACCTTCTCTATTAATGTGCATTCGACATCCTGTCTCGGAAGGTAAGCTTAAAATTTATCACACACAACACATTCAACAAGAAAAATCAAATTGCATAGAATAAGGACTAGATGATATAATAGTGCATAACTCACATAAATACACATAGGATGAATAATTATCCAATAAGAATGCATGAACCCTTGGTGCATAACTCACACAAGGTATGAACACATAATTTACTTGTAGTTCCTCTCTTGCACAAATATGGAACATGTCTTGCATACACTAAGCATTACTCATTCAAGTTTACATAAATTATGGTAAGTGCATCTCTTGTACACGTGCATTGCTCACACAAAAGGTAAAATATGTATAAATTATAGTAGTGCAATTATAGTGATCATTACTCGATCCAATAAACACAATAAGTATCAAAAGTATATCTCACACACAAATAAGGAATGTAATAATTACTCAAGTGCTTTATCCACACAAAGGAATCAAGAACTTATCCTATTGCATCACTTGCACAAGAACAACTATGAAATATGCATCACTCACATTAATTTAGTGAACATTTCTCATTCAAGTGTAAATAATGAATAATTTAAGCAACAATTGTCTATGATATGCATACAATCATTCATACAAATGTGTCATTCACACAGAGCACAAGAAGTACATTATTGCATGAGGATCATTCTCATATAGTACATACTTTCACTAATAACAACCAAACATACATGATTCAATCACATCAATCCTTATTACCTTGTTTATAAGGAAAATAAAAATATTTATCTAATCGACTTCTATCATGAATTACCAATGAAGATTCTCAAAACCTTGCATTTTTGAAAGATCCCTTGGATTCCATTAGATCCAAATCCTTTAAGAATAAGATGTTGCTCAACAATCAACTTTCCCAAAGCTTAGTACTGATACAAACATTATCGCCTTTAAAACATACTTCTTAGGTTTTCTACCTTCGAGAAGGTTTGACCAATATTGATCCATTATTATCCACTTTATTTACTTTGCAAGTGATTTTCCTTCTTCCTCTTTGTACCAGTGTACTTTCCACTGGGGCATCTGAAAAATCAAAAAAAAATTGAATTTTGATCGCGGCAAGTTTATTCTTTGAACCAACGCAGCAAGTACATTGCTTCAAAGAGGGGAAAAATGTAGACAAACAAAATTGGCATAATGCATTCAGTTAGGTCATAATCATCCATTCAACAAATAAATCAAGTTTATTTATCAATCTCCTAAAGTAATCAGTTTAAATCAAATAAATCAACTTGATCCTAACATCACCCTCCTTGATTAAATAAATCAATCCTTTATTTAATTAAGTCTAAAATCACCTTTCATCCCTTTTTGATTTAAATAGATCAAAATATTCAAGTCAAAGGGGTCAAAGCATCTAATCATCATTAAGTTAATCTAATCCTAATTAACCTAACCTAACCACCTATCACATCCTCTAGTGTTTCCCACTTGCACCAATAAATCATTTTAATTCATTTATAAATTCAACATTTTCCATCAACATAGAATCTTTGAGGAATATTCCCTCAAGTTTGAATTAAAAAACAAATGGACATGTACACCCAACAAAGAATTTATGAGCTCTTACATGGCTCTTACATATCCCTTGCAAAGGTCAAACTCAACATTAACTCTCAAATTCAAATTTGAATCTCCCCCTCTTGGGCACATTGAAAAAAACTTGCACATTCTTCAACCTATCACAAGTTGACAAGTGGTCTCATCTCATTGGTCCAATCTTTATCCCACATTGCTCTATTTTGAGCTCTTTTCCAATTTTAAAATCTTTAAATAGAGGGTTGATTCTTCATCAAATCCATCTCCACAATCTTCATACAAAGTCATTCTCTTAAACTGAGAACTGATTTTGTCCACCATCATTTGCAACATCAAGCTTGTCAAGGGTTGGGAAAGGGCTTCTTTCCATAGAAGCACTTTTTTAAAAAACTAAAAAAATTAAAAAATTAAAAATAAAAAAAATTGGGACAGATACCGCTAGGAGCAGAATTCTGCTCGGGTTCAAGTTGTTGAGCGAGAGGAGAATGCGAGGGAGGCAGGATTTTGGATGGTCGTATACTAACATACAGTTCCAGACCTGGTCCAACGGATATTCCAGTACACTCCACAAGCACCACAAATGTCAGTGCCATCTCAGTCATTGGGGACATGGACCCGAGGTTACAATGATTCACCAGGTGTCACCCCAGGTAGGAGATCAGTACTTGATTCGCCACAAAGATCAAATGTAGGTAGCTCATTCGAGAGATGATAGGATACCAGTTTTTAATAGATGCAGGGTGGAGCATGTAGTACTTATCGACAGAGATTAGAGATTCTCTACATCTCTATATTTTGTACCTTATTTGATGATGTATGACGTATATGTGATGGATATATGATAGATTTTGATGTATGGTGGACATATGTCATACATTGTATTATTTTGATTATGATATGGGACAATCCTTATTGACACTATGCAATATGTTTCCTTCTGTGATGGGTGATTTAGTTTATGTATGCACATGTATATGATATTTCCTTCTCATATGGATGGATATTGTTGGTTTATGTATGCACATGTTTATAATACTACATTTTATGTGGATGTATGAGTATATGATACTTTGTGTTTATGTGGATGATTGAGTTTATGTACTTGTGGAATATGGATGATTTTATTAATGCAGATATTCACATGGTGATATGATGTATGAATATGTTGTATCTATGATGACTTATGTGTATGGATTCCTAGTTGATCTATTGACATGTATGTATATGTGTATGATGGATTCTATATGAATATTTTATATATGCAAGATGTGATGTACTATGAGTCTGACACTTTGTGATGCAAGTGGTGATGTATGTGTGGTTAATAGAATGAACCTAATATGTGATAATGCCTTTGTAATCTATAGTGAATTAATAATGAAAGGAAATAACACATGGTTATAAGCACCAATAAGAATTGAAATGATAATGGAAGATGGGTATGTAGTGATTGTGAAAAAGGGGTGTAATTTGTCATCTATCAAAAACCCTTAGTATCTGGAGAAGAATGGGAGAGAGTGGGATAAAGTAGTTGCACAACCAAAATAATAGGGTGAAAGCAATGCAATGGATGATGAAATGCAATCCTAATATGAGTTGCCATCTTTGGAGCACTGATTTTTGCTATAGCATAAGATAACAGATACTCTGATATATAAGACCAAGGTGAGTTGGAATCTGATGCATGAAACAAGCACTGCAGACAGAAAGGTTACCCCAACATTCCAAGGTCATGATGACCTTGGTCAGTCCAGGTATTGGGATAACCACAAACACAAAAGGATGCCACAGTGTAATGCAAGACCTCAGGGATCTTGGTGGGTACTACGTGGGACAACTGAGAAGACGACAACAAAGAAAAGACCAAGATAAGCCCCTATGTAGATGAGTCAAAGCATGCCATGATATGATGGATCAAGGCAACCATGAAAAGTGTTGATAGTGAGCTCAAATGACAAATAAATTCCAAAACATCAAAAGATCACAATCAATTTCAAAACGTCCTTTGCCATAGGATCAAGGGGATGGATGGGATTGATGAGGTCTGCTAGGAAGGATGAATCTTGATGAGACCGATGATGGATACTAAACTAGAATGACCCAGTTTGATGCCAGATATTTTTCATTAACCAAATCTCTTGATAATAGGGGAGTTTAATTGAGAATAATGAGCCAGACAAGGACATAGGCTGACATATCCTACAGACCTAGGGGCTCGAGGGCCAATCAGAGATTAGCCTTGCCTACGTGAAAGCATAGAGCCCTCGTAGTTCATGAAAAGACAATGGATAAAGAGGAAAGAGGATGGTGAAGGAAAATGATGGATGACCAAGATGTGATGGTTAGAATACCCTAGGGGCATATCAAATGATCAGCCTTGCCTATGTGACAACACAGGGGCAACGTAGTTTGACTGGCGACACGACAGAATGAGATCTAGATGAAGACTGACACAATGGATGATCCTATGTGATGACATAGACTGACTGATGATGAGATGAATGACATAAGCTCAGAGTGGATTACTAAAAATCTCAGGATGGGGGGATAGGCTAGACAAGTCATCCAATGCTCAATCAAAATATACCAAGCGGCCAAGGATGGGATGGGCGAGGACGATAGTGCAAATGAAAGCATAAAATAACTAGGATTCCAAGTAGATAGTGATTAAACCCTCTATTGATGACACCTGTTACTAGGTTTTCACCAACCATACTTATCCAAGGTGGCACCAAAAGGTGGTTTTCACCATAGGATGAACTTATTTCTCTTTACTATTTTTTTTGGAATTTTTTGGATTTTCTAATTTTTTTATTTTTTCTTGTGATAGGTGGGGTTACCAAGCGGACTTAGGCATAGAACTTCTTTAGATGCATAATATTGATGGGTTCTTTGAGGGGCTTTCCATTAAGAGTAGTCAACCTATATGCCCCAGATCCGTATTTGGTGGCTATGATATAGGGCCCTAACCAATTTTCCTCAAATTTTCCCTTCTTGTCTCGGTCTTGCTAAGTACGTTGATTCTCTTTGAGGATGAGATCACCCACCTCAAACTGTCGAGGGTGAACCTTCTTGTTGTAGTGGAGCTTAAGGCAGTTCTGGTATGCTTGCAGGTGATCGTAAGCTTTGATTCTTCTTTCATCAAGTAACTCCAGTTGTGCAAGCCATGCAACACGAGTATCCTCCTCACTGATAAGATTTTTCAAGGAAATTCTCAGTGATGGGATTCAACTTCACTTGGCAAGATGGCTTCGACATCGTAGACCAAAGAATAGGGAGTAGCTCCTACAGGGGTGTGGATGGAGGTGTGATATGCCCAGAGGGTAGGATGAATATGGAGGTGCCAATCTCGACTGGTGTTATTGACAACCCTTTTAAGGATGTGGATGAGGGTCCTGTTGGTTGCTTCTGCTTGACCATTACCCTGGGGGTAATAAGGCATTGACCAACGATGCTGGATATGAAAGGTGTTGCAGAGGTGTTTCATGGCTTGGTTTTTGAAGGGTTTCCCATTGTTGGAAAGGATGGTGGATGGGATACCATATCTGCAAAGAATATGGTAAAGGATGAACTTTGAGATCTGAATACTGGTGATCTGTGAGAGCGGCATGGCTTCCACCCACTTAGTGAATTATTCAGTGGTAGTGATTATGAGTGTATGGTTGTTGGATGATAGTGGGTAAATCTTGCCAATTAAGTTGAATCCACATTGAGAGAAGGGCCACAGTGCTAAGAGGGGTTGAAGATCTTGTGCTAGAGCGTGAATCAAATCTGCATGTTGTTGGCATGGAAGACACTTCTTCACAAATTCACAAGCATCATGCTCTAGTGTAGGCCAGTAATATCCAGCTTGGAGAATCCTTTTTGCTAGGGCCATACCATTTGAGTGAGCCCCACAAACACCCCCATGTACCTCTGTTAGTGTTGTGCGGGCTTCAGTCTCACTCAGACACCTAAGGAGGATTCCATCATACCCGTGATGATAAAGCGTATCACTGACAATGATGTATCGGGAAGAGAGATGAATGAAGGATTTGTGTTGATTGAGTGTAAGTTCTGGGGGTCTGATATTATCATGGAGATAGGTATATATGCCCTAGTACTAGGGGGAGGCGGGACCTACAGTATCGCACACCATATCAATCTCAGGAATATCATATGCTAGGATTAAAAGTTGTTTGACAAGGAACTCACATTTCGTCTGGTCTTTAGGCATGTCAATTAGGGAGCCGATAGTGGCCATTGCATTAGCTGCTTTATTCTGTACCTGAGGAATTTGGTCAAATTGTATGAAGGTGAAATATTTCTCAAAATCATCCACCATCCATTTATAGGGTAACTACTTATCATCCTTTGTGAGGAATTCATCATTAACTTGCTTAATGACTAATAATGAATCACCAAAGACTTTCAGGTGAGTTATATGCCACTGTTTTGCAATTCAGAGGCTGGTGAGGAGGGCTTTGTACTCTGCGATGTTGTTGGTACATGTGAATGCTATCCTAAATGATTTTGGAATGTAGTCACCATGAGGGTTAATTAATAAAATCCTTGCACTTGATACATTATGAGTGTATGAGCCATCAAAATATAGCATCCAAGTTGGTGCTTCTATAACTGTGCAAACTTCTTTGTCTAGAAATTCAGTGTCCAGAGGGTAAGCATCTACTAATGGTGCCTCGACCAACTGATCAGATATGACCTATCCCTTTATGGCTTTTTGCTCCACATACTCTATGTCAAATTTGCTTAGGAGCATGACCCACTTGGCCATGCAGCCAATCAGAGTGGTTCTAGATAACAAATACTTCAATGGATCAATTTTAGCAATTAATTTGATGGATGGCTGAGCATGTAATGTCAGAATTTCTATGTGCTAAAGACTAGTGCAAGGCAAGCCTTTTCCATGGGAGAGTAGTTTAATTCATAGCCGACCAATGTCTGACTGATGTAGTTGATCACCCTCTCTTTCAATGATTCATCATGTTGTGCCAACAATGCCCCTAGTGCGACTAAAGTGGCAGAGATATACAACAAGAGGGGCTTCCCTGGAATGGGTGGCATCAAAATTGAAGGATGAGCTAAGTATTCTATGGTCTTATCAAAACATGTTTGACACTGTTGGTTCCATCGAAAGGTGGAGTCTTTCTTCAGGAGATGAGTGAATGGCTAACACTTATCTACGAGCTGGGCTATGAACCAGCGGATGGATTGCATCTTCCCTTGGAGGCTTCTTAACTATTTTAGATTGCACAGGGCTGGCATGTCCAGAATAGCCTTCACCTTGGCAGGATCAACTTCAATACCCCTTCAAGAGACTATAAAACCCAACAATTTTCTTGACGTAACCCTGAAGACACGCTTTTTTGGATTTAGCCACAACTTGTAATGCTCTAACCGTTCAAAGATCTTTTTCAGGATGCTAGGATGTTCCGCTCATTTTCTAGATTTCCCTAACAAGTCGTCGACATAATCCTCCATGATGATATGGATGAGGTAATGGAATATGACCGTCATTTCCCTCTGATATGTTGCCCCCGCATTTTTGAGACCAAAGAGCACAACATTGTAACAGAAATTACCCCAAGGTGTTGTGAAAGCGGTCTTGTGTTGGTTCTCAAGTGTAATTTGAATCTTATTCTAACCAGAGAAGCCATCCATAAGGGATAGCATCTCATGTCCTGCTATGAGGTCGACCAACATGTCAATGTTGGGTAGAGGGAAGTCATCTTTTGGGCAGGCCTTGTTAAGATCCCTGAAATCTATGCAAATCTGAATGCCTCCATTTGGTTTGGCAACTAGTACTATATTGGAGATCCACTCAAAGTAGTTAATTGGTCTAATAAAACCTGCATCTAGTAACTTCTCCAATTCCTTCTTTATTAACAATGCTACTTGTGGATGCATCTTACGGAGCTTCTGTTTGATAGGCTTGGCATCTGGGTGGACGTCTAGATGATGAACCACTAAGGAGGGGTCTAATCCTGGCATGCTTGAATATGACCAAGCAAAGTTAATGATTCCCTCTTGGAGTAGCTGCACAATGACTGGATACTCTTGCTCTGAGAATGATTTAGCTACATAGTTGATCTTAGGATTTTCAGTAGTACCCAGATTAACTTCTTGAGTCTCTTCGATTAAAATGGATGATCGAGCAGGTAACTAAGTTCCCACAAGGGGAAGATGAACATCTCCATCCTCTGGTGCCTCTTTGAGGTTTTCACCATCAGATGCATCCTTTATTTTTACTTTTTCAAGGTCAGGAAGTACCTTGGGGAGGTTTTCACTAGATGACCATTTTTTATTTTTCTCATTCTTATTTTTGTGACTGGAGTGTTCATCCTCCCCTAACCCCATGAGGTTGACATATGTATCCACAGACATATTGATAGGTGTGCTATTTTGTAGGTCCCAATCAATAAGCTCAGGGTGACGAAGGGATAGGCTAATGGTACATACTGATAGGCATTCAAACATGGATTATAGGTCAGTGTGATCGATGCCATTGTATGCACATATGATGGATACCTCCTCTGGTATGTCTTCCAATGATCCATCGTCCACGACAACACTATTGGAGGTATTAGACGATGTTGCAGGGCCTTTCTTCTTTTTATCATATCCGATGCCTATGTTCTTTGGCAGCTTTGATGTATCAATAGGTTGCAACCACCCCTATTTTTCTTTACCTAGGCCCCTACCTTGGTAGTTAAACTTTTCTGCAAACTTAGATGACCAAGGATATGCTTCTTGAAAATATTCCTTTAGAGGGGGATCTGGTTGGGGTTCTTCTTGGTATACCCATTGACTTATATCCTCTTCTAGTGCATTTATCTTGATACTAGGGGACCTAAAAGTGGTGGTAGGGATGTTTTGACCACTGAAGGTGACAGTCTTGTCTTCCTTTGGAGTAGCATGTGAAGGTTGACCATACTCGTGTGGTGACAGAGGCATGGTTGCTATATTAAGAGCAGTATGCATTTCATATTCGCCACACCCTTTGTCAATGATCTGGACTTTCCTGAATATAGGATCAGTTGTGGAAGATCGAGTGGTTGTTGTAGTGGAGGGTGGATTAGAAGATGATGACTGAGATGCCCCCATTTTGACCCCAGGACAATAATGTAAATGGGGAAAGGATGCTTCTAAAGTGTGGCAATATTCAAAAGGTTGGGGGTCAGCATAGATGGTGACTTCTTGTCCATTGACTAGGAATTTGAGGCACTGATGGTATGTGGAGGGGATGGCTTGCATAGCATGGAGCCATGGACGACCAAGGAGGAGATTATATGGAAAGTCCAGATCAAGGACATGATAGGTAGTGTACTGAACCACAAGTCCCACTTGGATAGGAAGACTGATAATTCCCTCTAAATTCCTTTATGCATTATCATAGGCCTTGATCATGATGATCTGATTACTTAAGTCTGTTTGAGTATACCCCACCTATTTTATGAATTTCAGAGTACATAAATTGAGGGCAGAGCCATTATCTACCAAGACCCTTTTTATTTTATGATAGGTAACCACAACTTCGATATGCAAGGGGCAATTATGATTGACATTGATGTTTGGTATGTCATTTTGGCTTAAGTGCAATTGATAACACAAAGTCAAGTGACCTACCAAAGCTTGGAATCATGTAGGATCAATGTCATTAGGAACATGGGTTTCTTGTAGGGCCCTGTTAAGGATTTCTTGATGTACAGGAGAAGACTAAAGCAAATCCAAAATGGAGATATGAGCAGGGGTCTTTCCTAAGTGATCAAGGATGTTGTACTGGGAGCTTATAGGCATTGATTGGGTAGGTGTAGAGGCTGCAAGGACACTGATTCAGGCTCATCGTGTAGTAACAACACACTGAGGATATTTGGATTTGACATGTATCATGGATACACAAGGTTCTACTTGCACAATGTAATGAATAATACCCTCGTAATTGAGGGGTACATTCTTACAATTCACGTTATTTGTGCTATTATCTTGGGGATTACTATTGGAGGTGCTCGAGCCTTGATTATGGTTTGGAAAGTCATTTTAATAATTCTGCAATTGAGCATTGGACAATGAAGCTTGACTGGTGTCAACCTTGATATCTCCTCGATCAATGAGATCTTGGACATAGTTTTTCAGACCTTGACACATATTCAAAGAGTGTCCTTTGATTTTATGGAACTCAAAATATTCATTTTCCCTAAACCATGTAGGCTTGGGCTTGGATTCATCAAGTGGCTTGGTGACAGGGTACGTGATTGGATAATTGATCTGTAACAATTTATTGAAGACAACACTCAAGTGTTCTCCTAATTGAGCATACTAACGTTTAGCATTCCCCTGGTTGTTCTGATTTGACTATTGAGGAGGACGAGGTACCCCCTATGGTACCAATATGGTGTTAGGTACGGATGGTTGTTGTCTCTAGGATGTATTAGCAACTTGGACATGTTTAGTATCAGTGACGCCATCATTTACTGCATTCTTGTTCTTGTTCCAAAAATGTGGCTTGTCATTGAATGACCTTTCTTTATCCTGGTTATATATTTTGATGTGCCCTTTGGCAACAAGGGCATGTTCAAGGATAGGTCCCTTTTCCACTAGCTCTATGAAAGTGGTGACACAATGTAACCTAAAGTTATGAGCCATGTTAGGATGAGAATTCTCCATGAAGAGGGTGACCATGTCCTTCTCTCTTAGAGGGGTTTTCATTCAGCTTGCTAATGCATACCACCTTTGAAGATAGCTAGCAAAGGTTTCCCTCTCCTGTTGCTTCTCTTTGAGTAGATCTAGGGTGTTAGTGTCCTCCAAATTGAAGGAGAAGTATGAGAAAAAAATTTCTGGCAGGTCTGCAAAAGATTTTATGGACCCTCTTTTGAGGGTCATGAACCACCCTAGGGCAATACTTGTCAGACTCTGTGGAAACAGGCACAAGAGATAATTGTTGTTGTGCATAACTTCTTGACACTAGGAGTAAAACTCCTGTAAGTGGGCCTTGGGATCCTTGTTCCCCCTGTATCTGTCGAATTTTGGTATTTCAAAATGTTTAGGGAAGGGGATCAATGAGATGGAGGGATCGAATGGATATGGGCATATGTCCTTGAATCTGAACGATTGTTTGCTAGTCCCCACCTGAAGATCCTTCAAAGCAGCTTTAATTTCTTGCAAATCTGAGTTGACTGGTGGTTGGTTGGATGGATATAGATGGTAGGATGATAGAGGATCCTACTGAGAAAGTGTTAGATTGTTTAGGTATGGGTTTGGATGGTGGAGTGATGAAATCCCTTGTTGGTATGGCGAGGTATTTTGTTGATACATTGGTTGTTGTTGCGAGGTATAATATGGATTCATTTGATAAAAATGTGAGGGGGGTTACTGAGGAGCTTGGATGTGATGTTGCGGGTTGACCTGTTGATACTAGGGGAATTGTTGTGATTGTTGGGAGGCCACATAAGGTGGTTGCTATTGGGACTGTTGTTGGTAATAAGGATGTTGTGGTGGTTGCTGATGTGATGTGAGATGTGGTGTGGGCCGAGATGGCATGCTATATTGTGCTTGAGCTCGTGGTGGTAGGATGGATTTGAGGAAAGGAGACATGGTCGAAGTGGGAGGTCGGGATGGACTATTTTGTGGCTGATATGGTGGTTGTTGGGAGGAAAATAATGGTTATTGTTGTTGGGGCTGCTAAGATAACGTAGGGGGGTTTTGCAAAGGAGATTGTTGGGGACCGAAGGGAACCTACGGAGGTGGTAGATTAGATTGAGGTGGTTGTGGGCATGCATATGAAGGCAGCGGTTGGTTTAGGGCCCCAGAAGGTGGAGGCAATGCAGTGAAAGAACTACCCCCAGTGTTGATGAGAGGCAGATTTGAAGGGGGTGGTGTTGGCAGCATTAGTGGTTGTGGGACATTTTGTGGCATGCCAAAGGAAAAAGGATCATTGGGATCAGTGGTTTGGGTGCCCCTATGACTAAGATTGTGGGATGTAGGGTATTGCCAACAAGATACAGAATGATGTCAAATTCTGATTGATGCCAACCTTCCATGGAAGGAACATTGGGGATGTATGAACTACTTGGTACATTGTGTGAACCTTGGGGTATATTAGGTGCAAAACCGCCATACTTGGAGAGGTCGATACTTGACGACAGTTTGACACCCTTTTCAATTAAGTGAGCCAAGATTTCTTCGCCATGTTTTTCAAGAAGGTGATTTGTCATTTGCACATTGACCAGGTTACTAAAGTGTTCCTCAAACGTAACCTCAGGTTGAATGACCATGTTTTCATCCTCGGGGGGCAATGTGTTTTGACCATCGATATTGGATTGTGATGACTTTCCATTGTGTGGATCCCAAGGGATGTTCACATTGTTATTGGGGTCTTGTGAGGCATTGGCTGTGTTGTTCGACTCTTGAGGAATGTTTGGTTGGGATTGTTGTTTGGCCATTTTCCTTGTTTGTGACTAGGTCTGCATGGGCATGCAAGATGATATGACAGATTAAAATGACCTTGGTGATGAAAGGATTGATTTGATTTGATGATTGATTAGCTAAAAAGGATGTGGCTTGATAGGATTGGTTTGATTAGATGATTGATTAGCCATCGAGGCTAGGGCTCAATGAGATTGATTCGATTTGATCGAAGTGGACTGGGTTGATCGGTAGATACTGAGTTGATCTAGATTGGATGATATAATGATCCAATTTGGATTGATGACTGATTCAGATGAATGATAGTGATCAAAATCTGAAACCAAGTTCAAGAGTGATCTTTAGTAACACTAGGTGTTGATTAATCGATCTAAGGGGTGATGTACGATAATGACACCGAATCTAACTTGAGATAGAAGTGGATTGATTGGGCTGACAAGGACGACCGACTTAGGATGGATGACGATCTAAAGTAGGTTTTGATGGATGATGACTTGAGATGAACACATAGGTCAATTTGGATAACTGCTCTAACAAGGTTTTAATGGGATACCAATGGTCCAAAACATGGAAAAGATAGTCAAAACATGGGTTCTGAATGGGTGAATGGATGCACAAGCTAAGGGGATGAAAGTTTAGGATAGCAAATGGATTCTTGAAATGAGTGGATGGATGTCTGAAATGAGAAGATGAGTGATTGTGATGGCGAAACGAGGGTCCCAAATGGTGAAGTGGATAAAAATTCAATTGGTCAAGGGTTAGGTCCACCCCTGTGGAGGGAAAGTCCACCCAAGGAGCAAGAATTGGTCAAATAATGTCAAAACAGGTTTGAAAAGGGTTGGTAAATAGGTCAAGTCCACCCCTAGGTGGGTCAGGTCTGTCCAAGGAGCAAAAACTAGTCAAATTAGGTTAAAACAAGCATGAAACAAGTTG
Organism: Sequoia sempervirens; assembly: GCA_007258455.2. Lineage (NCBI taxonomy): Eukaryota > Viridiplantae > Streptophyta > Pinopsida > Cupressales > Cupressaceae > Sequoia > Sequoia sempervirens. The sequence continues at coordinate 412,064,720 of VDFB02105785.1, forward strand.
GTCAATAGGTCAAGTCCACCCCTAGGTAGGTCAAGTCTGCCCAAGGAGCAAAAACTAGTCAAATTAGGTCAAAACAGGCCTAAAATAGGTTGGTCAATAGGTCAAATCCACCCCTAGGTGGGTCAGGTCCACCCAAGGAGCAAAAACTAGTCAAGTTAGGTTAAAACAGGCCTAAAACAGGTTGGTCAATAGGTCAAATCCACCCCTAGGTGGGTCAGGTCCACCCAACAAGCAAAAACTAGTCAAATTAGGTCAAAACAGGCCTAAAACAAGTTGGTCAACATGTCAAATCGACCCCTAGGTGGGTCAGGTCCACCTAAGGAGCAAAAAAATGATCAAATTAGGTTAAAACAGGCCTAAAACAAGTTGTTCAATAGGTCAAGTCCGCCCCTAGGTGGGTCAGGTCCACCCAAGGAGCAAAAACTAATCAAATTAGGTTAAAATAGGCTCCAAAAGTATTGGTTTTAAGGTCAATTCCACCCTTGGATGAGGGAAAGTCCACCCAAAGAGCAAAATTTGGTCAAATTTTTCACAAGAGGGGGCATATCTAGCTGTTTGTGGGTCAAATCTATTTGTGGGTTAAATCTGGCTATTTGTGGGTCAAATCCGATTGTTTGTGGGTCAAATTTGGCTGTTTATGAGGGAAAATCCACCTATTTGTGAGGTTTGACTTATTTTTTTCCAAAAATACTAAGGAAAAGGACTCAAAACCCAACAATCATCAATCAAAAGACTATGGTTGAGTGTAATAAATTAGATAATCACTGGTTTCACACAAAGAAGACAATTTAGACAGTAGGAGCCTAAGTCTAGTAGAGAGGGTATGGTTGACAAAGTCCTCTAATATAAGATGAACATGGTTAATAGAGGCCCAAACCATGAACCCCAACCCATTACAAGTGTGATTCAAGAACCTAAAAGGCTCAAACCAACTCTTCACATCATCCTGATGCTTCGCCAATTACAATGTGGTTGGATTGAGGTACAATTTTTTCTCTCCCCCCTTTATATACCCTGTCAGTATGCGTGGTTGGAATCGTCCCTTGGGGTGATGAAATCCCCAAGCAAGTCCCGCTAAGAAAAATAAAAGGGTAGACTCAAAAGATGTGGTAAGCTACAATTTCTCATCACCCAGGATCACTAAATGCCACAAGGGGATTGGATACGTCAAATAGCTTCCCTAGAAAACATGGAAAACAAGGTTGATTGAGACCTCCTAATTACACTATGTACCTAAATCAGAGGTTAAAAACCCTTAAAACGGCCAAAAGATTGCGAAAATTTGAAATTTTACCTTCTAAAAAAAAATTCCAAAGGAAAATCCACCTGTCTGTGAGGGAAAATCCACCTATTTGTGAGGGAAAATCCACCTATTCATGAAAATTTTTCCAAAAATAATTTATGAGGTCTGTGGAGGGCAGGTCTGCCTGTGTAGGGAGGGTTCGCCTGTGTGTCAGGTCAGGTACGCCCAAGTAGGTCGGGTTTGCCCCAAGAAGGTCAAATCCGCACCTGTGTGGGTAGGGTCCACCCCTGTGTAGGTCGATTCTGCCCCTTTGTAACATGTACCAGTAAAAAGTCAAAAAATAGAAAACGTGAAAGCAAGAGACCCATTTGTGGGTCCCACCAGGCATGCCAAAAATGTGATAAGGTGAATTTACGGTGTTAGAAAATGAACAGCAAGCAAGAGAGTGAAAATAACACTAAAAACAACCTACACCTCAAGATTAGCCTAGTTGGATTCAATACAAAATAAAGATGACAAAATAAAACCTTATACCTTGTCTCGAATCAATCCTTTGGTTGGCCCTTCGATCTTTGGTGTTGTATGCTCCTTGGATGGCACAAGATGCAAGCTAGATGATGATATGATAATGGATGAAAGTGGATGCAAGTGTAAAAATGGCTAAGTATGGATTCTAGAAAAAAATTGCAATATACTTATAGATCTCTCTTCAAAATACACTTTTCTTATTAATCCATTTATATTGCCACATCAACATCCATGGGTTGTCACCATTTACTATCCAGCTTGGTTCTCTTCAAGTAACACTATATATTACCCATCGAGTCTTATTTCAAATAGTCACCATCACTCTTACTGGAAATTCTTATGAAATTGTGGCTAAGGTGAAGAGTTATCACACCTCTAGATTTCTTGAATAATCAAACTACATCTAAACTTCTAATTGGTTCCAACCAACTATCTAAGAATCGCCAACTTATCTAAAAAAAATCTTGACCCACAACTGGGGTTTCATTTTTAATGCATTAAGTTCATATGCTATACAACCTAAGCACAAAAGACTCGAGGCCCGAGTGTTGAACTTGAGTGCTCTGATACCAAAAATGTAAGGACCAAAAAAACACGTATACTTACTATATCCTTTTGTTTCCAGGATAATTCAATAGAGTAAAATTATTATAAAAACAAAAGTGCGAAAAAAGAAAAATAATTAAAATTAAAATTCCTTTCATCACTAGATTCAAATGGATTACATATATTGATGAATCAAGTATATCAATCAAGGTTAGATAAGCGATTTATCAACATAAATAAGAATCATCTTTACTCAAAGTAAATAACTTACAGGTTCTACATAATTGACCAACCTAGGATGCTTGCACAAGATAGGTTTTCCCATACCAAAATGTAAAGCTTGAAAAACATACACATTCCAAATAATTAATCTCCATGATCATTGCACATCACAAGTAAGGAAAAAGAGATAGCATGCATAAAATTTATATCCATGTGTGCTCAAAGGTAAGTTCATTAAAGATACACAGTACACATAAATTACTTCACTACTATTTCAAAGGAATTCCATACATTAATGAGTTATTATGTAAATCAACACAAGGTCATGCCTTTACCAGATCTATCCATAAAGGCTTACACAAAGATACACAAAACACATAAATTCAAATACTATAATGCAAATTAAGGGAACAACAAGATCATAAATGCATCCATAGAGAATCCATAACACAAAGATTTTCATGAGTGGAAAACCCTCATAGGGATGAAAAACTACTCATAAAAGTGTCTCACTAGCTTAATCAAATTCCTTTCTGGCAATGCCTTACTCGCTGCAAATTCTCAATAGTTATAATATGCCTCACTAGAAATGATCATACTATCTCACAAAAATGACCATTTACAACTTCAATACACATTTATAAATAACTAAGAAAACAATTATAGAGGATCATACGGTTCCTCTACATAACATTTATCTAGAACTAGAATCTTTAGGGTAAAAACATGTCAGATAACAATCCCACCATTTTGCATACAGTTTACAAGATATTCATTTTAGAATTCTAGTTTATAACCACAAAAGGACATGTCTCAGTAAGCACTAAGCCAAAAATAGTGGCAAGTCATTGTTTATATAATAATCAATAATAGAAGTAATGTTGTCAATTCGAGTCAAATACCACAACTCATACATACTTTTCAGGTAAGGTAAAATTAAAGAGAAATAATGATCACCAAATATTGAACTTAATAATTATATATATATTACACATCAACAAGCACACAAAAATGACATGAGTTGCAATTAGATGATATCAAGATAGGTGACCGACATCTTACCTTAATCATGTTCCAGACTATAGCTATGAAATTTATCAAATGACTATATTAAGTAAAAGAAAAGAAAGAAAAGAAACCATTGATCTCAAATGTGATATAACTCCACCCATCTTGCAAATAGATATTCAAACGTCTTTAGGGTAATTACATGAGTAAGCCTTTATCTCTAAGGTAAAATGTAAGTATCCATTTCATATTGATATAAATACCCACATATGTCCATTTAATAATGAAATTTATAATTATAGATGCTAATATTGTAGGATATCTTTATTATCTAATATTGTTGGTATCATTGACATAGATAAACTTTCAATATTCAAATGATGAGTGGAACGTTATTAATAAGCCATAAGGAGAATTAGGTGATTATTATCCAAAAGATAAAATTAGAGTTATGTATTAGAGAAATGATAATAATACTTCAAGAAAACTATGTTTATGTTAGGAAGGAGCCCTAAATCATACTATATTTTATATTTTCAAAGAAACACAAGAAATCATACCATTATATTCAATGAATAAAAAGAGCAGATAGAAGGGTAGATAATGCATACTTCTAACAACTTACATTTACATCCTCATGAATATATATATATAAGTGATTCCAGAACTCCCTGTATTGAATAATTTCATGCCTAGAATGGGGTTTCCTATTTGATTCTTTAAATTAAATCTAGATTGTGATAATATAATACATTTAAATATATAGATACACATATTCTAAACTATATATATACATATATTTAAATATATATATATAATATACATATGATGTATATTAATTGAAAACAGATTACAGTTTATTGGAATTGTCTATAATTGTTTGATTTTTAAGAATTGGAAAACTTTATCTGAGTGGAGGGTCTCTTTCCCCCCCTAGCCGTGTCCTCCCCCATTGGGAGAGGGTTGCAATGTGGAGAACAATGCCCTCCACAGGCCACATCCTGTGGAGAGGGTGTTGTCCCCCATAGGTAGCACCTCCCCAATGGGGAAGGCTTTGGCCTCCTTTTAAACAAAAACTCAATAAAAATTCAATATATACTTTTCCTACTTGCTCAAAAACATAACTTTGGCTATGGAAAATTTGACAGAGTATACACACATTTATATGAGAATTTGAATTGAATTATAGCACTGTAAACTATAATTGAGTATATCATGTTCTAGATGCATTGAGTACTGGCTTTGTTTATTATTTAGTTGCAATGAAATATGTCTGAAAATGAAATTACTTCAGTTTCTAAGGGTGAGTTATTTGTTTATATATATATATATATATATATGCATATAAATAACTACACAATATGTAATAGATAGCTTCCTGTAGTTGAATCTAAAATGTAATTATTCAGCTTGAAATGTGCTTATTATTGTATATCTATCTATCTATATATATAGGTAAGCATGAATACAAATACAATAGGTATGTGAACCAGTAATTAAGTTTGAAAATAATAGATAATAAAATCTGTTTTGGATTGACAAATATTCTAATTTAAATGGGTATATTTCTGTGTTAGAGTGATTTACTTTGGTATATATATATATATATATATATACACTTATATGTGATTGAGCAAGTTTATTTGGTAGAATGTGTATATTTCAAATTGGAAGTATTTCTTTTAAATCTTACACAAGTTTGTGGTTGTTAAATTGAATCCTTAAAAATGCGGCACTTTGTAAGCAAGTGAAAATGAGCACATATACATATGTTTTCTTTTATTTATTGGAGTGTGGTAATGAGTTCTTGGTGAAATGTAGAACCAGTTATGTGATGTATTTTATGGATTATTTTTCTTATACAAATTAATTAGAGACCTTGGAAATGTAATTTTTATTTTTATTTTTTCTGAAAGGACGTAAATGTAAGTTGTTAGAACTATGCATTATCTACCCTTCTATCTTCTCTTTTTATTCATTGAATATAATGCTATGATTCCTTGTGTCACTTTTGAAATGTGAAATATAGTATAATTTAGGGCTCCTTCCTGATATTGTAGACACATAAAATTGTCCTAGGCTTGCAACTCTTGATTATTCAACATTGCCCCTTTCATTCTTAATAATTAAATAATTTTTAATTATTTAATTATTTTCTAAAGTCATAATTCTTCTATTAATTAAATAACTTTAATTATTTAATTAATTTATTTTTATCTTTATTCCTCCTTGATTAATTAAATAAATTTTATTTATTTAATTATCACTAATTAAGTCCCCTTCTTTTAAAATTAAATAGATTCTAATTTATTTAATTTTTGTCCACTTTCTACTATAATTAAATAATTATTTTAATTATTTAATTATTCATTGGCCACTTCTCTCATAAATTAAATAAATTTTATTTATTTAATTTGGTCCACTCTCTTGAATTTTGAATTAAATCATTATTTAATTCAAAATGATTCTTTGTCACATTCCTCTATAATTAAATAATATCTTTATTATTTAATTATTCATTGATCACCTAAATTAAATAATTTTTATTATTTAATTTCTCCAGCAACCTCTTTGTCTGTGCCAATCTTATCTTCCAAATCAAATCTTATCTTTTGACATCTCATTTAATTTTGACCCTTGATTGAATTATCTTATAATTCAATCTTGGCCCTTCATCCTTATCATTGCCCTAATTTTGACCTAACCCTAATGCACACAGCAACATTCAATCTTGATCATTGATCCTAGGGTTTTTGTCATCTTCTCATCCTGACCACACATTCAAAATTGCAGTTTTTATAAAATGACAATTTTGTTCTCATTTGGCTCCCTCTTGGTCTCTCTCATGCTCAGATTTCACTTTATGCTATTATTAGTTTTGCAGTCATAGTCACTTATAGTCATTGTCATTTTAATCCATTGTGAGGTCATTTTCTTTTATGCAAATCCTTCAACACTTGCATAGGGCTTAGTCATTTGTCATAGTTGCTCATACAAATCTGAGGGCATCTTTTATTTACTGCAAGCTAGGAGGTGTAACAAAGGTGAAGCATGGAAGATGAAGACCTAGGGTAACTTTGTTCCTTTCGTTTTCATATTTATTTCCTTTGTACTTTGTTACTTCATTGGAATTTTAATGTTATTGTGCTAACCCCTCTAACAAATCTAATTTTCCCTTGATTACATTGGTGAACCTGACATATTTTAACACATTTTGAGAAATCTTGGAGTTGGGTTTCTTTTTGTTGCAGGTTTTGTTTGATTTTTGTTGCAGGTTTGACATCATTGTGGACAAAACCCTAGTTTCCAAAGATTCAACCATAACTTTCAAACGGCTGCGTATTTCATCACAATTTTTTTTTTGCAAATTGGAGACAATGTTTAGAGATTTCATTCCAAAAATAAAATTTTTTGGGGCCGATTTGAAGTTTTTATAATTTATTTTCTGTTTTTCATAAAAAATTAATTTTGGGAGAAAATAATTGAATTTTTCAAATTTTTTACATTTCTGGAAAGCTCTTTGAATTTTAACAGGGGTCTACTCTTTAACTTTTAAATTTGGATGTGAAATTATTAGTCAAAAAATAGAGTTTTTGAAATTAGGGTTTAAAACAAATTTGCTTAGATCTCACTCATGGTTGCTGATCTAATCACAAATTTTTTTTTGCAGATTTGGAATGACAGAATACGACTTTAGTAAAAAACTCAAAATTTTTGGAGCTATTTTGTAGTTTTTATAAATTTTTTATGATTTTTAATAAAAAATTAATATTGGGCGCAAAATAGGGAATTTTTCTGACTTCTTTACATTTCTGGAAAGCTCTCCGAAAAATAATATCAGTCTCTTCTTTGATTTTGTTTTTTTCAAATCAATAATGTCTTCAAATAATCGAATCTAATTCGGCTATGTGAAAAATATGTATCTGAAATTGCAATTTTCTAATGAGTTTATTTTTTTTTCATGGCTGCATTATGATATTATTTCTTTTGATTTTGTAGGTGATCATAAGGAGTTTTAGTGGCAGAAATATCATTCATACACAACAAATTGGAAAGCGAATAATCAGGTGCACATATCCCATCTTCCATTTCTTAATCTTGTTTGTCACACATTTCAATTTGGGGCATAAAATTAATCCTTGTTTGCAAACACATTTGGATTTGGGCTCTTAAAAATGAATTTTGTCTTCAATCACATATCAAAATTGGGTCTAAAATTAACCATTGTCTTCCTACACATTTGAATTGGGGTTAAAAAGAACATGTGCTTCTATTGTTTGCATACAAACATTTCATTTCTAAGGGAAATTAATCGTTGTGAGTGTGAATCAAGTGCGTGTGTGATCACAAACACCTCACTTGATTTGCTTTTGTCAAACCCTTCATAGGAGGCCTACTAGGGGATTTCATCACCCCTAGGGACGACCTCAATCGAAGTGTGAATCGAAAGACACGCTTGTTTGGAAGTTAAAATCTTGTCACTCTTGGCTAAGCCCCAAAGAACTTTATACCTTTGGGAAGTGAAAGTGAAGGGTGGGTTACCCCTTTCTCTCGGCTGTGTGGCAGGATTTTTCTTTCAAATTCTTCCTTAGTCAACCTTGTGCAATCTAGCTAGAGACCTAATTGGCCATACCCCACTTGACTAGTCATAGGGCTTGTTGTTGTGTATTCAAGTGCTTGATTAATCATAACATTTAATCTTGGAAGACAAACTTATCATTGTGCTTGGTGTGTGTGTTTATGCATTTACATGTAAAATCTTGTGTTTGATATTGCCCAAGTCAAACTTCCAATAAACACTTGCCACATTGTCCAAGTCATCTAATCTTGTTATTCCACATCATATCCTAATCATAGTCATTTCTTTCATCCAATCAACATCATTTTACACCATGACAACATTTGAAGACATAGCACTAGAGCTTATTCACATGCTTCATAAAGCTCAAACAAATCAAACACCTTTAGACCAACAAATCATTCAAAGCACCCATAACATTATCCAAAAACTTCAAACCAACCAATCACCACAAATTCAACAACTCATAGCACAAATCCAATACCTCATGGCCAATTGTCAAGTCCAACAAGCGCATTATCAAGTCCAAACGCCATTTCAATCTCAACACATTCAACCACAATCCTATCTGTCACCTTCATCATCATGCCAACCTAACACATCTATCTATTATGACAATGCCACATCAACATGTCCACCCATATCACAACAAGAATATAGGATCCCAAGTCCACCTGGGCAACAACATCAAGAGCCTTTAAGTCTTAATGCCACCTTTGACAAGGGGAACACCAATCTAGTCCATGCACCCTTACCACCATCCAATCAAATGAATATCCCTAATCCACCATGTCCTAGTCCTAATCCATTGGCCACTCCATCTTCTAACCCATCAAACTCTTCATTACCCCCACCATCATCTAATCCTCCATCAAATCAATCCCTTACATTTAGATATTTAAAGCATAAATTGATGGCATTATCTAAATCCACCAATCCACCTACAAAGGATGTGACCCAAAGGCTACAAGAAAGGAATCAATTGCCACCATGTCATTCAACACATATACTTGAACATACAAAAGAGTCCTCAAACGTCATGCCAAGTCCTTCAAGTCAACCATGTCATCCACAACCCCTTGAGCCAAGTCAAGAGTCTCCCCTCATAAGTCCAAGTCACCCTCTTTCATGCTCCTATGTTGTTGACCATCAAGAACATGTCAAGTCTCTCCAAGAGTCATCCCCTTGCACCTCCATTCAAGCAACCCAAGAGGCATGTCAAGAGCCTACTCCTAAGCATGTGGAAACATCAAGCCCTAGTCATAATCAAGATCATATCGTTTTCATCCAACCTGTCCATAATCTATATCTTTTCTATGATCAAAATGATATCCATAATGATGAAGATCCTATCGATGAGCAACCTGATCCTATACCCATCCATGAGCAAGATATTCCAATTTCACCACCACCTAGTCCTATCCATGATCCATTGACATCCACTCCCCTTGATGAGATACTTGCCTCCCAAGCTAGTATAGAAGATCAAACAAATACCTTGGATCTAAGTGAACACAATGCTAATCAAGATCCTAATGATCCTCCATCACCCATTATCGACCCCATTGCAAGTCCTCCATCATATCCACTTGGTCTTTCCAATAAGGAACTCGTGTCTAGTGTTCCACCTACACCCAGTCCCATTGTCCATTGCATACCCCAAGGACACCAATCTCAAGATGTTGGTACTTCCCCCATGTCTCCTAAGTCCACCCCCTTCCATCATAAATCCTACCATACACCTAAGACATATGTTGCCATTCCACCACCGTCATCCTACAAATGTCAAAGGCATGTGACCATACACCTTCCTCCATCCAATTTACCACCATTACTTCCAACTCCTAATACCCCTCCATCCGCTTTTCCACCATTACTTCCAACACCTAATATTCCAATCATTCATAAATACCCTAAATATCCTAGTCATGACCAACAAATGCACACATTGTGTAAACATAAAGCTTCCACTCATTCCATCCACCCCATGGGATTCAAAAATAAAAATTTGGATGCCTCTATTTATAAAGTCAAAAATTCTAAAGGTCTTAATGCCTTAGAATACAAAATGTCAAAGCCAAGTACATCTAAAAAGCTATATAAGCCCATACCTCCAAAAGAAAAGTTTAAAAACAAAATGGTTTGGGTACCTAAGCAAAAAGAAATCAAGTCGAATGAGACATCCACATCACAAAAATCCCAACCATCCACTTCCATCCAAAATACACATTCCATTGAAGAATCTAAAATTCCTAAAGCCCACAAGAAAAATAAGTCATAAAAATACTAAGTCTATGTGGGTGCCTAAAGCACTTCATCCACCATCTCCTAAGCAAACATCTCCATTGCTTCCTACACCCCGTCCACATCAAAAGCTTCAATGTTTATCACAATGTGTGCAACCATTGGTCATGATTCCATTCCCACTTACCTCTATTTTTCCATCCCCCACCCATTATCCTACATATCTTCCCCATCGCATCCCTATGGTCCATGCTTTTGGCTAAGCCTCCCCATTCTTTTGCATAAGTCCCATAGAAGTCTTATATCTTCCCTACATAATCTGCATCATAATCCACTATCTTCCTTACATAATCCACATCATAATCCATCATCTACCTAATCCATCTCCCTTTCATGTCATCCCTTACCAACATCGATGAGCATAATGACATTTGACATAGTCCATGCAATGATATCCATTTCTAGTGGGACTATCACCTTTCATGCAACTAGACACTTGAGTCCCTCCTATCCAAAAGTCAAAAAGTCAAAAAGTCAAAAAAAAAAGTAAAGAGAAATCCCTTCGTCCAATGGTGAAAACCTGGTAAACAGGCACCTTGGATAAGTACCATGATGAAAACCTGGCAAACAGGCATCATGTGTAGTTTGATCTTCTATGTCACTTACACTTGGGGGCACAATGTCTTATCTATCCAACCTATCATTTTTATGTCATATCATTTCCATCCTACCTACCATCTTTAGCCATCATACCTACCTATCATATTGGGTCCACTTATCCACTCTTCTCCTTTTGATCTTGATGAAGATATAGGGGCAAATGTTGAAACATGTTTTTTGGGTATCTCTTGACATACCTCATCCTATCTAAACCAATCATATCATTATCCTATTGTCATCAACTTTGTCACGAAAAATCCTAAGTCTTGTACCTAGAATGGGGCATGTCATTCCTATGCGGCATAGTCTTTGGAGATCACATCCTTGCTCTCTTATGCATACATCCATTTCATCCATTAATCCCATTTATCTCCTTGCACCTAGACTTGGTTTTCCCCTTGTCATTGGTATCTAGCACAAAGGCTACCCAAATTTTCATCCATTGACACCTCAATGTCAAAATCCAAAAAAATCATAAAATGACAAAAAGACAAAAAAACATCATAAAATGTCCTAAAAAAAAAAGAAGACAAAAACATCATAAAATGTCCTGAAAAAAAAAAATCACAAAAACATCCTAAGGAAAAACACAAAAACATTCAAATCAATGTCAAAATCCTAAAAATGGAGTCAAAGTCAGTCATGTCAGTTAGTCCATGTCATTGTCGAACTACGTTGTCTCTGCGCATTTGCTACGTAGGCAAGGCCATCAATCGATGAGTCCCCGAGACATTAGGTCAGTCCTTTTAGGTTGGTCCAAATAAAATCATAGCATTTGTCACAGTCGTCACATCAGTCAAATAAATCATACATAGTCAAACTCGAACACAAGACAGTCATTTGAAACGTCAATGACAAAATTAGTCAAAATTAGACAACACAGAATCAATCATTTGTCAACACTAGTCAACTTGCCAAAACATATTACTCAAAACAATGTCAGTCTCGTCACTCTTTGGTCCTCCTCTTCAAGATGTGTCCTTCTTGGAGTTAGACCTCGTCAAAATGTCCTTTGCCTTTTCAGGATGTGTCCTTCCTGATAATAGGCCCTATCAAACTATCAATACCGTCAAATTGGAAAAACTCTTAAACTGTCAAAACTGTCAAACTGACATAAAATCAATCTTTGGCAAACAAACATTGGCAAACAAAATTACATGGCTGTTAATCTTTCTTGGCTATTTTGTCTTATATTTTTACTGTCTTGTCTTTTGGTCATGTTACTAGCTACCTCGAGGATGTCCCATGAAGGATTTAGAGGTACGATGACGTCTCCTGGCCTATTTTATTTTTTTTGACTGCTGTCTGTGGGTTGTCTTGACAAAAAGACTGGGGCAACTTCACCCTTAGTATGAGTTAGGACATTACTTGTCTGTGACTATTTGTTTTTCAAGTGGATGACCTTGCACACCTTGGTCTATGTCATATCATGGTGTTTGTTGTCCATTTGTGTCATTTTTACTGCCCAATGATGATTAAGAGCAATAAATATTAAAAGTCCTATGGTAAGGTTTGAAGGATTTGGTCTAGGAACTTACATGCATCTCCTTTAGTCTTGTCATCTTCTCTCACTCGTCTCATGTAGGCATTGCATCCATCTCATCATCCATATCTTTTGCACTAACATTTCTTTGTCTCTTCATATTCTAGTCTTCTCATCCATTTCGAGAGCACACCCATGTTCTTGGAACCTGTCTGTCCTCTCGAGGGGGCATACCACAACCCTCCTCGTCATTCTTCCTCATCTTATTTTGCACTGGGGCATATTTTTGACTTATTTTCTTTGTCACAATGCAACATGCTACATTATGACAAAGAGGGGCAAAATGTAGACACATAAAATTGTCCTAGGCTTGCAACTCTTGATTATTCAACATTGCCCCTTTCATTCTTAATAATTAAATAATTTTTAATTATTTAATTATTTTCTAAAGTCATAATTCTTCTATTAATTAAATAATTTTAATTATTTAATTAATTTATTTTTATCTTTATTCCTCCCTTGATTAATTAAATAAATTTTATTTATTTAATTGCGTCAATTAAGTCCTTCTTTTTAAAATTAAATAGATTCTAATTTATTTAATTTTTCTACTCTATAATTAAATAATTATTTTAATTATTTAATTATTCATTAACCACCATAAATTAAATAATTTTATTTGTTGGTCCACTCTCTTGAATTTTGAATTAAATCATTATTTAATTCAAAATGATTCTTTTTGTCACATTCCTCTATAATTAAATAATATCTTTATTATTTAATTATTCATTGGTCACCTAAATTAAATATTTTTTATTATTTAATTTCTCCAGCAACCTCTTTGTCCGTGCCAATCTTATCTTCCAAATCAAATATTATCTCTTGACATCTCATTTAATTTCGACCCTTGATTGAATTATCTTATAATTCAATCTTGGCCCTTCATCCTTATCATTGCCCTAATTTTGACCTAACCCTAATGCACACAACAACATTCAATCTTGATCATTGATCCTAGGGTTTTTGTCATCTTCTCATCCTGACCACACATTCAAAATTGCAGTTTTTATAAAATGGCAATTTTGTTCTCATTTGGCTCCCTCTTGGTCTCTCTCATGCTCAGATTTCACTTTATGCTATTATTAGTTTTGCAGTCATATTCACTTACAGTCATTGTCATTTTAATCCATTGTGAGGTCATTTTCTTTTATGCAAATCCTTCAACACTTGCATAGGGCTTAGTCATTTGTCATAGTTGCTCATACAAATCTGAGGGCATCTTTTATTTACTACAAGCTAGGAGGTGTAACAAAGGTCAACCATGGAAGGTGGAGACTTAGGGTAACTTTGTTCCTTTTGTTTTCATGATTATTTCCTTTGTACTTTGTTATTTCATTGGAATTTTAATGTTATTGTGCTAACCCTCTAACAAATTCTGATTTTCCATTGATTACAGATATAAACCTCATTAATAAATCCTGGACAGTGTTTCAATCGGCTGGTAACAACCAATGAATAAATCTTCTCGATAAAGACCAAAGGTTGACTCATGTAATTACCCTAAAGACCCTTGAATATCTATTTGCAAGGTGGGTGAGTTATATCACATTTAAGATCAATGGTTTCTTTTCTTTCTTTTCTTTTACTTAATATAGCCATTTGATAAATTTCATAGCTATAGTCTGGAACATGATTAAGGTAAGATGTTGGTCACCTATCTTGATATCATCTAATTGCAACTCATGTCATTTTTGTGTGCTTGTTGGTGTGTAATATATATAATTATTAATTTCAATCTTTGGCAATCATTATTTCTCTTTAATTTTACCTTACCTGAAAAGTATGAATGAGTTGTGGTATTTGACTCGAATTGACAGCATTACTTCTATTAAATTGATTATTATATAAACAATGACTTGCCACTATTTTTGGCTTAGTGCTTACCGAGACATGTCCTTTTGTGGTTATAAAATAGAATTCTGAAATGAAAATCTTGTAAACTATATGCAAAACGGTGGGGTTGTTATCTGGCATATTTTTACCCTAGAGATTCTAGTTCTAGATAAATGTTATGTAGAGGAACCATGTGATCCTCTATAATTGTTTGCTTAGTTATTTATAAATGTGTATTGAAGTTGTAAATGGTCATTTTTGTGAGATAGTATGATCATTTCCAGTGAGGCATCTTATAACTATTGAGAATTTGTAGCCAGTAAGGCACTGCTAGAAAGGCATTTGATTAAGCTAGTGAAGCACTTTTACGAGTGGTTTTTCATCCCTATGAGGGTTTTCCACTCATGAAAATCTATGTGTTATGGATTCTCTGTGGATACATTTATGATCTTGTTGTTCCCTTAATTTTCATTAAAGTATTTGAATTTATGTGTTTTGTGTATCTTTGTGTAAGCCTTTATGGCTAGATTTGGTAAAGGCACGGCCTTGTGTTGATTTACATATTAACTCATTAATGTATGGAATTCCTTTGAAATAGTAGAATGATCATGTAGATTAATTATTTGGAATGTGTATGTTTTTTGAGCTTTACACCTACTCAATTGATGCATGGTACTCTTATGAAGTGCATATTCAACTCATTGGAGGATATCCTAACTCTATCCTCAATATTTGAAAGATTGATGACCTTAGTCTCACAAGAGCTTGATGAAGAGGACCTTGATGGACCTTCTTCCTTGGCCCTTGTTGTATGCAAGTTGACTGATGCAACCCTTGCTATCCCTCCCCTCTAGGTGTGTCTTCTCTATCCTTACAATTATCTAGATTGGGAGTAGGATGACTAGCTGGTGGATTCAGATTAGGGAGACACCCTCTTCTACATCTTTAGAATAGATTTGTGTGATTGTTCATGTTTCGGGTGAGTCCAGAATCATGGGGGTCAAAAAAGTGGCAATATGACAAAAAAGTGGCTGACGACTTTTTTATCAAAATTTGATGAAATGAAAGGGTTTATTGAGAAAATTGTCAGCTTTCTACCAATATAATATATGCCTTATTTGGAATTAAATAGATATTATTATTTATTTTCTACATCCATTATGACTAAAGTATTGATTGATAGTCTGGATGAAAAACATTTATAATTCTTAAACGATTTCAAAAAATTTGAATCCAAAAGATGTGACACTTTCTATGCTTCCCATACTATAGGATGAAAAAAAAAATTGAATTTCATAAATTTTTTACCAAGTTATGGTGGTCAGACAAACAAGTTTTAATATTTTTAAAAAGTTCTAATAAAAATTTCATAACTAATTATTTACTTGCAAAAAAATTAGAAAAAAAACTTATTCAATTTTTTATGTCAAGTTGTCTAACTCTATTTTTTTGTATTTCCATCCTCACTTAAGGGCCTAGTTTGGACCTCCATGATCCTACACTAACCCTTCCCCTATACTTGTCTATATGTGTTTTGTGCTCTTTCTTGGAGGACATTTTCTACCCTTGTAGGTGCTTGGATACAGGAGAGAAAATTTATCGTAACCTTCTTCTATTTGTCTCATCATTCTTTTGTATGTCATAATCTTAGATTTTCACGTCGGGGACAATGCAAAGTGTTGGGGAATTTAGGTCTCTTCCATGTTGACCCAATTTTTATTTTTGCTTGTTTCTCATTGTTTGGAATAGGATTCCATTTAATTGCAATCCTAAACATATTTTATGTATCTCCTAAGTCCTTGGAAAGTGTTCCCCAACACTAGGATTAGAAAGAGATTAAATTTGAATGAAATGAACATGTAAATTGACATTTGTAATTAATTCTAAATGATAGGAACATGTGAGGGAATCCAAGGTGAGTTCCTAAATAATAGGAGCACATGGGGAACCCACATGGAAGGTGGAACCCACCTTGAGTTAAGTTAACTATTTGGAGTAAAAGATAACACTTCAATAATGCATGTAAAGATCCTAGAAGTTAGGGATTGATGTTTACATGCATAGAGTTCAATTCAGTTTAGTTATGGTTCAGTTATCTTCAATTGGATGTGGTTAGTTTTAGTTGAATGCTAGTTGACTTCAGTTGACTTGGAATGCTTGACTAATGAGTTAAGTTGCATGATAGATAACAGGTGATACATTCAGTTAAGTTGGGATGATCAATCATGCATCCTGTTTGTATGAATTGATGGAGAGATATGTTTTAGTTAACAAAAATTGACTTGGAACCACCTTGGGTGCCCAAGTTGGCATCTTGGAGTTAACACTTTTGCATGATAATATATTTTATAAGGTTGAGTTAAGTGGGCCCATTCTTGGGTGCCAACTTTGAGGAGGAGCTTACAAGATATCTTTGTAATCAACGTTGAGTTAGGATTTCAGTTTTCAATGCCCAAATTGATGGACTTGGTTTGACATTGTTTTTCATGGAAGAACTCTACTTGCAAAGAATAGGCATAGGTTTTGTGAGATAATCTTTGTGCTTTGTAATTGTAAACTCTTTGGAGTTTACAAGGCTCATTATTTTATAAATTGTAGCAAGTTGAAGAGAGTTCAATCAGAGTTTAATGCAGGTTGTGAAGAAGAATTGTTGAAGGAAAAAGAAGCATCTCAAACAAGGATTGATAAAGAATTATTGTAATCTTGTTCTAAGGTTAAATAATACAAGCACTATTGATTCTGGTGGTGGAATTTTTCCCGAAATGGTTTCTCCATGGTATATGCTATGTCACTTCTATCTTCTGGTCTTATTCTTCTACAATCTTCTATCTACTTCTACAAATGGTAAAATGAATCTAAACAGATAGTCATACACAAAGAACTTGTAACAAAGAATACTTAATTAGATCAGCAATCTCATAGTTTTACAAAGTATTAAGCTACATAATTACCTCAATTTTCAACACTCATGTGCTCTTCTTCCCCTTCTAATACATTTGCGGGGTGATAACAGATCATATTTATATTATACTAAACTTATTTATCTATATCTATAAGTAGTTTTGACCTTGAATAATCAGATCCCCTTGTGCTCTTGATTTCTTGATTTTTGCTTTTCTACTTCATGATGTTGTGGTTTCTATGTGTTGTCCCTTATGTAACAAAATTTCATGAATACATCTTGCCATGTATGTCATGTTACAAAATCTCTTGTCTCTTCTCTTCTCCTTAGAATGACATGTGCTCCTCTACGTAGCACACATCATTCTAATGGGGGCTCTTATATAAGCTTAATTTTCATAAGTCTCAAATTTTCAAAAGGATTCCTTGATGTCTTGTCATCTAGCTTGGGGGAAACCTAGCTAAACCTATCTTTTCTTTTATGTGACGTCCTTGCAATGTAGTTTGTAACAACCACAAGCCTATATGCTTTCCATATGGACTCTAGCCATGCTAGCCATACCTATCAACATTTTCTTTAATTGATCATATTGTCTCATCATGTCTATGAGAATTTTATTGTGTCTATTATTTTTTTCTTCTTTCCTAACATGTTTGTGGTGAGATTGTAGTTAAATTTGTAGGATTGAAGATTAGTGTCCTCTTTGTATTCTCATGAAGCTCCTTTCACATCAAGTATACCAAATCGAAGGACTGCTTCCTCTCTATTTTCAGTATATTCTCTTCAATCTCTTTCTACTTTGGATTGCACATGCTTAGAAACATATGCTCCCTAAAGTGGGGGGAAAATGTTATGGCATAAAATTACACCCTTGCATAATTTCCCATAACATCACCCTACTTTAGCCTTATAAATTGATAAACCAAATCTTGCCACCCTGAGCCCTCACTCCCATATATACCTTGTCATTTTCTATCGATGGGGGAATTTTTACTAGGATGCTTCCATCCTACATAGACATCTATGTGTCACATGAACGTCCCTGATAGATTCTTGATCTTGTGGCCATTGGGGCATTACATTGTTTCCTACCTGTGAAGTGTAACACCTATACGATTGAAGGTATGCCCGAGAACAACTCCCTTGCATACATTTTGACTATTCTTCCCCTCCTTTTTGTAATTCAACTTTATTCTTTCAATTCATATTGATTCTTCTCACTTCTTACTCCATTCAATTCTCTCTACACCATTGTTCTTGCAGTTTTCAATCTCTTGGCACTACACTCTTGCATGATCATCTTGCATTCTTGAACCTCTCATCCTTCCTCTCAACTTCCCCAAGCTTGTAGAAGGGAGGGTATTCTTTATTTCATTTCATTTTCAATCTTATTTTTATCATATTGTTGTCTTTACATTTCTTTACACCTTGTCTATTACTTCCTTTATCAATATTTCTTTATCATGGTCTATCTAGCTATCTATGGAGGTGGAAACACCAAAGCAGGGGTTTGACTAAGGCAAGCCCCAAAAATTAGCCCCAACATTTTCTCATTTTTGTGTATGTAGGTTTTTATTCATGAGGAGCTTGTAGGGGATTGGACCTACTATGAGTTGATTCTCTTTTCCTTCTACTCATTGTTTCACCTATAGTTAACCTATCTTTCATATAGATAATTCTTTTTGTTGTATTTCCTTTATATTTTACGTATTTCCAGCATTTTGTTCTTTTTTGTTAAACTATCTAATTTCAACATTTCAGTTGTGAGCAGGTCTCAAGTCTTTCTAGTTACAGATTCCAATTTGTTCATACGAGACACCAAAACACCACATAGATGCCAACACACCATTCTATCATCCTTGGTCCACACTCTCATCCCCTAGTCAAGAGTTTGTCAGTATGTTTCCTAAGACCTCTATGGTCTATTCACCTAATTTCAAAAGTCCTTCATTTTAAAAACCAAAATATGTATCTAGTTTAGTCTTTCCTTCATTTTTCATCCTATCATTTGAGCCTTTTCATTGAGGTGAATGAGAGAAATTCACTCCCTTTAGAACCTATTTTTCTTGGGACTTGGGAGTAGTGAATCCCCTCCCACATAGTTGTCAGTACAAGATAAAGTAGAAACACAACGAAAATCAAATGGACTATATACATACCTAGATCAATAGGTTTACATTGTCTAGTGGATTTTCTTAGATGTGTAACAAGATGCTCTAGTTGTTCCTCTTCAAAATTATCTTCTAATCCTTCTTCTTCAACTTCGTGTTCATCATATTGTTCTACATGTGCATCTTCTTGTGGTTGTTCTACATGTGTATCTTTCTTTGGTTCAATCTTCATATAAATGTGTACTATTTTGTTAGGATTTACATGAGGTTTTTCATCATTTTTATATTCCTTAAGCTCCCTAAAAATTATATCCTTAAAATATATCATTTTCATTGCTACAAGATCCCAAAGCTTATAACCCTTAATGTTCTTGCCATAGTCCACCGATCTAAGAGGATCCATAAGACCTCAAACTTTCACAGTCTCATAATCTAACAAAACCAATATTATTGGATAGAGCTCACCAACATGATCCTGATACAACTTGAATCATGTAAAAAGGATATAGTATGTGAAATCTATGCTTGTTCAAAGTTCAACAAGGTTAGAGATTCTAGATGTTGACTCAAGGTTAAAAAAATTATCATATCCAAATCAAAAAAAATAGCACCAAGTGGAAGTGCTTGCTGAGATGATTCTGACAATGCTTGAATCACATCAAACAAAGTCTGTATGAGCAAGATATGGCCGGTCAAATTTTGCAAAAAAATAAGGGATTGACTAGGTACTGATGTTGATGTCGACATGACATGTGGAATCCATACAATTGACATGGAATCACCAGGGAAGGACACATGGCATGTTGTATGTTGATGACATGGCATTAGTACATGACATGGACCAATCAGTATGTGACACATGAAATTTTGCGGGTGAATAATATGGTGCCACGCGGCACCCCTCAATTTTCTCCAAGCGGATTGTTTGTTTAAAAATATGTGGGGGAGGTTCAAACACTTGACCTCCCCCATTCCAATAATAGCTCCTACTGTTAGGCCATCCACTATATTCAAAATATATATAGCTTAACTTATATTTAAAGCATGATAAATCAATGGAAGTAAAGGGAGAAGGAGGTTCAACAAGTTTGGACGTCCAACCTCCCACTTACCAAACATCTGCCCAACCAATGAGCCACACACCTTGTATGAGATATGAGGGGGCCAAACCCTATTTAAAGGCTTAAATCATGAAGATTCTAAAAACAAAGGGACCTGAGCCCCTCCCTATATAAACCTTAAAATAATCATAAGAAATATTTTATTTTATGTAAACAATAAACTAAGGATAAAATTAAGAAGGGCCTTAGGAAAAATATAAAGCTCGATCCTTTTTAGAAGGATTTTCATTGGTTTTTAAAATGAAAGGGCTTAATCTAGGAAAATATTAAAACCAATGTATGAACCTCGAATTGTTCAGATTTTAAAAGGGTTTAAAATGGGATAAGGGCCTAGTATAGGTGATTTGGGAATATATGAGAAAATATGTTTGTTAACCCCAATTTGGAATAATAAGATATATATAAGGGGGAAATTTTTCTCTTGTAAATCAATTGTCCTTGGTAGGAATTAGAATTTTCTAAGTGGAATCTTGGAGTTTTGGAGATTAATGCAAGCACAAAGCCATTATAAATTGTATTTCCTTTCAATGTAATTGGGTTTTTGAAGCAAATGAAATTGAATCCTAACCCTTGAATGCAAGATAAGGAGAGTACGAGAGTGTCTTTAGGTGTTGAGAGAGACTGTGAGAGAAATTGTAATGCAGGTCTAAAAGCTTGGATGATGTACAAAGGAAATTAAAGCTTGACGTCATTAATAAAGCGGTCCTACATTGAGAAGCAGATCTAGAGACATAGCTTGAACATATGGGTGAACTCTGTTAATAAATTCTTTATCATCTCTCTATTCTCTCTTGTTCTTTTCAACTTTAATTCCTTTGAGCTTTAATTACGACATTTAAGCAATTAGTTAATGTTATTAGGTTGTGTAAAGAATTAAGTGAACTCATTCAATAATTTCAATGGTTAAAAGAGCATAACCACACAATTCCATTTTCAATTGGGAAAAATCTATAATTAGGATTAAGTGCAATTATTTTGTAAACCTTTTAATCATAGATCAAGTTTGGTATCAAAGTGGTTTGATAAGAAAAAATGCAAGTGGTGGATGTTAACCAGGTTGAAATTAAAGAGAGGAGAAGGTGCACTTGAGGAGACTAATCTAGAGATCAGATCAAGGTGAGTTACTCAAAGGAAAACCTTGGAAAAACTGGAAGGAAAATATCCTAGTCCTAAAATCTTTGAAAATGAAGAACAATTTCGCAAAGCATTCTTAGACATGAAGATGATGGTGGAAGATTTGTACAAGAATAAAAAGGAGAAAGGAGAATCCTCTTCAAAAGATGACAAAGGTAAAGGAGTAGGAGGTGGTGGTGACCCTCCTGAACCTCCATCTCCATCATCTTCATCTTCTTCATCTACTTCATCTTCAAAGAAGAAACAACCAGTGCAGCTTGAATCTAATATACCTTTGGTAAAGCTTGATGTTAAATTTGAATTTCCAACTTATAATGGAGAAATGGATGCAGAGAAACTTGATAATTGGATAATGAAAATTGAAGTTTATTGTAGGATTTAGAAGTTTAATGATGATACTTCAAAGATCCAATTAACCACTCTTCACCTAGGAGGCACAACCTTAATTTGGTGGGAGAGAAAAACTCAAGAAGATCTTAGTCGATATAGTAAAATTATTTCTTCTTGGTTTGAGTTTATAGCTGCACTTAAGAAATAGTTTTATTCATTAGGTCACATGCAAAAAGCAGTAATGAATTGGCAATCATTAAGGAAAGAGAAAGGACAAAGTGTACATGAATGTACACTTGAATTTAGGAAAAGAAATTTAATTTTGAGCATCCATTATACACACAAGAAACTTTGTTGAAGTATATAGGTGGATTACATGAAAAATTGAGGCATACAATACTTATGTTCAATCCAACTAACCTTGAGGAAGTTAGTGTGTAATCCATTCATCTTGAAAAAGGAATGAAGAATAGCTATGATAGTTTCTTAATGGAATCCAATAAGTAGAAAGGAAGTAAGAAAGGGAAGAAGGAAATGCAACAGATAGCTTTTGTGAAGAAAGAGGAGGAAAATCCTTATTGCTCACACTACAAAAAGAAAGGGCACGAAGATTCAAAATGTTGGAAATTGCATCTTGATTAGAAACCAAAGTGGTTCAAGGATCGAAAGGGTAAGCAAAAGACTACAACTATCGTGTAGGACCTCAGATCAGGTTTTGATGATGAAACCGAGATAACATTTGTGGGTATAAAAGGTATCATTCCTATTGCCAGTACTAGTTCCCATGCTTCTTTAAATTATAATGAGATCCCTATTGAAATTAAAAGGAACAATTTTTTTCATATAAGGACTATTGCCAAACAAAGTAAAATTGATACACTCATAGATAGTGAATCACAAGTAAACGTAATCTCTAATCAAGTTGTTAAGGAATTGGAATTAAAAACAAAACCTCATCCAAAACCATATCCATTGGGTTGGGTGCATGATAATGCTTGGTTACATGTGTCGAGACAATGTAAACTCTGATTTTCAATCACATCCAAATTTGTAGATGAGGTAGAGTTAGATGTAATTCCACTTGACATATGTGGGATGGTTTTAGGAAGTCCTTACTTGTATGATAGAAATGCCATTTTCTACAAGCAACATAATAGGTATCATTTGTTTAAGGATGGAATTGAATTCATTGTGAAAGCTCATCGCATGAAGAATGATAGATCTATTGTAAACATAGGGCATTTGAAGATGATTGTAAATGAAATAAATACTTTAACCCTCATGTCTATAATAGTTAGTGATATTAAGCATGAATATTATAATCATGATAAGATGTCACAGCCAACACAATGTGAGGATCAATCGTCAAAAAATTTAAGCCTTCAATCAAATGTAGTAAAAGAGGGTTTGAATGATTCATTTTTTGATAATTTAGTTCATGTTAAAGAGATCCAATGATGAAAGTAAGGTGGTTAAAACTCCTATCCAACTCAAAAAGACCAATCTTAATCAGGAAACAACTCTTTATAACACAAGTCCCTCAATTTGACTCAAACACTCTCCTTAAGGCTTGTAGCCCACAATAACTAATCAATGAAGATATCTTTTAGAGATGGCCATACATAGGCCTATCAAACTCCACAAAGGCTTACCATAGAGTCCCAAACAACATACCAAGAGATCCAATAGGATTTTTTTGACTCAACATTAAGATTCAATAGACTACCCTACTTCTAAGCTACTCAATTAGGCCTAATTTCCAAAGGGAGTACCTCTTAAACACCAAAAACCACTTGAAAATCATAAATTGTGACTCAAAACATCAGAATCCCTCACCAATTTTTAGATTCAAACCTTCTAATATGCTTCCCCATGAAACCCTCATTACACATGCAAAACACTTAGGTTTTATTGAATCTTCTATATCCCATGCTTACAAAACACAACCAATGACTCAACCAAATTCTATTGGGTCTATACAGAATCACAAAATCTTCACAATACCAATTCCCTCAACAACTCATCAAAACCCTCCTTTAGTATCTCATTTTCACATGAAAAATATAGTTACCAGCCCTAGGGAATCCCTCCATTTCACACAACCTTGTCTCCCGTGCTTTCTAAAAAATGAGAACATATACTCTAATAGATAACATGCTATTCCTCTGAGGAATAGGATAGAACCATAGGAGGAATGGCTAATACATCATTTAAGTTCTATCAAACCCTTAACTCTGTGTAACAGGGCAGTTTCAGGAAAACTAGTGAAATATCCCACAAAATTCAAAGTTATACTCTCAAAATGGAATCAAATGAAAGGCAATACATGTATCTACAAAACAAAAAATAATTCAGATCTCAAGCTTGTATGGGTCTATATAGTAGGATAAAACTTAGAATAACAAAGTAATTTGTAGAAAACACTGTGCTTCAATTGATTTTCTTCAATACAAAACTTCAACAACCTTTTGTTTGATCCTTTGGAGGCTTTAAATACATTTTCCAACCAAAACTAACTTTCCCAACATCCATAAGCACCTTTCAAATTCCATGACCTTTCAAATTCCCTATAAGTTTCATTTTTATAATTTTTGCTTTTGACAGCATTTACAACTTTTCTTTTGCAACTTTTACATATTTTGACTACTAAGACACAAAACCCATCCAATTACAAATTACATGTTCTTTTCATACCTTATTTAGCATAATAGACTCAAAACACTCCCATTCTATCCACCTAAGAACCATGACTCACTTACAAAAGAAAATTGGTCTCATCGACCTTATTAAGACAAAAACACATTACACCTAAAGCTTGCTCAATATCAACCTTGCTTGACCATTGTTGACCAAAGGTTCTCTTGCACCATACACCTAAACATGTAAATTTTCCAAGTCCCTTGGAAAGAATCTTGCAACTTGTCTCAAACCTTCATGCTTGCCTTCAACAGGTTCACCTTGCATTGATTCTTCACTTGCTTTTGCATTCTTACCCTTACCATCACGTGTACTCTGCTCCATCTACTCAATCTACTATATGGGGTGGTTCTCAACTCCTCCATCAACAAATATTGATGTCTTTTCTTCTTTTACATATGTACTCAAGCTCTCACCAACTACCATCACCTTCCTTTTTTCTTCATGCATAATTTCTTGCTCAATACCCTTCCGCTCATCATTGTTTCCTTTGTCAGCCTTACAAAAGTCTATACCAATGCATTTAGTGGTCTCTGTCAGACCTCCACATACCTTATTCATTATCCTATCAACATCATAAACCTTTGTCCTCTTGTTCATTTCCTTACCATTCTCACAAACATCATTAGACTGCCTTCTCACATGTTACATCCCTACAGGGCACATGACTTTCCCTAGCAATATGCCTTCACTTTTTCCTTGCACTTCACACCTACTCTTGAATATACTATCCTAAGAGACCATTCCATCTTCTTTTATTTTCCACACAAAAGTATTCCTCTTCATCTCTGTCTGCACATTGCCTGTATCCCTCCTATTCACTATCCAAATAGTATTAGACTGTGATTTAGCTACAAACTTCATACTCTCACCTTCCTCATGGCTCACATATTCTTTCCTCCCTATCATTATGATCTCACCTTGCTCACTTTCCTCTTCAACCAATGGAGTTAGAACAAATTTCTTCCCATCTTTTTTAGTTCTATATGTGTTTTGTCTTCCATGATAAATTGTAGACCTGTCAAATTGTCAGGGTCTCCCAAGCAAAACATGGCAACAACTCATGGGCAAAATGTCACAAATAACCTTATCTTTGTATGGACCAATTTGAAACTCAACAGTGGCTTGTTCACTCACCAAAATGGTTTTTTTTCACTAACCCAAGACAATTTATATGGTTTTTGTTTAGGTACCTTTTCCAAATGCAATTTTTCCACCATATCACTAGATACCATATTGTCAATGCACCCAAAATTAACAATCACTTTACATACCTTAGTTTTACATCTACATGCTATTCTAAACAAGTCTCTCCTCTGATTTCATTCATTCTCCATGGATGAATTCAAGTTTTGTCTTCTAATCATCAACATCTCACCAACTTCAGCAGTAGCATGGCAAGTATTAGAGTTTGAGCTTTCAGCTTCATCTTCATAAGCAATCTGCCCTCTCCTATCATGTTTCCTTTCTCCTCCACTTGATGTGGTTCCAATCCTCTCTAGACACTTGAAGAAAGGGTGACCAAAATCACCACACTTATAACACCTACCTGAAAACTCATTAAAATATCTTCTTTGTATAAAACTTGTTCTTCCTCCTCTCCATCCTCCTCTTGATTTAGGTGCTTGCACTTTACTCTTATCAACATCTTCAAGATCTTCTTTGGACTGCCTTAGTGTTGAAAGTGTACCTCTTCCTCTAGATGTATTTCTTCTTCCTCTAGTTGCATTCTCTTGTCTCCTCTTAAGCTTTTCTTCTACTCTAATTGCCATTTGAAAACATTGTTCCACAATTTTTGGTGCCAACAAACTAATTTAATCTTGAATGTTATAACTTAGGCCATTTATATATCTAGCTACTCTTTCTTTCTCATCCTCCTCATTCTTTGTTCTTATACTTAGCCTATAGAATTCTTCAGTATATGCTTGCACATCTTGTTCTTTTTTCCTAATATTTTGTAATCTTTTAAGTAATTAAACATTATAATCACAAGGAACTTACCTTTCAATTTTTCCTTCATCCTCTCCCATGAAGTGATCTTGTTCTTTCCCTTTCTCTCCCTTTCATCTTGCACAAAGTTCCACCACAACAAAGCATGTCCTTTCAATTTGGTCTTGGCCTTCTTCACTTTATGTTCTTCATCAATCTCCTCACTATCAAAATAGTTCTCCAAAGCCCCTATCCAATCCAAGAGCTCTTCTCCATCTATTTTTCCCCCATATAGGCACATCCATTTTTCTATGTCCATCTTTCTTCACAGCCTTCAAAATCTTCATCATCATCACATCATTTGGATCCATCTCTTCCTATTCACTAGAAGTCTATTCTTCTTCATTATCACTCTCATCCATATCCATCCCATTTTTTTATTTCAATGCAACCACCTCTCTTCTCAAGGCTTCTATTTCTTTAGCCTACTCATCCATCTTTCTTGCAACTACGCTTCCTTTAGGAGGCATCTTGAAAGTATTGGCTATTCACCTTCCAACCTACAAAATCCAATCAAATCACCAACAAGAGATCTAATAACTGAGATCTAATACCACCTAATTCAAAGAAAGGTGGTTAAAACTCCCTATCCAACTCAAAAAGACCAAATATTAATCAGGAAACAACTCTTTATAACACAAGTCCCTCAATTTGACTCAAATTCTCCTTAAGGCTTGTAGCCCTCAATAACTAATCAATAAATATATCTTTTTGAAATGGTCATATAGAGGCCTATCAAAATCCACAAAGGCTTACCACAGAGTCCCAAACAACATAACAAGAGATCCAATAGGGTTTCTTTGACTCAACATTAAGATTCAATAGATTTCCCTGCTTCTAGGCTACTCAATTAGGCCTAATTTCCAAAGGTAGTACCTCTTAAACACTTGAAAAACACCAAAAACCACTTGAAAGTCATAAATTGTGAGTCAAAACATTAAAATCCCTCACCAATTTTCATATTTAGACCTTCTAATACGTCACCCCATGAAACCCTCATTTCACATACAAAACACTTAGGGTTTATTGAATATCCTAGATCCCATGCTTACAAAACACAACCAATGACTCAAACAGATTCTATTGGGTGTGTATAGACTCACAAAAGCTTCAAGAGACCAATTCCCTCAACAACTCATCAAAACCATCCTTTAGTATCTCATTTTCACATGAAAAATATAGTTACCAGCCCTAGGGCATCTCTCCATTTCACACAACCTTGTCTCCCTTGCTTTCTAAATCATGAGAACATCTACTCTAATAGATAACATGCCATTCCTTCGAGGAACAAGATAGAAATGTAGGAGGAATGGCTAATACATCA
Source organism: Sequoia sempervirens (assembly GCA_007258455.2). NCBI lineage: Eukaryota > Viridiplantae > Streptophyta > Pinopsida > Cupressales > Cupressaceae > Sequoia > Sequoia sempervirens. The sequence continues at coordinate 412,092,734 of VDFB02105785.1, forward strand.
TTTAAGTTCTATCAAACCCTTAACTCTATGTAATAGGGTAGTTTAAGGAAAACTAGTGAAATCTCCCACAAAATTCAAAGTTATACTCTCAAAATGGAATCAAATGAAAGGTAATACATGTGTCTACAAAATACAAAATAATTTAGACCATCTCAATCCTGTATGGGTCCATACAGTAGGATAAAACTCAGAATAACAAAGTAATTTGCAAAAAACATTGTGCTTCAATTGATTTTCTTCAATACAAAACTTCAACAACCTTTTGTTCGAGCCTGTGGAGGCTTTAAATACATTTTCCAACCAAAAATAACCTGCCCAATGTCCATAACCACCTTTCAAACTCCATAACCTTTCAAATTCCCTATAAGCTGCATTTTTATAATTTCTGCTTTTGACACCATTTACAATTTTGCTTTTGTAACTTTTTACATATTTTGACACCTAAGACACAAAACCCATCCAATTACATATTAAATGGTCTTTTTAGACCTTATTTAGCATAATAGACTCAAAACACTCCCATTCTATCCACCTAAGAACCATGACTCACTTACAAAAGAAAATTGGTCTTATTGACCTTATTAAGACAAAAACAAATCACACCTAGAGCTTGCTCAATATCAACCTTGCTTGACCATTGTTGACCAAAGGTGCTTCTACACCTTCTAGCATGATGATAATTTTTCTTTCACATCAATTTTTTCAGTATTGTTGCTTGCTACTCTACTAGTTAGTTCTTGTTGGCAACACAAGGGAAGACAACTAAGAGGGGGGGTGAACCAATTGTCACATAATTTAAAAATTATTCAACTTATTAACATTATTCTCTGATCTAATTAATAACCATGAAAGCATAAATCATCAACACATTAGAAACACACATAAAACCAAAAAAAATTATGTGGAAACCCTGTTAGGAGAAAAACCATGGTGGAGGTCAGTCCACAAGATTATACCCTATTAAAAGTATAAGAAATGAAAATGTGGGGAATGCACTTGCATTCAAGCACACTTCATAGATCTCACTACTCAATTAAAATAGGGCTAACCACCCAAAGGAAGACACACTATCTTACAGAAAGAATCAAATTACATCTGCGGGGATTTGAAATGATAGAATAGCATCTGATAATGCCTGATCACTATTCCAATTAAGTGCATGAAAACTTCTTTACTCTTCTTTACAATCTGCTCTACCTTCGAATGATTTAAATCAATATTCTCACATATACACAGAAGCACACCTCAATTCAAATAAGCAATCGCTCTTATATATCCACAACAAGAAATTTCATCCCTTCATGTGGGCTTCAACAAAATAATAAAATGAATATAAACTATCAGCCCAAAATACTAAAGATTATTAATGTGAGTCAACCAAGGTCAGCCACAACTTAGTGAAGACCCAAGTCAACATCTCCAATGTGAAAACACTTCAATTAATTACTCCTCAAAGATCCACAACACACTACAACCACCATGTTGTCCAAGAACAAGAAAAACATGAACACGCAAGAGAAAATCACCAACCACGAGCACAACGATCAATGCAAATGTGCAACAATGATATAGCACAATCTAGAAGCATCCAAAAAAATCATGAATCACCAGAGAAGCATCCGCAACAACTAAACTAACTGAAATCACATCATCTTCAATCAGAAACACAAACTGAAGCAAGAAAAAAACTATTAGAATGTAAATCTTTATAACTCAATCAAATCTTCACACGGATCTCTGAAACTTGATGTGGATAAACTAGATACACTTAGCAACAAACCTGTTAGTCCACAACCTCTGATCATCAACGTACAAAACTTACTGACATATTGAACTTCACTTCACCACTGACAATTTGCAACTCATCTTATTACAATTTTCTCAATATCCTCGACATATACAACTTCTAATGAATTTAATGCTAATAATGTTGACATCAATGGCAACCACATATCAGCAACACAACTGCAATGTCCAAAAATATCCCCCTTTGGCATTGATGGAAACAGATGATGTGAAAAACACCATCAACGTAGCTGACTCTTGACACTTAGTCCCCCTTAGGTTCTGACTCTTCTCATATAACTCTTCTCCTCATAATTTTTTTCACATGATCTTCTCCCCTTTTGACATCAATGACAAAGATCTCTAAGTTCCACACAAACTTTGAACCACATATTTGAACATATGAATATTTGACTATTCCCCCTAAGTAGCAACCACCACAACATCAATCTAGATCAAGATATGACTATGAAATGCACAGATTGATGCAATGCAATGCATCCTTAGTTCTGATTAAGAGGGGTAATCACCCCTAACTTCCCTCTGAGATACTCAAAAGTATTCTTAGGCAATGACTTGGTAAATATGTCTGCAATCTGCTCCATAGTAGGTACATACTCTAGTCTGACCTTTTCACTCACCTTTTCTCTCAAAAAGTGAAACTTAATAGATATATGCTTTGTCTTTGAATGTAGCACCATATTCTTAGAAATGCTAATAGCACTTGAATTATCACAGAATATAGCAATAGGCTCATTATACACAACTCTGATATCCTTCAACATTTGTTTCATCCACAGGACTTGAGTACAATTATTAGCAGCAACAATGTATTCGGCCTCTACAGTAGATAAGGAAATGGAATTTTGCTTCTTACGTAACCATGAAATCAACTTCTTTCCCAAGAAAAATGCTCCACCACTAGTACTTTTCTTGTCATTTACATCTCCTTCCCAATCAGCATCAGTAAACTCACTCAAAGTAAGATCATCATCTTTAGGATACCATAGGCCAAAGTCAACTGTCCCCTTCAAGTATCTAAAAATTCTCTTCACAACAATCACATGAGATTCCTTCGGATGAGCTTGAAATCTTGCAACAATACACACAAAATTCATGATATCAGGCCTAGTTTGAGTTAAATACAACAATCCACCAATCATTGATCTACATCTAGTCTGATTTTCCTTCAAAGAATCATCTTCTATTGCCAACTTGCATCTGGTCACCATGGGTGTACTGACTAGCTTTGAATCTTCCATACCCAACTTTGTCAGCAATTCCTTCACATACTTGGACTAAGATATAAAAATCCCTTTGTCTAACCAAGTTATTTTCAATCCCAAAAATAATTTCATCTCGCCAATCATTGACATTTCAAATTCACTCTTCATCTCATTAGCAAACTTCATGCACAAACCATCATCTCCTCCAAAAATGATATCATCAAAAAAGACTTCAACAATCAAATCTTTATTACCATTCTTGAAATACATATTACTATCAACAGTACCTTTGTTAAATCCAAGCTTCAACAAATACTTGTCCAATTTGGCATACCATGCTCTAGGGGCTTGCTTGAGTCCATACAATTCTTTCTTCAATTAACACACCATATCTCCCTTATTAGTCAACTAAAATCCATCATGTTGCTCAACATACACCTCTTCTTCCAATTCACCATTTAGAAAAGTTGACTTGACATCCCTCTGATAAACCTTGTAGTTCTTGTAAGTAGCATAGGCAAGAAATAATCTTACAGCTTCAATTCTAGCAACAGGGGAAAAAGTCTCTTCAAAATCAATTCCTTCCATCTATGAATATCCTTTGCATACCAGTCTTGCTTTTTTTCTAACCACTTCTCCTTGCTCATTCAGTTTGTTTCTAAAGACCCATTTAGTCCCAATGACATTCTTATCCTTAGGTATGGGAACAAGAATCCATGTATCATTCTTCTCAATATTTTTTAGTTCCTCTTTCATTGCTTCAACTGAACGCTCATCTTTACATGCTTCATTCACACTAGTAGGCCCAGTGTTTGAAATGAAGCAGTATTCTTCTACAATCTTTCTCCTAGTCTGGACACCTTTGTTCTTATCACCTATAATCTCATCTTCTGAATGATTCAATCTTACATAACTCAAAGTCTTCTTAGGTTGTTCTTCAACTTCAAGCTCTTTTTTTTATCTCTTGTGTAACTTCACTGGTTTCTTCTTCCTCTTGATTTTCTTGATCCACCAAAATGATTTGTACTTGATTTGTAGTCTAAACTTTATTTCCCTTGTTTGCACTGACATTCTGATCATCAAAATCATATCCACAGGTTATGGATGGTGTACTTAAGTCTTCGTCAACCTTGAAATATTCACTTTCAACCATTTTCCTCAATCTTTTATTGTAACACTAGTAGGCCTTGCTATTAGTAGAATAACCCGGAAAGATACCTTCATCACTCCTAGCATCAAAATTTCCTATGTCTTCATCTCTCTTAATATAACATTTTCCTCCACATATCTTGAAATATTTAATAGTAGCCTTTTGACCAGTCCATAGCTCAAAAGGGGTCTTACCAGTATCACCTTTGATTTGTACTTGGTTGAGTGTGTACACATTAGTACTCACAGCTTCTCTCTAGTAGATATGAGGGAAATTTCCTTCCAACATCATAATTCTAACAACATCTTCAATTGTTTTGTTCTTCCTTTCAACAACTCCATTTTGCTAAGGGGTCTGCAGTGCAGATAATTGTCTCTTTATTCCATGTTCTTTACAAAAAGAATTAAATTCATCGGAAGTGAATTCACCGCCTCTATCTAATCTCATACATTTAATCTTCATACTTGTCTCTATCTCAACCATAGCCTTAAAGGTCTTGAACTTTTCTAGTGCTTCAAATTTCTCCCTTAAGAAATTAACCCACACCATTCTTAAATAATCATCAATGAGTAACATGAAATACCTATAACCTTGTAAACTTCTAACCTTAGAGGGACCACATAGATCAGTATTCACAAGTTCCAACAATTCATTTGAACAATGTTGTTTGCTTCGAAATGAGATTCTAGTTTTCTTTTCTAACTAACATTCCTTGCATATGGCATTAGTAGGTTTCACCAACTTAGGTATATCTCTCACAGCCTTAGTAGAACTTATCTTGACAATATTATCAAAGTTAACATGACACATTCTCCTATGCCATAACCAACTTTCATCAACTTGAGCAATCAAACAACTTTTACTAGTAGAACTCAAGTGAAAGATATTACCTTTTGTTTTTGTACCTAATGCAATTACATTTCTGGAACTTAGTATTCTGCACTTTCCATCCTTGAACTGAAGATTGTACCCCTTATCAACCATCTGACCAACACTTAAAATGTTATGCTTCAAGCCTTCCACATACAGGACATCATCAGTATTATGCTTACCATCAAGAGAAATGCATCCTCTGCCACGGATCACACTAGTTGTATTATCACCAAATCTCACAACACTACCATCATTATTTTCCAAGCTTACAAACTTACTTTTATCTCCTGTCATATGATATGAACATCCACTATCAATCACCCATTCATCTTTCTCTTCAACTCAAGTAGCTAGGGCTCTCTCCACATGTGTACAACTAGTAGATTTAGTAGATGCAGGATTATTTTCCTTGATAGTAATAAATACCCATTCATCATCACTTCTATTTCCATCATCAGATTCATCATCTATCACACCTTCATCAGCAACATAGTAACACTTCTTTTGAAATCTAGGCTTGTTATGTCTTGTTTTAGGAGCTCTTTCTAGACACCTTGATGCAAAATGACTAGTCTTATTGCAAGAAAAACATTTAAGAGGAAAATTTCCTTCATACTTACCTTTTCCTCTTGGTTCTCTTTTGAAAATAAGTGCTTCCAAATCTTCTAGCTCTCTTTCTTCTTCTTCAATTTGTCTGATTTCATCCTCATACTTGAATGTCTTTCTAGATGAACTCTCACCTTGATCATATATGTGTCTATCTCTTCCAGAAGTAGTAGCCTTAAATGAAAATTCAACCTTAGGAAGGGAATCACCAAATTCACTCAACTCAAAAGTAGTAAGCTTACCAACCAACATGTCTCTGGTTACATTTGTTATAGTCCAGAGCTCTTCAATAGCACTAGCTTTGACTTTGTAAGAATCAGGCAAGGATCTAAGCACTTTAGCAACAATCTTTGATTCGTCTATCTGTCCACCAACACATCTAATACCACACACAAGTTCACTCACTCTTTACATAAAAATAGTAATGTTCTCATCATCAATCATTCTCAACTTTTCATATTTTCCTTTCAGATTCTACAACTTAGCAATCTTCACATTAGTATCACCTTCATACAAGGTTTCCAACTTTTTAGATCTCATAAGCAGTCTTCAGATCCATAACATTTCTCATCTCAGAATCAATCAAGGCACTCAACAATGCTTCCTTAGCCCTAATATTATACTCAACATCTCTAATCTCAACAGTAGTAGTAGAACCATTCTAAGGATTAACATACCTATTAAATGTAATTTTCAAGAAGGGTTCACCAATGCATCTCAAATGACACTCCATTAGAGTCTTCCATAGAGAATAATTTGTTCCATCAAATCTTGAACTATCTTTTTTGTAAGTCAACATCCCGAATCACCTCAAGTTGTTAAACTTCTTCCAAGGAACCTACTCTACTACCAATTGTTGGCAACACAAGGGAAGACAGTTGAGGGGGGTTGAATCAGTTGTCACATAATTTAAAACTTATTCAACTTATTAACATTATTCTCTGATCTGATTAATAACCATGAAAGAATAAATCATCAACACATCAGAAACACACATAACACCAAGATTTTTTACATGGAAACCCTGTTAGGGGAAAAACCACAGTAGAGGTCAATCCACAAGATTATACCCTGTTAAAATTATAAGAAATGAAAATATGGGGAATGCACTTGCATTCAAGCACACTTCCTAGAGCCCACTGCTCAATTACAATAGGGCTAACCACTCAAAGGAAGACGCACTATCTTACAAAAAGAATCGGATTACATCAGCAGGGATTTGAACTAATAGAATAGCATTTGCTAATGCCTAATCACAGTTTTGGTTAAGCGCATGAACACTTCTTTACTCTTCTTCACACTCTACTTTTCCTTCAAATGATTTAAATCAATATTCACACATATACATGGAAGCACACCTGAATTCGAATAAGAAATCACTCTTATATATCCACAACAAGAAATTTCATCCCTACATGTCGGCTTCAACAAAATAAAAAAATGAATATAAACTGTCAGCCCAAAATACTAAAGATTATTAATGGGAATCAACCAAGGTCAGCCAAAAATTAGTGAAGATCCAAATCAACATATCCAATGTGAAAATATTTCAATTAATTACTCCTCAAAGATCCACAACATGCTACTACAACCATGTCGGCCAAGAACAAGAAAAACATGAACACAGAGAAAATTGCCAACCACGAGCACAACAATCAATGCAAATGTGAAAAAATGATAGAGCATGATCTAGAAGCATCCACAAACATCACAAATCACTAGAGAAGCATCCACAACAATTGAACTAACTGAAATTGCATCATCTTCAATCAAGAACACAAACTGAAGCAACAAAAAAACTATCAGAATGTAAATCTTCATAACTCAATCAAATCTTCATGTGGATCTCTGACACTTGACATGAATAAACTAGATACACTCAACAACAAACCCTTTAGTCCACAAACTTTGATCATCAACGTACAAAAAATTACCAACATACTAAACTTCACTTCACCACTAACAACCTACAACTCATCTCATAGCAATTTTCTCAATATCCTTGACATATACAACTTCTAATGAATTAATGCTAATAGTGTTGAAATCAATGAAAACCACATATTAGCAACACAACCACAATATCCAATAGTTCTATGTGGATGGTGGATGTGACAATGAATATTGATGAGTATACAGTTGATTGTATTAGCAATGATATCTCATTTTTCATCTTGTTTGTGATGGGTCAGATGATAAGAATTCTAGCAGGGTGGACAAATGATATTGGGCAAGTGAGGTAACAATTCCCTCACTTCAATTCTACATAAAAATAGACTTTTGGTGGTCCAAAAGCTTCTCAATCAGGAGGAATGATCTAGGAGGATGCATAAGACCTCAAAATTCCATAGTCTCATAATCCGAAAAACTAGCATTATTGGATAGAGCTCATTGACACAATCCTGATGCAACTTGAATTGTGTCAAAATGATACCATACATGAAAATTATGCTTGCTTAAAGTTCGGTGGGGTTAGAGATTCCAAATGTTTAGTCAAGGCTAAAAAATTTATCATCTCTAAATCATACTAAAACAACACAAATTCGAAGTGCTCACCAAGATGATTCTGATGTCACTTTAATCACATCAAATAGAGTCCATATAAGCGAGATATGGCTGGTCAAAGTTTGCAAAAAAGAAGAGGTTGACCGAGTATGGATGTTGACATCAGCATGACATGTGGCATTATACAGTTGACATGGTGTCACCAGGGTAGGACACATGGCAAGTCATATGGTGATGTGGCAACATGCATATCATTGATGATATGGCATCTGTACATGACATGGACCAATCAGTGCATGACATGTCACATTTTGTGGGAAAATAATATGGTGCCACTTGGCACCCCTCAAGTTGCTCCAAGCAGGTCATTTTTTCAAAAATATGTGGGGGAGGTTCAAACACTTGACCTCCCCCATTCCAATAATAGCTCCTACCATTAGGCCATCTGTTATCTTTAAAATGCATATAGCTTAACTTATATTTAAAGCATGATAAACCAACGGAAATAAAGGGAAAAGGAGGTTTGACAAGTTTGAACCTTTGACCTCCCACTTACCAAACATCCGCTCAACCAATGAGCCACATGCCTTGTCTAAGATATGAAGGGGCCAAAGCCTATTTAAATGCTTAAATCATAGAGATTCTAAAAACAAAGGGGCCCGAGACCTTCCCTATATATTAAACCTTAAAATAAACATAAGAAATGTTTTATTTTATGTAAACCATAAAATAAGGAGAAAATTAAGGGGGGCCTTATGAAAAATATAAAGCTCGATCCTTTTTAGAAGATTTTCATTGGTTTTTAAAATTAAAGGGCTTAATTTAGGAAAATATTAAAACCAATGTATGAACCCCAAATTGTTAAGATTTTAAAAGGGTTTAAAATGGGGTAAGGGCTTAGTATAGGTGATTTGGAAATATATGGGAAAATATGTTTGTTAACCCCAATTTGGAATAACAAGATGTATATAAGGGGGCAATTTTTCTCTTGTATTTATCAATTGTCCTTGGGAGGAATTAGAATTTTCTTAGGAGGAATCTTGGAGTTTTTGAGATTAATGCAAGCACAAAGGCATTGTAAATTGTATTTCCTTTCAATGTAATTTTGTTTTTGAAGGAAATTCAAGCCTAACCCTTGAATGCAAGAGAAGGAGAGTATGAGCATGTCTTTAGGTGTTGAGAGAGACAGTGAGAGAAATTGTAATGCAGGTCTAAAGCTCGAATGATGTACAAAGGCAATTAAAGCTTGGCGTCATTAATAAAGTGGCCCTACATTGAGAAGCGGACCTAGAGACATAGTCTGAACATATGGGTGAACTCCGTTAAAAAAATATTTATCGTCTCTCTATTCTCTCTTGTTCTTTTCAGCTTTAATTCCTTCTTTGAGTTTTAATTGTGACATTTAAGCAATTAGTTAATGTTATTAGGTTGTGTAAACAATTAAGTGAACTCATTCTATAATTTCAATAGTTAAAAGAACATAACCATGCAATTTTTTTTTGCGATCGAGAAAATTTGTAATTAGGATTAAGTGCAAGTATTTTGTAAACTTTTTAATTACATATCATCCACAAAAACACATTTGTTAGCTCTAAAATCAAGCTTAGAACATTTTTCTTTAGGAACATGAACAAATGCCTCATTGCCAAAACCTCTAAAATGAGAAACTGATGGTTATTTACCTGTCCATACCTCATAGGAGTTTTATCAACAAGAGAAAAAGTAGGTGACCTGTTAACCAAATAACATGCACTGTGAATTGTTTTAGCCCAAACTCATTGTTCAAGATTTGCACTTCTCAGCATGCTTCTAGGTTTATCAATTAAAGTCTTATTAATCCTCTCTACCACTCCATTTTATTGCGGGGTGTATGGAGTTATTTTATGCCTAACAATTCCTACATGCTTAAAATAGTCATCAAAGACCCTAGAGCAAAATTCACCACTAATATATGTTCTTAAATTTGTTACTTTTCTAGCAATTTGTTTCTAAATAATTGTTTTAAATTCTTTAAATATTAAAAAAGTAACATATTTCTCCTTCAAAAAGTAAACCCATGAATATCTAGAATAATCATCAATAAAAGAACCATTGTAGCAAGACTTTGCAATAAATGGTACACCCATAGGACCAAAGACACCACTATTAATTACCTCCATAATGTTTTTAGCCCTAGAAATTTTTGATTTAAATGATACTCTATGTTGCTTTCCATACACACAGTGTTCACGAAAATCAAAATTAATAGAGTAACCTAACAAACCATTAAGCATATTTTTATTTATGAGGGTTTTGAGACCCTTTTCACCAATATGACCCATCTTGTGGTACCATAACTTACATGATACAGATTTATTAGTTACATTAATAGAGTTACATAAATTAAAAGCATTAAGTCTAAATAGGGTGCCACACCTATTACCCTTAGTGAAAACCAAATTCCCTCTACTTAACCTACAATCACTCTTTTCAAAAGTACCATGCACCCTTGAATCATTCATTTTAGATACATAAATTAAATTTCTAGCTAAAACAGGGATTGCAATACATCTTTAAGGGTTTTAACCCTTCCATAATTGAAAATCAATCTTACCTCCCCTCAACCTACAATTTTTTATGTGCTATTATCCCCAAGGAAAACTTCCCCACCATCATAAGTTGAATATGTTGAAAACCATTCCTTGTGAGAAGTCATGTAGTAGGATGGACCTAAATCTATTAACCAAGAGTCATTCTAAGTCATATTAGCAAAAAAAAAAAAAAAAAATAGCTTTGAATCAAATTAGAGGATTTATCTATAGAGGAATCATCATTATTTTTATTTTTATCCTTACATTTCTTTTTGAGATGCCCCTGCTTACCATAGTTCCAACACCTCATTCTATTCTTACTAGGTGTTTTGACCTTCCCTTGGACTTAGAATAATCCTTAGATTTGTCCTTTCCATATTTCTTCTTGTCCTTATCTTTCTCCTTAGATCTACCTCATACATGCAATGCATCTTTAGACCACTCTTAAGTCCTTCTCCTCATTTCCTTTGAAATTAGAGTGGCAATGAGGGAATCCAACTTCAGATCATCTGAAAAAGAACCACTAATTGCAACAATAAGATTATCCCAAGATTTAGGTAGTGAACATAATAATATAATACATTTATCCTTCTCGTCTATCATTACATTAATTGATTGTAAATAACTCAAGATTAGATGTATTCAAGTGTTATACAATCGAGTTTCTGTTATTAGTTTTAAGAGAATATAGCTTTATTTTTAGATATAACTTTTTAATGAGACTTTTAGTTTGTTATATCTCTCTTATTCTATTTCATAATTTATATGTAGTAGTCTCATTAGACACATTTAATAGAACATAATCAAATAAACACAAATGAACAGTGTCGTGAGACTTTTTATCTAATTTAATCTAGTCTTCATCTAACATACTATCTAGTTTCTTACCTTTATTAACAACAATCCATTGATGTCTTTCTTCGAAGAGATACTCCATCTTTAACTTTCAAAGATCATACCCAGTACCGTTGAACTTTTCAATGTCCAACCAAGATGAGCTAGCCATGATCTCTTATCACATCGAATCTGAAACTATAAGAAAACACAACATGCTCCCACTATGACAAAAAAAAACTCAATCAAACACTCCAAGAAAGGTGCCCCCTTCTCCAATCAAGCCAACTTGGCTCTATTACCAAATTTTGAAAATTAGGATAAAACTTTATAGTGATAATATTTAGATAATTTTATGCTTCCAAATAAACAAATAATAATAAATCCTAATGAAAATATATTAAATATAAATTCAAAACATAACTCAATAATTACATGGAGAAACCATTGCTGGAAAAAACTCCACACCCAAACAGATCCAAGACTTGCATTAATCCTTCAAATGAGTTACATCAATACAACTTCTCTCACTAAATCATTACAAAACTTTGTGGCTTCAACAACTTGTAATTAGCTTGATTTTCATTCAACTGAAGCAATAAATATATAGGCACGAGAGAAAACAAAAATCATGAATGTTTTTTAAAACCATTTAGGCATAAATCACAAAAATAAGAATCTTCCTCATCCATTTTTTAGTAATGTGCTCATGCAAACTATAAGAATCTTCCTTATCCATTTTTTAGTATTGTGCTCATGCAAACTAAAAAATCTTTCTTATCTTCTCCAAGCTTACATTTAACTTCCCCTTTTTCAAGCTCTTTCTAATTTGACAACAAAAAAACACTTTACAAGTTGTTGAATAATTACATTCAACAACTTTCATGAAAATTAAAAGATAATTACAAATTGCATTAATAATTAAATACAAAGAAAGGTTGAGTCATTCATAACAATGGAGACAATATCTTTCCTCTTGTTCTGAACAATCTTTCTATCAACAATACTTTTTGTTGCTAATTCTATATCGCCAGCCTAGCAATAATGAACATTTTATTAGGGTCGGTACTTTCAAATACTGAAATAGTAGATATGGATATTGTTTATCATTAGGCTTGATATTAAGAGTGGACACATTTTTATTAGCATCTTTCTTACCATTCAAATCAATTCTAAAAATTCCAATAAATTTTGTGCTTTCCTCACAAAGATTTCTTTCTAAGCCACTTAATGTTAAGCATTCAACAAAGAATATTTACAACATCTCAAATACACTTGCAACAAAGTCAAAAAATAAACTAAATATATTTGTAAAATATTTGCAAACAAAGTTTATTATTTATTTAAACCCTGTGTTTGACTTTAATTTACTAGTATATTTTCCACTTCCAAGAAAACATAAATTATTCAAAAAGACAACCTCGTTTGATTTCCTAACAATCTAAAAAATTAATTGAATGTCTTAAACTAGAATAATGTAAGGCCAACAAGAGCAAGTGGAAAGGATAACATATTTTTTCTCAAACTATGTATCCAACTACCACACAAGAAGTGCAATTACAAGTTACACAAGCTACCCAAGAACAACCTACAACCATAACTTCACAAAAAAATATATTAAGAAGTGCAAAAAGAAGAAGAAAAAGGATCCATTCTTCTTTTGAGTGGACTCCATCTATCATATCAGCTTATTGATGGCCAAATTGACACTTATCAACATAGATAGAATGAAATCACCATACCTCACTTGAAAATATAACTAATCTAAAGAATTATGTCATCTCAAAGGTCTAAGGTGTTGAATCGTTCAGGGGTCAATTATGATCTGTTTACTCAAGGGGCCTTTACTAGTTGACAAACTTTGAACAAAGTCATTTCAAAATTTTCAAATCACGTATGTGAGTCAAGACAATATTACAAAGGGTGAGATCAATTCCATGAGGCACAAATTTGATTAGTAAACATTTTGGCGACTATTCTCAACTTGAAATGTGTTTTTAAAAAAAGAGAACATCCCTCTTACAATATCAAGGTGATCAAAATCTATGCCCATAGTTTCTGCATCTTTCTAAACATTTGCATTAATTCTAAAAATGCCATGAAGCTTGTGCTTTCCCAACAAAGATCGCTTTCTAAACCATGAAAATGGTGTTGAGTCTAGAACATATAAACACTGTCCATTGTCGTGCTTCTCCCAAGTATTCAACAAAAAACCTGAAGAATATTTTCCAATTTTCCAACTTCATAAAATCATATTTTCCAATTTATCATCGGCATTCTAAATTGGCATTGTGAAAGAATTGTTTCGTACCTATACCCAAAAGGCATTGAAGGAAATCTAGACAATCTCCAAAGACATTTGAAGGAATTCATGAACTTTTCCATCTTTTATGATGAGAAAATGTGTAGATATGAAGTCTTCTAACATGCCACTAGCACATTCTGTCTTGTGAGGTTTGGTAGCAATGTGTATGTCCTCATAGGGAACTCTGAAATATCAAAGCAGGGGATATCAAGTCCTAAGAATATTTTCAGATGATCCAAGAACAGTGTGTAACAAATTACAAACAACCACAAAGCATGAAACATCTTTTAGAAACATGGAAAGAATGAAGGAAAAAATAGTATTTGGATAATACTGAGAATTTATAAGAATAATAGATATAAAATCATTTTTAAAGGATTGAAGCTCACCTACAATAACCATCCCAGCTCCGTAATGTGTGCTTTGATTTCTAGTAGTTCTCTTTGTAGCTAAAATTATAAAGAAGCTCAAATTAGAACATCTTTAAAAAATCAAGGAAGAGTGAAAACAATCAAAGCTTGGATTGACATTCATAAAACAATTCACTATATTTTTCTGTAAAACTAGATATAAAACAATTTCTTTAGTTGGAAGCTTACTCCTAATGTCGTATCTAGCCCTTTGGAAGCAAAAAGAGGAGAAAGAAACAAATCATCAATTGAGGTGCTAAGAACAAGGAAAGCCTCTTCAATCAGATTCAATTTGGCGCCATCAAAGATATGATATTCTGTAGCGCTAACTCTCTTAGATTCCTCTCCTGTAGAAATAGGAGTAATAAGCAGAACTTCAATTGGGCTAATCAGAATAAGCAATGTGCTCTGTGCAGTTTACTAGCCTAGGTAAGTCACTCAATGCAATGGGCCCAATATCCACTAGTTCATCCTTCCTCTTGTTCTAAACAATATTTCTATCAACAGTACTTTTGGCTGTTAATTTTGTATTGCCAACTAAGCAATAATTAACATTTTATTAGGGCTAGTACTTGCAAATGCTGAAATATCTTTAGGCTTGATATTAAAAGTGGAAGCATTGTTATTAGTACCTTTCTTACCTTTCAAATCATTTCTGAAAATGCTATGAATTTTGTGCTTTCCTCACAAAGATTGCTTTCTAAGCCACATAATGTTAAGCATTTAGCAACGACCTATTTAATTTTTTAGCAATATTTACAACATATCAAATATACTCGCAACAAAAGTCAAGCAACAAACTAAAGATATTTGTAAAATATTTGCAAGCAAAGTTCATTATTTATTTAAACCCTGCGTTTGACTTTAATTTACTAGTTGTATATTTTCCAATTCCAAGAAAACACAAATTATTCTAAAAGACAACCTCATTTGATTTCCTAACAATCTAAAACATTAATTGAATTCCTTAAACTAAAATAATGTAAGGCCAATGAGGGCAAGTGGAAAGGATAACATAATTTTTCTAGCTCTCATGTCTCAGAAACTTTTAAACCATATGATCAATTATAAATGCCTTGGGTGAACATCCATAGAAATTCTTGGTTAAACATGTCCCTTCCACCAGTTTTAACTTTTAAGTGACTCAACTGTCTATTAGGACACCAAATCTACACCATGTTTGTTAAGCGTTTTTAAAGAACTTAACAGATTTGGACTAACATTGGACTGCTTTCACGTTGTGGATGACCTGTTTGAAAGCAGACCTCCAGTGATAAGGGTTGGCTTCCCCTTTTTGATGCCACCTAACTACTTTTAAACTTTGAGCTAAGGGTAAGAGATTGCATAAAATAAACCTAATACAGAAAGGCAACTAAGGCGATACACCAAAAACCTACACCTACTAATAGCCTTGCAAATTCAGATCAATATTTAAAAGCCAACTCACACTACTCCCTATTCAATACATTTCACATTAGTAATTTATAAAGAAGTCTGTAACAGTGTTTTCAAAAGGAAAAATAAACTTCACAATCAATAACACTATTAAACAACATAGTTTATAACCTATAAACATGTATTTTATGTCAAATGGGTGCATGAAACATGGGACAAGTTTGTAAGGAAAATTACTTTGAACAAAACAGACAAATCAACCATTAATGACACACCATAAACATGAAAAGAGAAGGTAAAATACTCCAATCTATTAATTCAAAGTGCTTATTGTATAATAGGCATGTCTAAGTTACAATGCAGCTCCATAAAAAACAACTCCAAGAAAAGCAAGCTATCCTTCAGCTAAAAAAGAAATAACTCCTCCAAAATGACTTAAACAACGTATTTAAGCCAAAAACATCCAAAACCCCCACACAAGTGTTTCTAGAAGATTCTCCTCGGATAAAAAAAAAATGGCTCCAAAAGAACCTTCTAAAAGTCTCCAAAATGTCCTCTACATGGAGCAAAAACAAGCTAAGTCAATAGCCATCCCAAAAGTTTCACAAAAATGCCTCCAGTTGGCCTCCCTCTTCACCAAAAACAGTCAAAATAGTATCTCACACTTCTGCAAGTCACCATTGGTCCTCTTACAATTTTTTACCACATTCCCCATCATGCATTATGTGTGTTTTTGAAAACATGTGGCCTTTTAAAACATAAATATAGTGATTTTCTTAAGTGAATTATTAAAAAACCTCTAAGGCATGGACTACTAACTCACCACATTTTGCATCACTTGATCACACATGGCAAAACACATGTTTGCAAAGGAATTATAGTCCTTGGCCAATATGGCCGACCTCCAAGTCACTTGGAAAGCATACTCTAAATCACATGGCATTGGGAAAACAAGGCATTACACATAGGTCACATGGCATACACATATTGCATTGCACACTTAGCAAAGTTTGAAAAACAGGAAAAGTTCCTAAGGCATATAATGCCTAAGGGAAAACACTATATGTTTCGACCCCATCATTTAACATGTGTTTGATTTTTAAGACACTTAGCAATGAGTCAACATAGAGGGGAAAATCACTAAGGCATAAAATACCTAAGGGATAACATACCTATTTTGGACCCATTGTATTTGCCATGTGTTTGATTTTTTAAAAAAAGGGATAAAAAATCCCATCAAAATCAAACAAGGGTCAAACCCTAATTATCAAAACATACCAACATGAGGGAAAAGCCATCATTTTGTCATTCAAGGAAAATCTGGAACACTCCATGTCATTGTAGGGTTTGGAAACACACATGAAACTGGTGCTATCTTGGCTGATTCTGTCAATTTTTTGACATTTTTTGATGAAAGGAATCCCATGACAGTAGGTAAACTAGTTTTCTTGGCAAAATTTGTGTTTTTCACATATTTGAGGCCATTTTTTACTCACAGGTCATGGCTATGAAGCATTTATTTTCCTTCTTTCTAACCATATTGCTTGTTCATCCTCCCATTTTCTTGTTTCATTTTCTAACAGCCACCAATGAGAACTCAATGAAGCTTTATTGGAAGCAAAAGCCTGAAAGTTTGCAAGAAATTTGTGAGAATAAAAAGTTCAGGTGAGTTGAATTGACTCCATTCTTGTTGATTCAGTACAAAATGACCTAGATTCTTATTTCTTCTTTAAGAATAAAGCATAAAATGCTTGCTTATTTTCTGCATGTGTTAACAAGGATGCCTCCTTGCATTGTTTTTGTTGATTTCCTAAAGGAAAAGGCTCACTGGTCATGGCCATGAATAGAAAAAATGTGTTTTTATGCTCATTTCTCAAAACCTTCATCTATCTTTTTGATTTCTTCTTTGCATCACCAAATCTTGATAAAGTTAATAACCCAGATGGGTTTCTGGAAAATAGAAAAGAAAAGGCCAAAATGTGGCTCAGCGCTCATTATGTAAACTGGGTGTTCTTGCATTTGTGATTTTCTGTCTATTTTTGCATTTTAAATAAAAAAACCTTACTTGGGCCTCCTATAGCATGCATTTTGATAAATTCTTCCACTATTTGTAAAAAATCATGGGTCACTGGATTTTTTCTATAGAGCTCATATTTTTGCAGAATATAGAGGATTCTTTGCAAGTTCATTTCATTTCCTTGTAACAAGAAGGAAATGTTGCTTTATTTGATTAAAACCCCAAGTGGGTTCTTCATATTAAAAAAAAAAGGCCACTACTCACCACGGCCTATCATAATGCATAAATGGATTTTCTTTTTTAGCTCCTATAGCATGTTTATCAAATTGTTATTTTCTTCACAGATTTGTAACAAACCTAGATGGGTAATGTTTTCAATTTGAAGAAACAACTTCTAGATTTTGTGCAAAATTGGGAAATTTCATTGCACCATATGGGTACACTAGAAACCTCAACTTGTAGTGAAATGTGTCCTTTAGAAGGCATTTAACTAGATTTTCTATAACATGTTTCATTTCTATAGAATTCTATTGAGAGCAAAACCCCAAAATGCATTTGGTCACTGTGAATAATCTGCACTTTACTATCTCCTAAAAAATATAGTGATTACCCTACTTCTTTTTTTGCAAAAAATAACTTTTAGTTCTTTTTATAATGAAATACCCTCCAACATCAAATGAGCAAAATCCCTCCTAAAGTGGCTCCTTACTAGTCAGACACAAAGATGATCTCTAAATCCTCCTTCTATTGAAAAGCCTTGATCTCACAGGAAGAGTACTGATTAAATGGTATACATAGGCATCATGAAAAGCATAGTAGCAATCCATTTTGTTTGCTTGTCTCCCACTTATGGGTTCCTTTCTCCTTAACAGACAATAATCAGATGTTGTTTTTGTCATCTATTCTTATTGCATTGGTGTGGCTGAAACATATGTGAAGCAATAACACTCGACCTTGTAATGTCTGGGAAACCCTTCACCAAAAGATGCCATGAATGCACCCTACCCAGAGCATACTTTAGGGCCTCCACACATACAAACACAAAGATTTCATTTATTTAGATTTCATTTGTTGCACCTAGGATGATGGTACCTCCCCTAATTTTCACAATTCTCTTTCCTTGCATCAGGGTACATCTGTCTTCCTTCATCACTATTAGTTGCTGCTACTTGGTTACTCTTCATGACCTTAAGAAAGGCATAGCTATTATATTTCATTTATGATAGCCCGTAGGGCCCTCTTTTCCAATAAAAATTTGGTGATTGTTTCCATGCATTGCCCACATGTGGTTGATGATTTACTTGCACTTTATGGATACCACATCCCTTACTTATCCCTTCTACAAGTTTTCATCCTGTACTTCAATGATTGACAGTGGTGGAAAGTTGAAGCTTTCTTTCCTTACTTAAAATGCACAATACAGTGGAATTCATTTTCATCATCATGCACTTTTTCACTTTTCCTTAGACAAGACTACCATATACTTGCATTGCATATTGGTGTTTTGTAGCATGAGGTCAGTATGCATTGTTGTTGTTCCTATTCATGAGATCATATAGAGAGCATTATGTTGGTATAAGGTCACTATCCTTTAATGATGCTTCAAAGTTGGAAGGTCATTGTCCATGTTTGGTCATGACTGTCCTTTATTGCATGGTAGGAATTACTAAAGGGTTGTCGACTATCCATTTTCTCTTCATGGATGATTGAACTATGTATGCCTGACATGACTGTCCTACCTTCGAGTGGCTACCACTTTAATAGTACTAGAATAGTTTGTGATCATGGCTAAGTAATTCATAAAAAGTGTATCATTATACTCCATCAGAAAATCATCTTGAAACTTTGGTCTATTGGAAACCCTCCTCACTTTGTGATGCTTAGTCACTCTATATGATTATGCACGGCCTTCTAGACCATCCTTAATGCCAAGACAATGTTCTTTGTATTGTCCTCACATTCATCTAACTGTACCCCTCATGCAATCTTCTTAGGGCATCTTTATTGTCATATGAGAGAGTCATTATCATTGATATTAGCTTGCTTTCACCACTGTGTTTGTTTCCTTCTTGCTACCCTCTCCTTTCACAAAACAAATGTTGTTTTACTCCTATCACCCTAAGGACTACCCCTTGTAGACTCATAAGAAGTTGTTCTTATGTTCACTTGCACATGGTCTTGGCTTCAAAAGAGATTCATCTTTTATTGCTTCATGATGACCATATCCCAAAATCCTTTGATCAACCTGTGTTGCCTCATTCATTATTGTTTTCCTAACCTTCATGGCTATCTTGTAGCATATACACTTGTAATATGAACTTGGCTTCCAAAATAAGACATCTCCTTAATCACGACTGCTCGGTTGTCACTTATAACTTGTCTTTACTACCATTTTTTCCATGCAATCATGATCGATGTTGGATCAGTCATGATAACCAAAATCCTTGCATGAAAATTCATGAGCATATCCACTAATGTTGTCCTTGAATTGACATGTAGCATACATTTATGATTATTATCCTTATGCACTTGTACCATGACATTGATTCAGCCATTGCTCTTTCCTTTGGTTATGTGTAATAAATACGCATTGTCTCCTCATTATAACTTTATTGGACAGCCATCTGTCACATATGTGGGTGACCTAACAACCCACTTTCCTATGTGATATGTGACTGCCCTGTAGGGTTACATTGAGGGGCCTGACAACAGCTAGAAATCCTTCCTCATTGTTTAGAAGATGCATAATTGAACTTGATGCATCCTTTGATTCAGATAATGAAAGTTGATCAACTGGTGTGAGTCCATATTGATTTAATGCATTGATAACAGATAAATCTTTGATCAAGTTGCTCAATTTCCTTCTTTTTTCAAAGCATGCTGAGCTCTACCCTAGTGGGAGCCACATTTACCCTCACATGCTATAATTGATCTGATAATGAAACAATAATCAGACTTGTCCTACATCTGCACATGAAGGAAATAGTTAGAAAATAAATGCATATGTTGGGTGTTCTTGTTTAATGCATTTATGGATTAGTTTATACATGCATAGGTATGTGTGTATGTAAGGATTGAATGTTTCATTGCTTGGAGCTTCGCTCTAACATCATTTTTTCTTCAGATGTAGGGTGAGGAGTGCTACGGAGCTTGGAGGGACACAAGTGGTTCGGGGTAGTAGAAAAATGACAACGGGTGACTTGTAACTAGTCATTCACAGGCAATGATTGGTTCCATTCTTACATGCACATTCTCTTGTTTCATTTGACTTATTCATGTATGTGTTGTTTCATATTTTCATTGAATAAGAGAGTTATTCCCTTGGCTTGTGAGGGAAATGTACCTTAATGATTATCAATAAAAAAAATTACATTTGGAAACATGATTCCCTTTCTCATTTGTTGTAATGCATCATTGAAATGAAAAAATGTAATCTGATTGTCTTGACAATCACTCCATGCATATTGAAACTAGTAGTTTTATGGTTTATCTTTAAATGTTTAAACAACATGAAAAGACCCTAGGTTACCTTATTTCAGCTGAAAGCTAAATATTAGGTAACATTTTGGGTGACATCTACTATATATGTTTGCCTGCTAAACATGAGACCAGTTGCCTAAGCTTATCTATTGGGCACGGGGTCACTCAAAAAACCAACACCACTTGAAAACAACATTGCAAATTGATGTAACTCATAACACCAACAAGAACACTTTTAAAACCAAGGAAAATAACAATGTAGAAGGAAAACTATCACCTAACTATGTAAAACAACACTTAGGGAAAACTAGAAAACCTAACTAATGTGCATCAGGACTTAGAGGAAACAAAGTCTACTCTAATATGTACAAGAGAAGTTTTAGATCATACATCAAAACAAAGTTTGAGGTGTATCCCGTTGACTAGGATAGGCATAGCATCTCCATCCATTGATGACAGTTGAAAAGCATTGTGCTCTTTGCAATCTGTAATGATAAACGAGCCACTCCACATGCTATCAGACTCAGTATGCTTTCTAGGCCTGCTCTTCAATTCATCCCATTTCAGAACATCTCCCTCTTTGAACACCCTGGGTGTTGCTCTTTTATCAAACACCTTCTTGGTTTGGAGTTGATGCGGCTCCATTGTTTTCATGGCTCTACCTCTGGTTTCATCCAACTCCATGAGTTGTGCATATCAAACAGCCATTGGGTCCTCCTCTTCAAACATTTCAAGCTAGTTCATTATATCAAGAGCTGGAAGCTCAACTGATAAAGGAAACCTTGCCTCTTTACCATATACCAGTACATAAGGGGTGGTTCCAATGGACTTCTTTGGAGTTATCCTATATGCCCACAAGGCATATTTTAACTTGTTATGCCAAGTTCTTTGGTTATCTTCCAAAATCCTTTTGATGATCCTAATCAAGTTTTTATTGGTTGACTCAACCAAACCATTACCCTGAGGGTAATAATTTGATGAGGTATTTAGATGGATGCCATTTTTTACATCATAGTCAATTACTCTTAACCCAAAAAATGCCAAAGCATTATCATAAATGATTGACTCAGGTACCCCGAATCTGGTTACCAAATCATCGTAAAATTTTAAAACAACACTTCCATTGGCTTCTTTCAAAGCCACTGCTTTAGTCCATCGCGTGAAATAATCAGTTGCAGTAAGTACCCACCTTTGACCTGCACATGAAGGTGGGTTAATGGCACCTATAAAATCAATGTCACATCTCATGAAGGGCTGCTCTACTTGAATAGGCTGCAATGGTAAAGTTGGCAGCCTCTATTTACCTACAAAAATGGCACATTTTATACACTTCCTAGCCCAAGAATGGACATCTTTAAACAAGCTTGGCCAATAATAGCCAACTCTCATTATTTTTGATGCATTGTTCTTGGGGAAAAATGACCCCCTACAATTCCATTGTGGAACTCATGAAGTACTTTATCAACTTGATGTTGATCAATGCATCTCAGGAGGACACCATTAATGTCCTTTCTAAAAAGAATGTTTCCAATTAGAACATAAGGAATAGACTACAGTCTGAAATACCTTCGTTTGGCTTTATCTAAACCTAGTGGACACTCACCAGTTTGCAAAAAGTGAGTCATATATTGCACCCAACCTATATTTTTTGTAGCTGCATCTACTTCAAGCCTATTGCTAGCAACCAGAACTGCCTTTGATTTTGCATTTATTTCATTTTCAACCTTTGTAGCTAGTTTTTCACACAACCCTTTACCCCTAAGAAGCTTTGTTGTCTTGATGTCAACATCATACTCCATAACCTTTGTAATCCAACCTACCCTCTTATCATTTAGATCCCTACTTAGCAAGAATTCCTTCTCACTCAGGTGAGCAACCATTAAATGCACCTTGCTGTTAGAAATCAGCGGTTTGAACTTCTTCAAGCTTTTGATGGCATCTAGTACATGTTTCTCTACAAAATTATATCTTTGTTCATACTCCTCTAATTGTTGGCTAAAAAAAGCAATTGGTTGTTCTAGGCCTACATCATTCTGTTGTACCAGTATTGCAGAAACTATATCAATGTTGCCAAAAGCATATAAAATGAAGTCTTTTGAGAAGTTTGGGTTTACCAAAGTAGGGGTTGCTGATAAAGCTTCCTTTATGAATTCAAAACTGTGCTTGGCCTCCTTGGTCTAGCTGAAACTGGCATTCTTTTTTAACATTGCAGTTAGTGGTTTCAACCAATTGGTAATGTCAAGAATAAACCTTCTAACGAAATTGATTCTTCCAAGAAAACTTTGCAGCCCCTTTTTATGGTTGGGCAATGGAAAATCTAAAATGGCACTTACTCTTTTTGGATCAATGGTGATCCCCTGTTTTGACACAATATGTCCTAAAATCTTTCCTTCATGGACAACAGAGATACATTTTTTTGGGTTAAGGGATATACCATACTCCCTAAACCTCAAAAATACTTGTTTTAGATGTGCAAGGTGTTCATCAGCCTTCTTTGAAAACATAGTTACATCATCAAGGTAAATAAGTACTAGTTTGTGAATCAAACCTTTAGATGCCCTATCCATTGCCCTTTGAAGCATGGGACCAGCATTGGATAGGCCAAAAGGAATCCTTCTATAAGCCATGGTGCCCCATTTTTGTGGTGAAGGCAATCTTGTACTGATCCTCTTCTTTGACTAAAACTTGGTTATAACCTGAATAGCCATCAAGTAATGAGAATCTTTCTAAACTAGCTACAATTTGTAGAATCTGATCCATTGAGGGAAGTAGATAATGATCCTTTAACGAGGCTTTATTGAGGTCTCTAAAGTCAACATAGCCTAATTTCACCATTTTTCTTTCTAACCAGGACAAGGTTAGAGACCGATGAGGTGTGTTTGATTGGAAAAATGATGTCTCCCTTGATCAGCATGGTCAACTCTTTGACCATAAGGGGCTCAAGTTTGAGGTTTAAAGGTCTCTATTTCTGCCTAACAAGTTTTGAGTTTGGCTCAAGCTCTATGGTATGTTGGGCAATATGGGGATCAAAACCTTTCAAATCAGAATATTCTCAAGCAAATACATCTTGGAACTCTTGAAAGAGGGCAATAAAATCTTGCTTATCTGCAAGTGAACAAATTTTGTCAACTTTAAGGAGGTTACATTTAAAGATTTAAAGCTCTTCATAATGTTCCTCTTTTACCTGCATGCTGGTCTTATTCTTCTTCAGCTGGTCGTCCATGCTGAAAATGGATTCCAAGGTGACTAGACCCTTGGGTAGTTTGTTGGACTTCAATTGGATGATTTGATCATCATATTGTTGTTTGAGCTTCTCTTGGTTGACTGCTGCAAATTCATCTTCTTCCAGCATGAAGCTCAAAACCTGTTCATCACTTTCAAATATTTTCCAATGAACGTTATTATCCAGAATAGAAGGTCTGATAACTATTTTAACATATGGCTGCAACTTTTCCTTCCTAATTTCACTTGGAATATCAACTTCAACACCTATGGCAACCAATCTATCAGTATGCTTATTTTGATCCCTAGGAATAGAAATTAGATTGAAAGCATCAAACTCTTCTATCATATCCCACACCTTGTGTTTGTAGGATTTTAAAACATCATTCTTAGTGACATGCAAACCTTTCACCTGATTGACAATCAATTCGTTGTCACCATGCACTTGCAAATAGCCAATTCCTCTTTTTCATGCCCATTCCAAGCCTTGAATCAGACCTTCATATTCAACAATATTGTTAGTACAAGAGAAAGAAAATCTGAAAGCAGAGTAGTATTTGTCACCTTGTGGGGGCACAAGCATTGCACCCCCACTAGCACCATTCTTGCTTTAAGAATCGTCAAAGAACATCTTCTATAATCCACCTTGCTAATATGATTGTTGTCCCACCTCCTTTTCAAGGTTTGGAATCACTAAATCAAGTTCATGCAGCACATAAACACCAAAACTAGTTTCCTCATTGTTATCATTTGGGTTGTCAATAATTTTTTTTTTGCCTACTCACTTAGTAGTGCATTTGGTATACTTGCTGCTTACAGCTCTTAAGCAGTAGCAAGTTCATTATCACTAAAAACAAGACAATTAGCATTAACAACACTTGAAACATAAGGTTCAATGTGATCCTTAGCAAGTTGCTCAGATTTGATGACTACTTTAGTCCCATATCTTGTTCTAAACACCATATGGGACCAATCTGATGACAAATAGCCTCCTATCTTGGTAGTGAAATCCCTTGACAGACATAAAGTAAAATGTGGAGGTAATTCAATAACAGAAATGTCTTGGGGAATGGAGAAATTGGGACAAGCATGTAAGGTAAGGCTTAAACCCTTGATAACACCTACAGTATTGATGGTTGTCCCATCTAATTGTACAACTCCCTTCTCAAGAGGTTGATACTTTAGTCCTAACTTATCAACAATCTATTTGGGCATGACATAACTACTTGCCCCTGAATCCACCATGCAATTATGAACTAGTTTATCTCCTATTATCAAGGACACATAAAATGGGGGTGGCTTGACATCCTTACTTGGTTATTTACTATTGTCTTGAGGTGTATTTGTCAAGACAACCTTGGGTTGACTTATTGGTATATCATTTGAAACACCTACTTCAGCTAAGGAAGATTGTAACAAGTCCTTTTGGCCAGGGATAGATAAGGAATCCCACATTGACATAACATTCATCCTTTCATGGATTCAATAATGTTGAAGGGTGTGACATCATTTACCTTTTACTGGGTCTTCACAGCAATAGGGTCTGTCTGCAAGTGGGTTGGTTGGGGTTGATTCCCAAGCTGTCCACCACCGATGCCTTATGAATTTCTCTACAAAATGTGCGTTATATTAGGATTGGAAGGTCTAGCAAATTCTTTGTCTTTATTTGTTGCTTGTCCAATCTTGAGGGCTCTCTTTTTGGCTCGATTGTTGGCTGCTATAAGAGATCTTCACTGTTTACTCCACAAAACTCCTCTCCTTGCCAATTTAGGAGAATTGTGTCACTTGCAGGGAGCTCCTGCTGTTGGGATGATTCACCATTAGGCACATCCTACACACTTGAGACATTTTGAACCATCAATGCTTGATTGATGAAACCATTTAAACATGTCTGATTATGGGCTTGGTTGCAAGGATAGCATCACTCATACTCCATTGCAAGGTTGTTTCGAACAGGTACCATATTGTTGGCTGCACTGATTGAAACTAGATTGTATGGCTGAAAAGGCCTTGGATTTAGACTTTGTCGTGCACCTTAAAAATTTCCTTGATATGGCTGCTTGTTAGCTTGAAATTGTTTTCATTGGCCTTGATTTTGAGGCTGCCAAGGTTTGAAACCTTGAAATTGCTGCTTTTTAAGGGTTACAAGTTCATTGCCAAAGGTCTGAAGCAAATTTTCAATCTTCGTTTGGCTGCTTTTAATTTCCTGCAGCTTTTGAGATGGTCCTTGGGCAGAAATTTTTGTGTTAACATTAGTTGGTAAAGGGGCTAATTGAGGTGGTGGCAAAGCTATAAGAGGCTGAATATCAGGAAAAAAATGGCATATGAGGCATAGGGGCAATCCTTCTAACTTGTATTAGGTTGTTTTCTGCTCTCACAACTATGTCATAAGCTATTGGCAAGGTATTTCTGCCCATAGATTGTATTAAAACAACAACCTCACTATTTAAAGCTCTAAAAAAATAGAGAAATGCATACTCAGCTAGAGGCCTTGTAGTGCCTGAAATTCTATACCACATTCTTTGGAAACAGAAATTGAAATCCATCATCAGTTTGTGAGAAGCCTATTTAATGTGAATCAGTTGCTCCAGCAATCACAAGTTATCATACTTGTCTTCAAATTGCTTACAAAGTACCTCTCCCAATTCATCCCATGTTTAGATGGAATTTACTACCAAACTCCTAAACCATCGGAGTGCCTTACCTTTGAATGATGCTACTAACAGTCTCAAGGCAACATTTTCTTGAATTATATAATTCACTGAGCACAAATTTGAGATGTCCTTAATATGCTCAACCGGTGTAGTTTGATCTTCACCTAAAAAATACGGTACACTCTTGAGAGAAGCCACCGAAATATCATCATGTTGGGCTAATTGAAGTGAGCTGCCACCATTGAATGGCACAAAAACTTGGTTTCTTGGAACAACCATGTTTGGCACCAAGCTTTCTTGTCTTACTGGGCTAAAAACTCTCATTGCTGGTGGAGATGAAATTGTTTTTCTCGATGAAACAACAACCTTCCCTGTTGGTCTGCCTCTCCTATGGGGTGATGAAAGTTGCAGATATTATAATGGGACAAAATTTCCCCTTGTCTGAATTTGTTTCATAAGCTGTTACAACACTAATTTATCATAAATTTCACCTTCGGAGCCACCATATATGCTGGTGTGACCTTTAAAAGGATACAAATATTGTTGGAAGCATATCAAAACCAACAACTGATGTGTTTTTCTATTCTGAAATGACTCAATTGTCCCACCGAGCATGCCAAAACTGTTAGGACACCAAATCTGCACCCTGATTGCTAAGCCTTTTTAAAGAACTTAACAAATTTGGACTAACATTGGACTACTTTCAGGTTGTGGGTGATCTATTTGAAAGAAAACCTCCAGTGGTAAGGGTTGGCTTCCCCTTTTTGATGCCACCTAACTACTTTTAAACTTTGAGCTAAGGGTAAGAGATTGCATAAAATAAACCTAATATAGAAAGGAAACTAAGGTGATACATCAAAAACCTAGACCTACTAACATCCTTGCGCATTTAGATCAATATTTAAAAGCCAATTCACACTACTCCCTATCCAATACATTTCACACCAGTAATTTATAAAGAGGTCCATAACAGTGTTTTCAAAGGGAAAAATAAACTTCACAATCAATAACACTATTAAACAACATAGTTTATAACCTGTAAACATGTATTTTCTATCAAATGGGTGCATGAAACATGGGACAAGTTTGTAAGGAAAATTACTTTTAACAAAACAAACTGATCAACCATTAATGAAACACTATAAACATGAAAAGAGAAGGTAAAATACTCCAATATATTAATTCAAAGTGTTTACTGTATAATAGGCCTATCTGAGTTACAATGCAGCTCCATAAAAAACAACTCCAAGAAAAGCAGGCTATCCTTCAGCTGAAAAAGAAAGAACTCCTCCAAAATGACTTAAACAACATATTTAAGCCAAAAACATTCAAAACCCCCACACAAGTGTTTCTAGAAGATTCTCCAAGGATCAAACAGAAATGGCCCCAAAAGAACCTTCTAGAAGTCTCCAGAATGTCATCTACATGGAGCAAAAACAAGCTAAGTCAATAGCCATCCCAAAAGTGTCACAAAAATGCCTACAGTTGGCCTCCCTCTTCACCAAAAATAGTAAAAATAGTATCTCACACTTCTGCAAGTCACCATTGGTCCTCTTACAATTTTTTACCACATTCCCCATCATGCAATATGTGTGTTGTTGAAAACACATGGCCTTTTAAAACATAAATATAGTGATTTTCTTAAGTGGTTTATATAACACCACTTAGCAAAACACTTTACAATTAAGCTCAATTTAAAGGGCCCCACCATTTAAAATGTATTACATTTGAATTTGAAAAGAAACTAAAAGTGATTTTCAAATTAGGGTATGTGCAGGATCATGATGGGCCAAAAAGTGGCAATATGATGGGTATGTGGCTAACAACTTTTTTTTAACCCAAAATTGATGAAATGAAAATGGATTTTAAAGGATATTCTCATCTTTCCACCAATATAAATTATGCTTTAATTTGAATTTAATAAGTAATTATTATTCATTTTCTATTTGAATTACGACTAAAGTCCTGATTGATAGGTTGATTGAAAAACATCTATAGCTTTCAAATGGCATCACATTTTTTGAATCCAAAACATGTGTCACATTCTATGCTTCACATACTATAGCATTAAAAAAAGAAAAAATGAATTTCATGAAGTTTTGACCAAGTTAAGGTGGTTAGACATACAAGTTTTTAATATTTTTTAAAATTTGTAATAAAAAATTCATAATTAATTAATTACTTGCAAAAAAATTACAAAAAAATATGTATCACATCAATACATGAGTCCTCTACTTATATCTAAAATATTATAAGAAAATGTTATCATTTTATTGTGGTTAGGGTGGTCAGACAGACACCTACTTCTTATTTTTTCCCTAAAATTGAAGTACTACTACATTGAAATTTCAAATTTCTACCAAATAGATTTTTTTTTCTTAAACAAACCTGGTAGTTTAGAAACTACATTCAAATTTCTACAAATTCTATTCTTACATACTTTTGAAATAATATAGATAACTTATTCAAATTTTTACGTCAAGTTGCCTAACTCTGATTTTTCTAAAATTTTTTTGCCACTTAAGGGCCTATTTTTTCCATGATAATCTTGCACATACCCATTACTTACATGATATTCAAACATTGAAAATCAAAGAAAACATATAATGATATGCCAAAAGTTTATAAAAAAACCTCCAAGGCATGGACTACTAACTCATCACGTTCTGCATCACTTGATCACACATGGCAAAACACATGTTTGCAAAGGCATTATAGTCCTTGCCCTATATGGCCAACCTCCACGTCACTTGGAAAGAATACTCTAAATCACATGGAGTTGAGAAAACAAGGCATTACACATAGGTCACATGGCATACACATATTGCATTGCACACTTAGCAAAGTTTGGAAAACGGGAAAAAGTTCCTAAGGCATAAAATGCCTAAGGGAAAACACTATATGTTTCGACCCCATCATTTAACATGTGTTTGATTTTTAAGACACTTAGCAATGAGTCAAAATAGAGGGGAAAATCACTAAGGCATAAAATACCTAAGGGATAACATACCTATTTTGGACCCATTGTATTTGCCATCTGTTTGATTTTTTAAAACAAGGGATAAAAAATTCCATCGAAATCAAACAAGGGTCAAACCCTAATTATCAAAACATACTGACATGAGGGAAAAGGAATCTTTTTTTTGTTCAACGAAAATCTGGAACACTCCATGCTACTATGGGGTTTAGAAACACACAGGAAACTGGCACTATCTTGGCCAATTCTGTCAATTTTTTGACATTTTATGATGAAAGGAATTCCATGACAGCAGGTAAACTGGTTTTCTTGGAAAAAGTTGTGTTTTTCACATGTTTGAGGATGTTTTTGACTCATAGGTCATGGCTATGAAGAATTTTTTTGGCTTCTTTCTAACCATATTTCTTGTTTGTCCTCCATTTTTATTGTTTCATTTGCTAACAACCACCAATGAGAACTCAATGAAGCTTTATTGGAAGAAAAAGCCTGAAAGTTTGCAAGAAATTTGTGAGAATAAAAAGTTCAGGTGAGTTGAATCAACTCCATTCTTATTGATTCAGTGCAAAATGACCCAGATTCTTATTTCTTCTTTAAGAATAAAGCATAAAATGCTTGCTTATTTTCTGCATTTGTTAACAAGGATGCCTCCTTGCATTGTTTGTGTTGATTTCCTGAAGAAAAAGGCTCACTGGTCGTGGCCATGAATAGAAAAAATGTGTTTTTATGCTCATTTCTCAAAACCTTCATGTATCTTTTTGACTTATTCTTTGCATCACCAAATCTTGATAAAGTTAATAACCTAGATGGGTTTCTGGAAAATAGAAAAGAAAAGGCCAAAATGTGGCTCGACCCTCATTATGTAAACTGGGTCTTCTTGAGTTTTTGACTTTTTGTCTATTTCTACATTTGGAAAAAACAAAAAACCTTGCTTCGGTCTCTGTAGCATGCATTTTCATAAATTCTTCCACTATTAGTAAAAAACCCACATGGGTCACTAGATTTTTTCTATAGAGCTCAGATTTTTGTAGAATATAGAGGATTCTTTGCAAGTTTATTTCATTTCCTTGTAACAAGAAGGCAATGTTGCTTTATTTGATTTAAACCCCAAGTGGGTTCTTCATATTTGCAGAAAAAGGCCATTGCTCACCACGGTCTATCATAATGCATAAATGAATTTTCTTTTTTAGCTCCTGTAGCATGTTTATCAAATTGTTATTTTCTTCACAGATTTGTAACAAACCTAGATGGGAAATGTTTTCAATTTGAAGAAACAACTTCCAGATTTTGTGCAAAATGGGGAAATATCATTGCACCATATGGGTACACTAGAAACCTCAACTTGTAACAAAATGTGTCCTTTAGAAGACATTTAATTGGATTTTCTATAACATGTTTCATTTTTGTAGAATGCTTTTGAGAGAAAAACCCCAAAATGGGTTTGGTCACTGTGAATAATCCACACTTTACTGTATCTTGAAAATGTTGTGATTACCCTACTTTTTTTGCAGAAAAGAACTTTTAGTTCTTTTTATAATGAAATACCCTCCAACATCAAATGAGAAAAAGCCCTCCTTAAGTGGCTCCTTACCAATCAATCATAGAGATGATCTCTAAATCCTCCTTCTATTGAAAATCGTTGATCTCATAGGAAGAGTACTTATTAAATGGTATACATAGGCATCATGAAAAGCACAGTAGTAATCCATTTTGTTTTCTCGTCTCCCACTTCTGGGTTCCTTTCTCCTTAACAGACAATAATCAGACTCTATTTTTGTCATCTATTCTTATTACGTTGGTGTGGCCGAAACATATGTGAAGCAATAACACTCGATCTTGTAATGTCTAGGAAACCCTTCACCAAAAGATGCCATGAATGCACCCTACCTAGAGCATTCTCTAGGACCTCCACACATACAAACACAAAGATTTCATTTATTCAGATTGCATTTGTGGCACCTAGGATGATGGTACCTCCCCTTATTTGGACATTTCTCTTTTCTTGCATCAGGGTACATCTATCTTCCTTCATCACTATTAGTTGATGATACTTGGTTACTCTTCATTACCTTAAGAAAGGCATAGCTATTATGTTTCATTTATGATAGCTTGTAGGGCCCTCTTTTCCAATAAAAATTTGGTGATTTTTTCCATGCTTTGCCCACATGTGGATGATGATTTACTTGCACTTTATGCATACCACATCCCTTACGTATCCCTTCTACAATTTTTCATCATGTACTTAAATGATTGAAAGAGGTTGAAAGTTGAAACTTCCTTTCCTTACTTAAAATGCACAATACGGTGGAATTCACTTTCATCATCATGCACTTTCTCACTTTTCCTTAGACAAGACTTCCATATACTTGCATTGTATATTGGTGTTTTGTAGCATGAGGTCAATATGCATTGTTGTTGTTCCTATTGCCTCTATTTCACCTACAGTCAAATCAGGCAAGATAATCAAATGATAGATCTTCAGAGGCTAGTGGGACATTCACATGAGGGAAAACACTCTACATCTGTTGCTAGGTCACGGGGAACTCAATGGGAGAAGTTACCCTAGGAGGATTTGGCATGAAGATCATCTAAGGAGAGAGTCGGCAAGACTCTCCTACTATCTGGTCAACTGACTGTTTCGATTCATTCCATCTTGAGCAGGTCACTGAGACTTAGTTCTTGTCATGCCAAATGAGCTTGCAGAGCCTATCGATGTCACAGGAAGGGGTTGGTATGACCTCTTATCGCGTGGGTCTATCTAGCCGATAGGCCGTTCAATCGTAAAAGTCAGGGAGACTCTCAGGAAACAAGGGCTTCGAGGTAGCTTCCGGCATTCGACAAAATGTCTTGGCGAGCGGAAGAGGTCTTATCGAAGGATGAAGGCTTAAGGCCTCGATATTCTTTTCCTTCAGTAGGAGTCTCTCCAATACTAGGATGGGCCCTCACCAAGACAAAATCAGTTCGGCAGGAATCTTGCCAAAACATAAGGATGGCTCTTCGAGCAGGCAGGAGGAACTCGGCGAGAAGTTTCACCAACTTGGTGATGTCTTTCCGACAGCAAAGGCAAGTCTCGGGATAGGTCTGGCCAACTAAGTCTCCCTGGCATAAACAAAGGAAGGCCTTCGATATGACTAGGTGATATCGCAGAGATGTATTAGTGATTTCACTGTCTCCCTAAACTGAAATGGAGCTTGACAAAGTCAAGGGCTTGTTATAGAGTCTCTGCGAGTGAAGAAGTCTTGCCAATCGAAAGGAGGCCCTAGTAGAACACAAGAGGTCTTGCCAACAGTTGAGTATGTCGCTCGGAGGTCTTGCCGACAATGAAAAGTCCTAGCGACATGCAGGGTGTTATCAACAAGAGTCTCACCGAGTAGTGGAGCCTCCAAAATGAAAAGCGGTTTTTGCCAAAAGAAGGGTTCTCGGTGAAATGTCTTGTCGAGACGAAAATGTCACCCCAACTCAAAGAGCCTTTGGTGTAATGAAATTTTTTCCAAGATGTCTCGGCGATAAGGTGGGGTCTCACTGACAACGGAGGAGCCTTCGGCATAGCACAAAGAGCTTGGGAAGACTTCTTCCCGACTGGCAGGAGTCAGGTCGAAAGCAAGGAGGTTGGCCAAGGGTTCATACCTCGGCATGAGTCTTACTGAGTAGCGAGCCTTCAAAATGAAAAGGATTTTTCCAAGAGGAGGGGGAGTTCTACGTAATGTCTCAGCGACACAAGGGGTCACGTCGACAGCAAGGGATCCCCACATGACTCATTAACCCTCTGATCTCTTGGCGATAATGGTTTCTTGCTAATGGCTCCAGTAGAATCGTTATGATCTTTTGGCCTCACTAGGATCTCTTAGCGATGGCTCCATGTTTTGTCGATGTTGCGAAGGAGTTGGATCGCATCGGTGAGACACTTCTAGTGTCTCGCCGAGATGCAATCCAACTGAGGAATTCGACCACCCAGAAGTCTACGTGTAGTTCGCTTAGCTAATCAGAGGGGTCTGAGGGTCAACTATGGCAGTCTAAGGAACATCAAAGGGGTGAGGGTGACGTGTATCTATTGTAGGCTCAGAGTATTCAAGGTGTAGTCAAGGTAGCTCAATCGAACACGGTGATGGGATCAGAATGAATGCAATAGCTGAAGATATCTAAAGAAGGCTTCCTTGGGGATGAATCTTCACCATCATGGACACGCAGGGGCTTCAACATTAATTTTGATCAAAAGATCTGAGATAGATCTTTTTTTGAGCTCAGAAATTTTTGGTATGCCCTAATGGGCCAATATCAGTCTGTATATAAGGCATTTTTTCCTTTTTTGTAAATAGTTCTGATTGCATACTCTGAAGAGTTAGTGATTTCCAACCAATCCTTTCTCAGTCAATGTATGTTTTCTATAACTCAACTGGAATCCTGAAAATAACAAAAAATTTACCTTGGAAGTTTATGTTCATGCTTGTACTGATTCTCATTTTTCTATCTTCCTTTTGCACATGCAAGTCTATAACCATGTTTTCACATTTCTGCATTTGTATCTTAAGGTTGTGAAATTGATCTTTCCTTCCCAAGGTGTATGTGTAGGCCAAACCTATTAGGACTAAAGCATTAAATCTAAAAGAGGTTGTTCTGGGTATGTAAATATATTGAATTATGCTTTCAAGTGTATGTTTCTTACTGTGTTCATTTCATGATTTCTCATCAATGCGGTGTATCACCATAGGTTTAGTTTAATTTTTATGTATATCTTTCCTCTTTCCTCTGAAAGAAGCAGTAGTTTAGGTGATACCCAAAGGAAGTCAGCCTTCTCTGGAGGTTCACTTCAATCATAGGTGACCCACAGCCTTGGAGTGATCCCATGTTGCTCTAGAATGCTCAGTTTTTGTAAAAATTTGCACAGTGTGCAATTCTAGGTGACAACAGTTTCTGGCACGCCCGGTGGGATAGGAATTTGTTTTAACTGTTGGTTTGGTATGCATCCAATGAATTATCAGGCTTTATAGAAGCCCTTTGGCATACTTGGATACTCCACAAAGAGGAAGAACTCTAGAAATCCACGCCTTCTATAGTATATGAAAAGAGTGTGAACAAGAAGCAGCTCAGGCCCTTTTGAATACTTGCAACTTTCACCACCAAGAAGACAAGGCAGAGTTGAGGAAAGGCAAGGAACAACAATCATCTATTCCAGAAGAACTCATTCCAATCCTCCACCTCTAAGGTCTCATTTCGTTGCACCAACAAACTCGCCTCAGATGCCTTCAATGGCTGCTCCAAGGAATCAACCCTTTGTGGCTTTCAACAGAGGGAGCCCTTTGAACTTGACGCAACACAATGATATTCCAATGGCAGCTTTGAAGAGTCTGCCAATTTTCACGGGAGAAAATCAAACTACTCCCATTGAGCACATAAGAGATGTGGCTTTGTTATGCGGAGTCCACCACATAACACAAGAGGACGTTGTAGTAAGATTGTTAGATACTTTACTAAAAGGAAGAGTTGTGCAGTGGTACAGGAGCCTACCGATCAGCTCAATTGCAACATGGGATGATTTTGGAGAAAATTTGCATAAGCAATTCCAAGACAGGTCTGACAACTTGTCTCTATTGGAGTAGCTGACTATAATTAAGAGGGCTCTACAAGAGCAAATGAATGACTTCAACTTCAGGTTTCAAAGAACTTGGGATAGAATCCCTACAACGATGAGACCACCTCCAGAGTATGCATTCCTATACTTTTTGAGAGCTCTGAATAGTGATATAGCTATCATGATACAGTCAATGGGAGGAGTATCTCTACCCGATGCCTTTGAAATAGCTATTAGAGCTGAAAATAGCTTAATACAAGATGGTAAGCTTGCTCCTAGGCCACCAATGCCAGTATTTCCATAAATTCATGCAAACATCCCTTTACAAATACCTCCTTTCACACCTCTACCAGCTATATCAACGCTACCAGCTATTGTTCCAACCATTGACAAGTAGTAAAGTGTTGCTTCATGCTCAACAAATGCATTACAAGAGATCAAAAGTCTTTTACAGACTTTTGGTAACAAGTTGGTGAACTTGGAAAAGCAGCAGACCTATCCTAGGCCTTATCAACAACAAAATTAGACCTCAATTCAACCTTTTTAAGGTCAGCAGTAGCAATTCCAAGGGAATAGATAGCAGTATCAGGGCAATTATTAGGGCCCAAGATAGAGTGTGAGCATGAGGCCTTTTTAGGCCTATGCTCCAGCCCCTATTAGTGCGACCAAAGAGCTAGTTCCTATCCAAAACAACCTAGCAGCAGACTATGAGTGGTGTTACCCTTGTAACCAACCCCACAATCAGGCTACTTGTTCAAATGGACTAATCAATCAAGCATTTATGGTGCAGAATGATCCAATTTCACAACACCAGGATTAGCTTAGTAATGATGCCACCCTACTTAACTGGAAAGGTCAAGAGTTCTGTGGACTGAATGAAAATATTTCTCCAATTGTAGCTAACACTAGGGAAAAGAAAAGGGCTTTTGAGCTTGGTCAAGCGGCTGACAAAGGAAAAAATGCAACTAAGGAGCCATCTCCCTCTCAAACAATTCATGATTCACAAAGAAATCAGTAGCTCCCAGACAAGGAGCAGTCACACCTGCAGGCTGATCATGCCAGCATAAAGGTACAATCTAAAGTAAACCCAACTGTGCCATTTAATATCCTTGATAGTATGAAGAAAATGAATGTTACAATGTCTATGTGGGACGCATTAGCCATCCCAGGTCAAAAGGATATGTTACAATTAGCCTTATCAAGTTTGAAGATGTGTGACCAATCTGAGTCCCCAATAGGTCAAGTTA
Source organism: Sequoia sempervirens (assembly GCA_007258455.2). Lineage (NCBI taxonomy): Eukaryota > Viridiplantae > Streptophyta > Pinopsida > Cupressales > Cupressaceae > Sequoia > Sequoia sempervirens. The sequence continues at coordinate 412,129,556 of VDFB02105785.1, forward strand.
GAGTTGTGTTAACAAATAATTCCCAAGGAAATGATCAAAAGCCTTGAATAGGGACTAAAAAACAAGTTAAACCACCTCCTTTCTATGTGTTAGTAATTATTGGTGATAAATTAGTCCATAATTGTATGGTAGATAGTGGAGCTAGCAGCTCCATCATGCCAAAACAGGTTGCTAACAAACTTGGATTAAAATACCTGCCTTTGGAGAAGGGAGTGATCCAATTGGATGGAACTTTGGTTAATACTTTGGGTATTATTAATGATCTAAATCTCACTTTGCATGTTTGTCCAAATTTTTCAATCCCTCAAGACATATGTGTCATAGACCTTCCACCTTTCTTTTCCTTGTGTTTATCTAGAGACTTTACAGCCAAGATAGGCGGTTATGTGTCGGCAGATTGGTCACATATGCTATTTAGAACAAGATATGGAACCAAGGTTACCATTAAATCTAAGAGATTGGCTAAAGATCACATTAAGCCATACAACCCAAGTCCCCTTAATGTTGTTCCTACTGCTGCAAACACAAATTGTGTCATTCTTTCTAACAATGAACAAGTTGTTACTCATGAACTCCAATCAGAAGTTGTTCCTGACATGCCACTACATGAATGGGCAGTTGAGAATGTATCAGACAGTCCTATAGACCTCATTCAAGATGCTGGTATGGGCAACTATATCATTCTTGAGCCTGATATAGAGATTCCAAACTTGGAGAAAGATGCAGATCTGTTATCGCAACCACTTAATGGACTTTAGGAGATGTTCTTTGATGGCTCTAAAAGTAAAACTGGAGCAGGAGGAGGTGCAATGTTGATTTCTCCACAAGGTGATAAGTACTATGCTGCCTTTCACTTTGATTTTTCATGCTCCAACAACACTGTTGAATATGAGGGCCTTGTTCAAGGTCTAGAATAGGCAAGAAAAAGAGGAATAACCAACTTGAAAGTCCATGGGGATAGTGAATTAATTGTTAATCAAGTAAGGGGCCTGAATGTGGCTAAAAATGACACACTAAAGTCTTATAGAAATAGAGTGTGGAACATTCTTGAAGAATTTGATGCCTTTAATTTGGTGTTTATCCCGAGAAATTAGAACAAGCATGCTGATAGGCTTGCAGCCATTGGAGCACAGTTTGATATTCCAAGTGACATCAGAAAAGATAAGGTGCAACAGTATGTGAAGGTTGTAATTATACCCTCAATTTATGACAACAACATTCACTGGCAAGTCTTTGACAATGATGAGCAGATCCTTTCCTTCTTGCTTGAGGAGGATCAGTTCTCCATGGTGAATCAAGTAAAGCTCAAGCAGCAGTATAGTGATTAGGTCATACAATTGAAGAAAAAAAAAATTCCCAAAGGCCTTGTTACCTTAGAGTCGATCTTTAGTAGTGATGATCAGCTAAAAAGGGGTAAAGCTAGCTTGCAGATCAAACAAGAACACTATGAAGAGCTGGAGATCTTCAAAGGTAAGCTTCTTAGGATAGGCAAACTTTGTTCACCTGAAGATAGACAAGCTTTTGTTGCTTTGTACCAAGAGATTCATGATGTCTTTGCTTGGGAGTATTCAGATTTGAAAGGATTTGATCCCCATATTGCTCAGCATACAATTGAATTAGAACCTAATACCAAGCCAGTAAGGAAGAAAAAAAGGCCCTTGAATCCTAAACTTGAGCCCTTAATGATTAAGGAGCTGACTAAATTAGTTGAGGGGGGTATTGTCTTCCCTATCAAGCACACTTCATGGGTTTCTAATCTTGTACCAGTTAGAAAGAAAAGTGGTGAGATAAGGCTCTATGTAGACTTCAGGGATCTTAACCGATCCTCTCTAAAAGATCACTACCCGCTGCCCTCCATGGAACGAATCTTGCAAGAGGTTGCTAGTTCTGAAAGATTTTCCCTACTAGATGGTTTTTCAGGATATAACCAAGTGCTGGTTAAAGAGGAAGATCAGTTTAAGACTACCTTTACAACTAAATGGGGCACCATGGCATACACAAGGATGCCATTTGGTTTGTCTAATGTTGGTGTCACGTTTTAGAGAGCCATGGAAATGGCATTTCAAAGTTTGATCAACAAGATCATATTGATTTACCTTGATGACATTACAGTATACTCTAAGAATGTTGATGAACATCTATTACATCTTAGGCAAGTGTTTGAAAAATGCAGAGGGTTTGGTATCTCTCTTAATCCAAAGAAGAGTATCTTTATTGTCCATGAAGGGAGGTTATTAGGACACATAGTGTCAAAGCAGGGAATCACTATTGACCCTGAAAGAGTCAGGGCCATACTTGAGTTGCCACTTCCTAATCATAAGAAGGGCCTACAGAGCTTTCAAGGATAGATTAACTTTCTAAGAAGGTTCATTCCACACGTGGCAAACCTGCTACAACCTGTAACAACCATGTTAAAGAAAAATGCAGTCTTCAGTTGGACAAAGGAGGCAAAGCACAGTTTTGGAGAAATTAAGGAGGCATTAGCATTTTCTCTGACATTGGTAAACCCATACTTCTCTAAATACTTCTTTTTATATACTTTTGGTAGTAGTGGTGCAATCTCTGCTATGCTGGTTCAGAAGAATAGCGACAATTTGGAGAAACCCATAGCCTTCTTTAGTCAAATACTTGTTGATTACGAGGAAAGGTATACATTTGTTGAAAAGCATGTTCTCTCTGTGATTAGAAGTCTGAAGAAATTTAAACCTTTGTTTTTAAACAATAAGGTTCATATTTTGGTTGCACACTCAAGTGTGAAATAATTTCTATTGAATAAGGATTTGAATGAAAAAAGAGTAGGGTGGATCACTAAGGTCATGGAGTACGATGTAGATATTAGCATCACCAAACTAGTGAGGGGTAAAGGTCTTTGTGAATATCTTGCTTCATAGCCGAGTAGTGAAAATGAACTAGAAAAGGATGTTGTGTTTACTAATACAAATAAGTTTCAAAATGCTCAAGACGATGCACCGATAGGGACAACCAATTGGGTGCAGGTTATGGTCCATTTTTTGCAGACTGGTGAGTGTCCATATGGTTTGAACAGATCCAAAAGGAGATATTTCAGACTACAATCCATACCATATGTGTTGATGGGAAATGTTCTTTTTAAGAAAGATCTGAATGGTGTCCTGTTAAGATGCATTCACAATGACCAAATTGAAAAGGTGCTTCATGATTTTCATGACAAAGCTACAGGAGGTCACTTTTCTCCCAAAAATACTGCCTGGAAAATCATGAGAGTTGGTTACTACTGGCCCAGCTTGTTCAAGGATGTGTATGCCTGGTCAAGAAAGTGCATCAAATGTGCTATGTTTTCAGGAAAAGAGAAGTTGTCTGCTATGCCCCTGCATCCAATTCAAGTAGAGCAGCCCTTCATGAGATGGGGCATCAATTTTATTGGACCAATAAATCCACCTTCCAGTGCTAGTCATAGATGGGTGCTTACAGCCACTGACTATTTTACAAGGTGGATAGAAGCGGTTACATTAAGGGAAGCAAAAGAATCTTCAGTGTTGAACTTCTATGAAGATGTAGTCACCAGGTTTGGAGTGCCTGACTCCATCAAATCTGATAATGCCCTTGCATTCATGGGTCTAAGGGTAACTGATTGGGCCATTAAGCATGGCATTCATTTGAGCACATCTTCAAATTATTACCCTCAAGGTAATGGCCTAGCTGAGAGCACAAATAAGAACCTCATCAAAATTATTAAAAGAACCATAGAGGACAACCAAAGGACCTAGCCCAGTAGTTTAAAGAATGCAATTTGGGTAGATAGAGTGACCCCTAAGAGGTCTATTGGTAACTCACCATATATATTGGTCTATGGCAAAGAGGCAAGATTTCCACTATCAGTGGAGCTTCCAGATCTTGATATTGTTCGCCAATTCGAGATGCTTGAGGGACAATACCCAATGTCTATAAGGTATGCATAGCTCATGGAGCTTGAAGAATCAAGGGACAGAGCAATGAAAACTTTGGAGGATCATCAGCTCTAGACCAAGAAGACTTCTGATAAGAAGGCTACATGAAAGTTTTTTAAGGAAGGAGACCTTGTGCTCAAATGAGATGTTCTAAAAAGTAAGTTGGGCCACCACACCAAGTTCGATAACATGTGGACTGGTTTGTTTATTATCATAGGTTGTAAGGAGCACAATGCTTATCAGCTGGCTATGATAGAAGGGGATTCACTTCCTATCCCAGTTAATGGGATACACCTTAAGCCCTGCTTTCAAGCCTGATAAGTGCCTTTTTTGTACATATCTAGTTAGGTTTTACATTTCAAATAAGTGCTTCGCACTATGGTTCATTTTTTTCTATTTTGTTCCATCCCTTAACTGTTGTTTTAATGTGGATTGACATTTTTTTTGTTCTCTAAGTTTTCTAATGACTCCATGCCCAATGGATAAGCCTAGTCACTAGTTCTCATGTTTAGCAGGCAAACATCCCGCAAAGGTCACCAAAATTGTTGCCTCTATTTCACCTACAGTCAAATTAGGAAAGATAATCAAATGATAGATCTTCAAAGGCTAGTGGGACATTCACATGAGGGAAAAAACTCTACATTTTTTTCTAGGTCATGGGGAACTCAGTGGGAGAAGATATCCTAGGAGGATTTAGCATGAAGATCATCCAAGGAGAGAGTTGGCAAGACTCTCCTACTGTCTAGCTGACTAACTATTTCAATTCATTCCATCTTGAGCAGGTCACTAAGACCTAGTTCCTATCATGCCGAATGAGCCTATAGAGCCTATCACTGTGACAGGAAGGGGTCGGTATGACCTCTTATCGCACGGGTCTATCTGGCCGACAGGCCATTCAATTATAAAAGTCGGGGAGACTCTCGATGAACAAGGGCTTCGGGGTAGCTTCCAGAATTTGATAAAAGGTCTTGGCGAACGGAGGAGGTCTTACCAAGGGATGAAGGCTTAAGGCCTCAATATGCTTTTCCTTTGGTAGGAGTCTTTCCAATATTGGGATGGGCCCTCACCAAGACAAAATCAGTTCGGCAGGAATCTTGTCGAAACATAAGGATGGATCTTCGGGTAGACAGGAGGAACTCAGCGAGAAGTTTCACCAACTTAGTGATGTCTTGTCGATAGCAGAGGCAAGTCTCTGGACAGGTCTGGCCGACTAAGTCTCCCTAGCATAATCAAAGGAAGGCCTTCGGTATGACTAGGTGATATCGCTGAGATGTCTCAACAATTTCACTATGTCTCCCCGAACCAAAATGGAGCTCGACAAAGTCAAGGGCTTGTTATAGAGTCTTTGTGAGTGAAGAAGTCTTGTTGATCGAAAGGAGGCCCTAGTAGAACACAAGAGGTTTGGCCAACAGTTGAGGATGTCACCCGGAGGTCTTGCCAACAACAAAAAGTCCTGGCAACATGCAGGGTGTTATCAACAAGAGTCTCACCAAGCAGTGGAGCCTCCAAAATGAAAAGCGGTTTCGGCCAAAATAAGGTTTCTTGGTGAAATGTCTTGTCGAGATAGAAATGTCACCTGACTCAAAGAGCCTTCGGTGTAATGAAATTTTTGCTGAGATGTCCCAGCGATAAGGTGGGGTCTCACTAACAATAGAGGAGTCTTCAGCGTAGCACAAAGAGCTGGGGAAGACATCTTCCCAACAGACAGGAGTTAGGCTGAAAGCAAGGAGGTCGGCTGAGGGTTCATACCTCGGCATGAGTCCTACTGAGTAGCGAGCCTTCAGAATGAAAAGGATTTCACCAAGAGGAGGGGGAGTTCTACGTAATGTCTTGGTGACATAAGGAGTCACGTCGACAGCAGGGGATCCCCACGTGACTCATTAACCCTCTGATCTCTTGGTGATAACAGTGTCTTATCGATGGCTCCAGTAGCATTGATATGATCTTTTGGGCTCAATGGGATCTCTTAGCGACAACTCCATGTTTTTCTGATGCTGTGAAGGGGTTGGATCACATTGGTGAGACACTTCTAGTGTCTCGCCGAGATGCGATCCAACTAAGGAATTTGACCACCCAGGAGTCTACGTGTAGTTTTCTCAGCCAATCAGAGGGGTCTGAGGGTCAACCATGGTAGTCTAAGGAATGTCAAAGGGGTGAGGGTGATGTGTATTTGTTGTAGGCTTAGAGTATTCAAGGTGTAGCCAAGGTAGCTCAATCGAACATGATGACGGGATCAGAATGAATGCAATAGTTGAAGATATCTAAAGAAGGCTTCCTTAGGGATGACTCTTCACCGTCATGGACACGCAGGGGCTTCAACATTAATTTTGATCAAAAGATTTGAGATAGATATTTTTCTGAGCTCATAGATTTTTGGTATGCCCTAATGGGACAATATCAGTCTATATATAAGGCATTTTTTCCTTTTTTGTAAATAGTTCTGATTGCACACTTTGAAGAGTTAGTGATTTCCAACCAATCCTTTCTCAGTCAATGTATGTTTTCTGTAACTCAACTAGAATCCTGAATATAACACAAAATTTACCTTGGAATTTTATGTTCATGCTTGTATTGATTCTCATTTTTGTATCTTTCTTTTGCACATGCAAGTCTATAACTGTGTTTTCACATTTCTACATTTGTATCTTAAGGTTGTGAAATTGATCTTTCCTTCCCAAGGTGTATGTGTAGGCCAAACATGTTACGACTGAAGCATTAGATCTGAAAGAGGTTGTTTTGGGTATGTAAATCAATTGAATTAGGCTTTCAAGTTTATGTTTCTTACTGTGTTCATTTCATGATTTTTCATCAATACGGTGTATCACCATAGGTTTAGTTTAATTTTTATGTATCTCTTTCCTCTTTCCTCTCAAAGAAGCAGTAGTTTAGGTGATATTCAAAGGAAGTTGGCCTTCTCCAGAGGTTCACTTCAATCATAGGTGACCCATAGCCTTGGAGTGATCCCATGTTTCTATAGAATGCTCAGTTTTTGTAAAACTTTGCACAGTGTGCAATTCTAGGTGACAACAGTTCCTATTCATGAGATCACATAAAGAGCATTATGTTGGTATAAGGCCACTTTTCTTTAATGATGCTTCAAAGTTGCTAGGTCACTATCCATGTTTGGTCATGACTGTCCTTTATTGCATGGTAGCAATTACTAAAGGTTTGTCGACTATCCATTTTCTCTTCATGGATGATTGAAATGTGTATGCTTGATAGGACTTTCCTACCTTTGAGTGGCTGCCACTTTAAAAGTACTTGAATAGTTTGTGATCATGGCTAAGTAATTCATAAAAAATGTATCATTATACTCCATCAGAAAATCATCCTGAAACTTTGGTCTATCAGCAACCTTTCTTACTTTGTGATGTTCAGTCACTCTATATGATTGTACATGACCTTCTAAACTATCCTTAATGCCAAGATAACGTTCTTTGTACTGTCCTCACATTCATCTAATTGTACCCCCTCATGCAATCTTCTTAGGGAATCTTTACTCTAATTTGGGAGAGTCATTATCATTGATATTAGCTTTCTTTCACCACTGTGTTTGTTTCCTTCTTGCTACCCTCTCCTTTCACGAAACAATTGTTGTTGTCCTCCTATCACCCTAAGGACTGCTCCTTGTAGACTCATAAGAAGTTGTTCTCATGTTCACTTGGACATGGTCTTGGCTTCAAAAGAGAGTCATCTTGTACTGCTTCATGATGACCATATCCCAAAATCCTTTGATTAACCTATGTTGCCTCATTCATTATTGTTGTCCTAACCATCATGGTTGTCTTGTAGCATATACACTTGTACTATGACCTTGGCTTCCAAAATGAGACATCTCCTCAATTATGACTGCTCAATTGTCATTTATAACTTGTCTTTACTGCAATTTTTTGCATGCATTTATGATCCATGTTGGATCAATCATGATAACCAAAACCCTTGCATGAAAGGTCATGAGCATATCCACTAATATTTTCCTTGAATTGACATGTACAATACATTTATGATTATTGTCCTTATGCACTTGTACCATGACATTGATTCAACCATTGCTCTTTCCTCTAGTTATGTGTAATAAATACACATTGTCTCCTCATTATAACTTTATTGGATAGCCACCTGTCACATATGTGGTGACCTAACAACTCACTTTCCTATGTGATATGTGATTGCCTCGTAGGGTTACGGTGAGGGGCTTGAAAACAACTTGAAATCCTTCCTCATTGTTTGGAAGATGCATAATTGAACTTGATGCATCCTTTGAATTTGATAATGAAAGTTGATCAACTAGTGTGATTCCATATTGATTTAATGCATTGATAATAGATAAATATTTGATCAACTTGTTCAATTTCCTTTTCTTTCAAAGCATGTTGAGCTCCACCCTTTTGGGAGCCACATTTATCCCCACATGTTGTTTTTGATCTGATAATGAAACAATAATCAAACTTGTCCAAAATCTGCACATGAAGCAAACAGTGAGAAAATAATTGCACATGTTGGATGTTCTTGTTTAATGCATTTATGGATCAGTTTATACATGCATAGGTAGGTGTGCATGTAGAGATTGAATCTTTCATTGCTTGGAGCTTTGCTCTAACATCATGTTTTCTTTAGATGCAAGGTGAGGAGCGCTACGGAGCTAGGAGGGACACAAGTGGTTCGGGGTGGCAGCAACATGACAATGGGCGACTTGTAACCAGTCATTCACAGGAAATGACTGGTTCCATTCTTACATGCACATTCTCTTGTTTCATTCTACTTATTCATGTATGAGTTGTTTCATATTTTGATTGAATAAGAGAGTTATTCCCTTGGCTTGTGAGGGACATATACCTTAATGATTATCAATAAAAGAAATTACATTTGAAAACATGATTCTCTTTCTCGTTTGTTGTAATGCATCATTGAAATGAAAAAATGTAATCTGATTATCTTGGCAATCACTTCTTCATGCATATTGAAACTAGGAGTTTTATGGTTTATCTTTAAATGTTTAAACAACATGAAAAGAACAAACACTAGGTTGCCTAATTTCAGCTAAAAGCTAAAATCAAGTAACACTGTCATACAACAAATAATATTCATAGAAATTTCTTGTTAATCAACACCACAATAAAAAAGAAAGCTCAAACAAGCTTTGCCTCAAAAAGTATTATTCATTGCAAGGTAAGTACCAGCTATTTTTGGAAGAGTGGGTGTCGTATACAAATACATGAATGTCCCAAACTCTAATAAGAACTTGCTAAAATAATTAAAAATTTTGAATAAAAGAGTTGTACATTGAAATCATATAAATGTTGCTGTTCAGTCATGAATAATCTAGCAGGAGGCAAGAAAGAACGTATCCACTCAAATGAAACAAGCTTCTGGTTGAACATATAAAGATTGGCTTTATCAAATTTGTACAAACTAGTTTTAAGCTATTCTACAAAATCATTGTTTACTTGAAAAATATTTATAGAAAATTTGTGAATTAAACTTACTTTTTCTTTCTTCATGGTCTGACCATTAGCTTTTCCGGTATGTGTTGAATATACAGGTGTATAGGAGATGAAGATCAAAAAGTATATTATCTTGTGCTAGACATTTTTTCTATGAATGTTTGGAAGACGGAGTCAATAATGTCATCCATAACTCTGAAGCATTTTGCACTCCAAGATTTACTGAAACACAACACCCAAATCAGAATTGAAAACCCAAATGCATTGCCCATTCCCATTCCCAGATCCCACCATATATCTTCCTCTAGCACTTTTTTACTTTCTTCTTCATCATTGGGAGAAAAAGGATGATTTCATGAGCATGACACATTGATTTGTAGGCCACATAGATCCAAATTGTTGGAAAATGATGAGGAAGCAAATTTCATCATTTGTCCTCCTTGTGGTATCACTCATGATAGGTTATTATAAGATACATAAAAGCAGCTCAAATATGTAAGATATTGCAGCTCAGCAAGAAACATCCCTATCAATTCATTTTTGGAAAGATCAAGTGATTCTAGCTTTACCATGCTTCCCAAGGATTTTGGAATCTCACCACTGAAATGATTTCTTGAAACATTGAGAATTATCAATCCTTTGAGGGATTTAATATCCCAAGGTATTTTACCTAATAAATTATTGTCTAATAGATCAAGGCATTTTACTAATCTTAATATTCTCATATACTCCATATCTTGTCCTTTGCTTTTAATGATTATGCTATCTATATAAATGCCACCATCATCTATAAATTCAAGAGTTTATGTGTTTTTTTGTCTCATTTTCCATTGCACTCAAGTTCATAAAGCCACTTGGAATAATGCCTAAAAATTTGTTGCTTGATATATCCAATATTTGAATATTTTGCAACTTTGATAATTTTGAAGGTATCTGACCAACAAAATTGTTAGATTTTAGTACTAGGATGTGAACACTTTTCAAGTTTTCAATCCAATTAGAAATGGCCCCATGAATATTATTATTCCTCAGATCTAGGATTTCCAAATAACTACAATTTCCAAGTGATGATGGCACATTCCCTTTTAGCCCATTGAGACCTAGTTTCAAAGTTTCTAGATATGTCATATTCCCAAATATATTTGGAATTGTTCCCTTGAGATTATTCTTTTCTAGATTTAACATGGACAACTTAGAACATTGGTCTAAGCTCAAGGGAATCTTACTACTAAGTATATTATTTGACAAGTCTAAAACTTGTAAATTACTTGACTCACAGATAGAATGTAGAATGACACCACTCAAATTGTTTTTGGTCAACCATAGAAATCTAAGATCTTGTCCATATTTTCCAATACCTATTGGAATGGGTCCATTAAATAGATTCTCTAAAAGATCCAAGAACTCCAGATTTTGTAGAGGAAGGGGAATATTTCCTTGTAACTTATTATTATGCAAATCGATAGTTGAGCTTTCAAGATAATTGTGTTTAAAGCCAAGCAACTTGATGGGTAAATTACCTAAAAACTAGTTTGATAAGAGGTTGAGATAATAAAGGGACATAGAATCCCATACCCATTTAGGAATATTTCCATTGAGAGAGTTTTGAGACAAATCTAGTGCATGTAAGGAGTATTGAGTTGAAATGAAAGCTGGAAGATCTCCTTATATATTACAAGATCCCAAATCTATTTCTTCAAGTTGAAAATTGGGAATATAAGTGGTACTGACTTTTATATTCAACATATTCCTAGAAAGATACAATACTTTAATATTAGGGCTTTTATCAAAAAAAGAAAGTGTGTAAGTTTCGTGGAGTTGGTTGTGTCTAAGATCAAGTTGTGTGAGTTTGGTGAGGTTACCTAAGGAGGTTGGGATTGTACCATTCAAAGAGTTAGAACTCAACCCAAGATGTGTTAGTTTTGACAACTTACCCAAAGATGTTGGGATGTTACCACTCAAAGAGCCTCCTGTCAAGGCAAGATGTGTGAGTTTTGTGAGGTTACCTAAGGAGGTTGGGATTGTACCATTCAAAGAGTTAGAACTCAACTCAAGATATGTGAGCTTTGACAACTTTCCCAAAGATGTCGGGATGTTGCCACTCAAAGAGCCTCCCCTCAAGGCAAGATGTGTGAGTTTGGTGAGGTTACCTAAGGAGGTTGGGATTGTTCCATTCAAAGAGTTAGAACTTAAATCAAGATATGTGAGTTTTGACAACTTACCTAAAGATGTTGGAATGGTGTCACTCAAAAATTTCTTACTAAAATCAAGATATGTGAGCTTTGAAAAATTACCTAAAGATGTTGGAATGATACCATCCAAATAATTAAAATACAGATTAAGATATGTTAAACTAGACATATTACCAATCTCTCTTGAAATCTGACCAATAATGTTAGAGTCATACAAGCTTAATTAATTCAAATTGCTGAGCTTGTAAAAATGTGAAGGGATGGCAAGAGAAGGGAAGAAGGCATTCGAACTGAAGTTGAAGCGCTCCAGATGCCGCAGTTGGAATAGTCCTCCAGGAAGTTCCCTCCATGACATGAATGGACAGAATTCAACACGATCCCATGAGGCGTTAAGGGATTGAGGACTAAGATCCAAGGAAAGGACGTGCGCAGTGATTGGGTGGCAGGTGACTCCCTCCCATGTGCAACAGTTAAATCCCTTCTACGATTGCAGTGTGGTATAAGAGGAAGTGAAGTTGAGGCCCTATTTGAAATCTACGAGGGAAATTCTTTCATCTGCATGACATGTGGAGGAGCAAGGCATCATCATTACTAATAACAATAGAAAGACGCACATCATCACCATCTTCATCGCAGACTGCATAACTTGCTCTCTATGTGTGAAAATAATGGAAATTAAAGATAATTTATAGTTATATTTCTCCTATCACTCGAAACTTGTTCTATGTTTATTCTACGGGTGAAAGTGGGAGGATATCTCCTCCATTCAATTTTCCACACTTTTCTGAATGTATTTGTGGTGCTTATTAAAGATATACCAATTCAAAGTCAATTGAATGTATTACAAATGTTTCATTTATGTCTTTACGAGTTTTCCTTTGGACTAGGCTAAATCAATACAATCTTTTTCTATGACTCGTTCGCATCTTACAAATGCTTTTATCTAGGAACTCGCCTTCTTAACTAATAATTATTTCATGTCATCATAATCAAATCAAATCACTACACATTTATGAATTTTAAATAATGCAAATTAATTACTTTTAAAATATTTGAAGAAACTAAATATATTTTAGTTGTCATATTTTTGATAGTATAGAAGTTTGAAGAGGTCTTTTTTTAAAATAATGATAGCATTTTTGTTAATATGTTTTGTTTATTCATTTTAGAAGTTGTGATTTTTTTAATCTAATATTACATAAGTACTGTCACATAATAATATAGTGTATTTCACTTTAAAAATATTTGAGAAAATTGAATATATTTTAGTTATTGAATTTCATAAAAGTCCTAAATAAGATTAGAGAATTAGACTGGAATGAAAATGAATGAAACTACCTAGTTGATTTTGACTCTTGATGGATAGTTCTCCATTATTTGGATCATAACTATTGAATTTTAGCTCAAAATTACTTAAACTTGGACATAGAAAAAACATCACCACAAATTATTAACTAGGACATTTTTTGAATTTGGCTAGAGTTGAATGTACATCACATAAATGACCTAAGATCAAATTTGCATGCATGAAAATGAACTTTGAGAGTACTATATCAAATGATCTTTGAATCATAGAAATGAGACTTTGACCTATTCATGTGTTTTTTATGCACTTCTCAACACAGGTAGTGCGTAGGTGCACTACCTCTCTTGAAAGACAATCTTCCACAATCAGATTGTAGAACACTATCCCAAGGTCTCTAATGCCAGGTCTTGATAGTGCCTAGAATATCTCAGTTGTTTGATGTGATTTGCTGGAATCACAAGGCAGTCTTATGGATGAGTTACAAGGCATGGGAAGTTGGGTTTGCAAATGCAGTTTCAAAGTGTTGAAAATGAATGAACAATGGCTGTCCACTCAAAATAGCAAGCTGAAACTCATCAAGTTCATCTGATTTAGCTTCATGGTGATGCTTTGGGTCCTACTCTAACCAAAGATTAAAAGAAATAGCAAAAGGAGAAGCGTTAAGAAAGCTATTCTAATCCTAAACTAAGAATGAACAGAAACAATGGTGGCTGATACAATAGACAGGCTTCTTAAACTGGGTTTTGCTTGACCAAGAGAAACCTACAGCTACACAAAACCAGTGCAATCTTCTAAGGTCTGCTGATTTTCAAATTACACATACACATCATGAACATGCAATTGAACTAGATTGCAGCAATGACAGAAAGAAGCCCAGGCTAACTTTGCACAGTAGCTTGTCATCAACAAGTGCTAAAAGTATGGGCTGGAAGCTCATGAAATACTATAATAGCAACACCATTATGACAGCCATTCAAGAAACTAATACTAAAACTAACATGGAAAGAAAAACCATGCATGCAAGATGAGCAAAATCAAAGATAACATCCATAAAATCATGCAATGTTATCTTCTATTGCTGCAAATGTTTTTAACAACTCTCCAACCCTTACAAATGAGGGGCAAGCCCCTATTTATAGTTTTTCAAATCCCAAATGAATGGCTAGGATCGATTTCCAACAAATGGACTAGATTTGTTTACAATAGGGTTTCACCTACCCCACAATATTCAACAATTAAAATTACATTCCTTGTCTTTTCTCTGTTTTGTCATCTAGTGTCGTCACTGTAGCAATTTTGTCATTTAGCTGATTGCCCTTTTCACTGTAGCAAAAACTGCCAGAAATTTGCCTTCTTACTTGATGTGTTTACAGTGTTCTTCCTTGGATCAAATCAGCCTGTCGACAATTGGCATCAATGGATTGGTTGCCCCTGATGGGCAGACAACTACCTTATGCTTTTTTCAAGGCCACCCCCTTGCATTTTTGTCCTTGGCCTCCTTGGAAAAGGCCTTCTTCTAATGCTGACCCTGTTGATGGGTGCTATGAGGAAAGAAAATCATGAAATGAATGGTGACAAGAGCTATGCACATTCCTTGCTCAGCTTTCTCGATGGGTCTCCCTGACAGACTCGCGATAGGCTCCTTGAATCCTGCGTACATGAAACGCCGTAAGTGCTTCCATACAAAAATCATAGAAAACGTTCATCAAATCTTGCAAAATCCTTGTTAGATTCATCCATGCATCATCAAAAGATCATAATATTCATATTTGGAGCTCATTTGGATCATAAACATTAACGCGGGCCCAAGGGGGCAAGTAGCGAATAGGGGACAACAAACTGGAAGGGAATTTCCTGAACCTTACAAAACATAGCAAAACCAAGATTTTTCAATTATAGCACATCGGAAAAGGGGAAGGAAGAGTGCCCAGAAAATTTCCTTAAGATTGGACTCATTTTACAAAAATTGGAAGTTCAAAACGGCCATGGAGAGACGGAATCCTGAAAACGGCCACGGAGGGGCCAGGCTCCGGAAGTTGGGTCGCCAGGGGCTGACAAATGTTCAAAATGGCCACGAAGGGATGGAGTCCTGAAAATAGCCACGGAGAGACGAAATCTCGAAAACAGCCACGGAGGGGCCATGCTCTGGAGGCCGGGTCGCCGGGGGCCGACAGATGTTCCAAAATAGCAAAAGGGGGACGAAGCTTTGAAACCACCAAAACTTAACCAAACTTTGACGAAACCTTGGCAGTTCATTTAAGCACCTCAAACACATCCCAAATCCAAAAAAAAATTCCCAAGGTCAAAAATGTGGAAACCGGAGCAACGGGGATCCACGGATGTTTCCAAACAGCCACGAAGGGACGAAGTCCCAGAAACGGCCACGGAAGGGCCGAGATCCAGAGGTTGGGCCGTCGAGGCTCCACGAATGTTCAAAATAGCCAAAGAGGGATGGAGTCCCAAAAATGACCACAGAGGGGCTAGGCTTCATAGGCTAAGTCATCGGGGCTCCACGGATATTCCAAAACAACAAAAGGGAGACGAAGCTCCAAAACCATCGAAACTTAACCAAACTTTGACAAAACCTTGGCAGTTCATTTAAGCACCTCAAACACATCCTAGATCCAAAAAAAATTTCCCCCAAAGTCAAAAATGTGGAAACCGGAGCAATAGGGGTCCACAGATGTTTCCAAATAGCCGAGGAAGGGAAATTTGGAGGGAAAGTTCTAAAACCATCGAAACTTAACAGAATGTTGACGAAACTTTGGCAGTTCATTTATGCACTTCAAACACATCCCAGATCCAAAAAAGGTTGCCCCCAAAGTCAAAAATGTGGAAATGGGAGCGACGGGGGTCCACGGATGTTTCCAAACAGCCAAGGAGGAAGGGAATTCTAGATGGAAAGTTTTGAAACCATCAAAACTTAACGGAACGTTGACAAAACCTTAGCAGTTCATTTACACACTTCAAACACATCCCAAATCCAAAAAAGGTTGCCCCCAAAGTCAAAAATGTGGAAACGGGAGTGACAGGGGTCCACGGATGTTTCCAAATAGCCAAGGAGGAAGGGAATTTCGGAGGGAAAGTTCTGAAACCATCAAAACTTAATGGAATGTTGACGAAACCTTGGCAGTTCATTTATGCACTTCAAACACATCCCAAATCCAAAAATGGTTGCCCCCAAAGTCAAAAATGTGGAAATAGGAGCGACAGGGGTCCACAGATGTTTCCAAACAACAAGAACAAGACAAAGGTAGAAAAGGGGACGGTGGACCTCATTTTTTCGCAGATTTGAATACCCCAAGTAGGTGAATTTGGGTAGGGGGATTTGATCATTTGAAGGTACATGACCAATTTGGGCTTGGAAAATGGGGCACGCAAAATAAGATAGGAGCAAAGCAGCCTGTCAGGAGTGAAAAAAAAGGGGGTCCCTGCCTACGGCGGGGAGTGTGTGCAAAACATGCATAACAAATGGTGACTCGCTGGGGAAATGCTCCAGAGCATTTTGATGACAAACTGGAATCATGAACCCAGAATCTCTAGTTTCAACCTTCATGCTAGGGAAAACAAACTAGATGCCCAACCAAAGGATCAAAGCCATTAGCCAACCCAACTTTCAGTATGTTGAAAATCCAAGTGTGTGCAATTGCATTAATTCTCATCCTTCAGTTGCTACAGGAACCCAAGCTCCGTCAAGTTAAGCTATGTAGTTTATTCCAACTCTAAAAGCATCTAGGACATTGCCTCACTGCCAGTCAGGCATCTATAGCCATGATGAGGTTGTTGTTGTGATTCTCTCAAACATTGCTCTACTATCGGTCAGGAATCCATAGCCCTGGTAGAGTTGCTCTCAAACACATCCCAGATCCAAAAAAGGTTGCCCCCAAAGTCAAAAATGTGGAAATGGGAGCGACGGGGGTCCACGGATGTTTCCAAACAGCCAAGGAGGAAGGGAATTCTAGATGGAAAGTTTTGAAACCATCAAAACTTAACGGAACGTTGACAAAACCTTAGCAGTTCATTTACACACTTCAAACACATCCCAGATCCAAAAAAGGTTGCCCCCAAAGTCAAAAATGTGGAAACGGGAGTGACAGGGGTCCACGGATGTTTCCAAATAGCCAAGGAGGAAGGGAATTTCGGAGGGAAAGTTCTGAAACCATCAAAACTTAACGGAATGTTGACGAAACCTTGGCAGTTCATTTATGCACTTCAAACACATCCCAAATCCAAAAATGGTTGCCCCCAAAGTCAAAAATGTGGAAATAGGAGCGACAGGGGTCCACAGATGTTTCCAAACAACAAGAACAAGACAAAGGTAGAAAAGGGGACGGTGGACCTCATTTTTTCGCAGATTTGAATACCCCAAGTAGGTGAATTTGGGTAGGGGGATTTGATCATTTGAAGGTACATGACCAATTTGGGCTTGGAAAATGGGGCACGCAAAATAAGATAGGAGCAAAGCAGCCTGTCAGGAGTGAAAAAAAAGGGGGTCCCTGCCTACGGCGGGGAGTGTGTGCAAAACATGCATAACAAATGGTGACTCGCTGGGGAAATGATCCAGAGCATTTTGATGACAAACTGGAATCATGAACCCAGAATCTCTAGTTTCAACCTTCATGCTAGGGCAAACAAACTAGATGCCCAACCAAAGGATCAAAGCCATTAGCCAACCCAACTTTCAGTATGTTGAAAATCCAAGTGTGTGCAATTGCATTAATTCTCATCCTTCAGTTGCTACAGGAACCCAAGCTCCGTCAAGTTAAGCTATGTAGTTTATTCCAACTCTAAAAGCATCTAGGACATTGCCTCACTGCCAGTCAGGCATCTATAGCCATGATGAGGTTGTTGTTGTGATTCTCTCAAACATTGCTCTACTATCGGTCAGGAATCCATAGCCCTGGTAGAGTTGCTTGAATACCCCTGAAAATTTGAATTTTCTCTTTCTTTTAATTTTCAATGTTTTCTTTCTTTCTTTCTTTTCTCTTTTCAACTCTTTTATTTCAACCTGCAAGCATTGAAGCTTGTACTCAGGGCTGAGAATCATAGTGGCTTAGATTTTTCACTTAACTAGACTTCACAAAAGGCCCTATAGTGACTGTCAAATTCTTAAGATGTGTTAGTGTTGTAAGATTTCAAAATACGTTAGAGTCAAACTAAACCATCACTTATCCTCTTTGAATTAAACACCTAGATCACTTGACACTAACATAAGACCTTCACCATCTACTCTGAAGACTTGATTAGAGTTTGACAAAGAAATGCGTAGAACAACCCCAGGCAATAAGTATGGTTGTTGCGCACACATATGTGCCCAACTAAAACTAGAGGGACCCCAAGCAAAGTAGCAGCAAAGCAAAAGCAAACAAAAAACAAACAACCAACAAAGCAAGCAACCTAAACACACCAACTAACCTAAGGAAAGTAGGAAAGCAAAGTATTTACAAGAAACCTATACTACTCAAAACGGACTATGTACAGAGATATTTACAAAGCACTATGTTCAAGCAAGGAAAGCCAACATTAACGTTCATTGGATTTCATAATGTATGCACAAGCAAATAAGCGATCGTTATCATTCTTAACCATGCAAACTTATCTTTATATTCAGAAAAAAAGAAGTTCAACATTGCAACACTCAAGTTCAATCACGTCATCATAAAAAATTAGCAATTGAGGAGGCTCATTGAACCCATGGTTAATCCATAAACATGTTCATTTTCCCTCATTCCCATAATCAAAATAATAAGTGCAATTATGAGAAATAATAGGGGCAAGGAAGGATAGAACCTAGATGTCATCACATGGAGGTGGCAGCGTTGGACAGTCGAGAGCAAGCACATCATTGTTGATCATTGCATCGGTAGCCTTGAGCGGGGGTGGTGGAGGGTCCAACACTTCAGACATTAAACTTGCATAAGGCTGGGAGGATGAGGCAGAAAATAGCTCTTCCAATCTTTGTGCGGGATCCACAACCCCAGTTGGAAGTTCTTCAAAAAGAAATACTTCTCCACATTTATCATCTGCAAACTTGGGATCCACTTGGTTGTTGTGCTCAAACGGTAGCATACTATCTCGTCTCCTTTCCTAGGTGTCAGCCTTATTTTTGTGATGTTCAATGTCATGGGACGATGACATACATGAATCTATCCTATTGTAGCCATCAAAATATGAGGGAGGATCAACAACAATCAAGGCAAAAGAACCACCAGTTAAATCGTGTAATTGACCAAGCATGTCATGTCTTTTGGCAGCCATCAAAACACCCCAACCTTTGTCTTCTTCCCTTTGTTGTTTATGCATCTCATCATGACATTCACTCATTTCCTCTTGCTCACTATCATTGTAAATGGAGAAGGAGCTTCTCTCCCAATCTAGAAACTCTAGTACATCACTGTTCGAGGGCTCAATAGTATGTATTCATCGCTACTATCTTCTGGGATGTGTTCTTCCTCGGCATGAGCATACCTTTGTAGTGAAACTCCCAATGGAAAAAATTCATCAATTGATGGCACCTCATCAATGGGACCAAAGTCTACTACACAATTTCCCTCCAAAGAATCGCTAAAAAGTCCATCGTCCATGGTACACAACTGCTCTTCAAGAGGAAGAACTTCTTAGTGATTGGTGGACAGCATTCCCGCTTGATCTACTTCATCGCTCAAAAGTTTGAGAGTGTATTGCTGTCCTATTACTGCCCCAACATCCTCTTGAGGTCCACCTTTAGCTGCGCCATCATTTGATTCAGGTTTTTTGTCTTCTTCTTCGATATGGTCAGCAAGTAGAGGAGGTCGGGTACTTGGTTGTCTTGCTTGTTTTTTGACTTGTTTCGTAGCTTCTTGGAACAGTTCACATGCGAACTTCGAGTGTGATGAATCATGAAGTCTACACCAATTTGGCAATAGAAATACCTCCAAATCCACTTGACATGTTAGTTTGGACCAATCCTTTGCTAATCTAGAGACGAGTTGGTCATATCTTTCCGCTATCGGGTCCTCATCATCATTTGAAAAAGAAGCTTGATGGTAGATAGCCGTGGCGAGTGGTTGTTCCCACTCATCCAAACTTTCATTTTTAGATTCATGATCACTATCATTGTAGATGGAGAGGTCTTCCAATCTAATTTTTCTTATGCTTTGACCATCTCCTTCTGCTACCCCAAGGCTTTCAGCCTCCTTTTCTTCCTGATTTTCAACATCTGTGTTGGCTATCCTAGCATATACTGCTGCAAGTTCTATTAATTCATCTTCAATTTTCGTTCATTCCTCTTCTTGAGTGGAGGACTACTCTTCTTCGATGGAGGGGAAGCCTACTAAACTAGTTACAATCAGATTTTCATCAATGCACATTGTTGTCCCAAGACTTTCAGCTCCTCCCTCTTGGTTTTCATTTTCTATGTCTGTTGTCCCAACACCAACTTGTGTCCAACTAGTTGGTTTATCTTCAAGGTGCTATCCTACAGATGTTGATAGCTCTTCTACCTCATGGGATGACTTCTCGTTGGGAGTTGGCTACGCCAACTTGTCCGAACAACACTTGGCTTGAGCGATGATTTTTATGCATGACAAGCAAGTGAATTCGGAGTGGAGTGCATTGTGGAATCTGCACCAATTAGACATCAATATTTCCTTCAATCTTGGTTTATCTTTGCTACTTAAATGTTCCTAGATCAGCTCCTTAAATTCCTTGGCTGCCATGGTTTACAATTCTTCTTGTGGGTCTTCGAGGGCCAAGGGCTAGTATATTTCACAAAAGAGAATTTCTCCCTGCAATACCCTTTCGATTCTGCTTAAGAATGTGAGACATCCCAACTCATTGCACCTATGAGTGCAATGGATCTGACATCTATCCGCTAATGCAAATTACTACAATGGCTTCTTCAGTCTCTTGTTCAAATTTACATGTAGTTGAGTGATGTCAATTTGTGTGTGCTACTCCATTTTGACTCAACTTCTTTTGCCTTAAATTTTTTTTTTCTTAGCATTAAAGGAGATCTCCCTATCTAAAATTTCTTCTTTCAAAGTGCTCTTTTTGATTTCCAACTTTCAGCTTTGTAGCCTCAACATGTCAAGCCCTCTTTCTACTGCCAGTTCTATTGATGGCGTTAGGAGGAGGGCATAAAATGAACCACTTCCAACCTTCAGCTTTGTATTCCCAACGTGTCAGCCCTCCTTCTAGTGCCAGTTCTATTAATGTGTTTTTTATGCACTTCTCAACACAGGCAGTGTGTAGGTGCACTACCTTTCTTGAAAGACATTCTTCCATAATCAGATTGCTTGGAATATCTCAGTTGTTTGATGTGATTTATTGGAATCACAAGGCAGTCTTATGGATGAGTTACAAAGCATGGGAAGTTGGGTTTGCAAATGCAGTTTCAAAGTGCTGAAAGTGAATGAACAATGGCTGTCCACTCAAAATAGCAAGCTAAAACTCATCAAGTTCATCTAATTTAGCTTCATGGTGATGCTTTGGGTCCTACTCTAAGCAAGGATTAAAATAAATACCAAAAGGAGAAGGGTTAAGAAAGTTGTTCTAATCCTAAACTAAGAATGAAAAGAAACAATGGTGGCTGCTACAATAGACAGGCTTCTTAAACTGAGCTTTGCTTGACCAAGAGAAACCTACAGCTACACAAAACCAGTGCAATCTTCTAAGGTCTGCTAATTTTCAAATTACACATACACATCATGAAAATGCAATTGAACTAGATTGCAACAATGACAGAAAGAAGCTCAGGCTAACTTTGTACAGCAACTTGTCATCAACAAGTGCTAAAAGTATGGACTGGAAGCTCATCAAATACTATAACAACAACACCATCATGATAGCTATTTAAGAAACTAATACTAAAACTAACATGGAAAGAAAAACCATGCATGCAAGATGAGCAAAATCAAAGAGAACATCCATAAAATCATGCCATGCTATCTTCTATTGCTGTAAATGCTTTTTACAACAGCTCTCCAACCATTACAAATGAGGGGCAAGCCCCTATTTATAGTTTTTCAAAGCCCAAATGAATGGCTAGGATCAATTTCCAATGAATGGCCTAGATTTGTTTACAATAGGGTTTCACCTACCCCACAATATTCAACAATTAAAAATACATTCCTTGTCTTTTCTCTATTTTGTCATCTAATGCCAGTCACTGTAGCAATTTTTTCATTTAGCTGATTACCCTTTTCATTGTAGCAAAAACTGTCTGAAAGCTTCCTTCTTACTTTATGTGTTTACAGTGTTCTTCCTTGGATCAAATGATCTCGTCGATGATTGGCATCAATGGATTGGTTGCCCCTGATGGGCGGACAACTACCTTATGCTTTTTTCCAAGGCCACCCCCTTGCATTTTTTTCCTTGGCCTCCTTGGCAAAGGCCTTCTTCTAATGTCGACCCTGTTGATGGGTGCTACGAGGAAAGGCAATCATGAAATGAATGGTGACAAGAGCTATCTGCATTCCTTGCTCAGCTTTCTCGATGGGTCTCCCTGACGGACCCGCAGTAGGCTCCTTGAATCCTGCGTACATGAAACGCCGTAAGTGCTTCCATACAAAAAGCACAGAAAACATTAGTCAAATATTGCAAAATCCTTGTTAGATTCATCCATGCATCATCAAAAGATCATAATATTCATATTTGGAGCTCATTTGGATCATAAACATTAATGCGGGCCCAAGGGGGCGAGTAGCGAACGGGGGACAACAAACCGAAAGGGAAGTTCCTGAACCTTACAAAACATAGCAAAACTAAGATTTTTCAATTATAGCGCATGGGAAAAGGGGAAGGAAGAGTGCCTAGAAAACTTCCTTAAGATTGGACTCATTTTACAAAAATTGGAAGTTCAAAATGGCCACAGAGAGACAGAATCCTGAAAACAACCACGGAGGGGCCGAGCTCCAAAGGACAGGTCACCGGGGGCCGACGGATGTTCAAAACGGCCATGGAGGGATGAAGTCCTGGAAGTAGCCATGGAGAGACAGAATCCCAAAAACGGCCACAGAGGGGCCATGCTCTGGAAGCCGGGTCGCCCAGGGCCAATGGATGTTTCAAAACAACAAAAGGGGGATGAAGCTCTGAAACCACCAAAACTTAAACAAAATTTGATGAAACCTTGGCAGTTCATTTAAGCACCTCAAACACATCCCAAATCCAAAAAAGTTTGCCCCCAAAGTAAAAAATGTGGAAACCGGAGCAACAGGGGTCCACGGATGTTTTCAAATAGCCATGGAGGGACGGAGTCCCGAAAATGGCCACAGAAGGGCCGGGATCTGAAGGTTAGGCCATCGGGGCTCCACGGATGTTCAAAATGGCCAAAGAGGGATGGAGTCCTGAAAATAGCCACGGAGGGGCCAGGCTCTAGAGGCCGGGTCGCTGGGGCTCCACGGATGTTCCAAAACAGCAAAAGGGGGACGAAGCTCTGAAACCACCGAAACTTAACCAAACTTTGACGAAACCTTGGCAGTTCATTTAAGCACCTCAAACACATCCTAGATCCAAAAAAAAATTCCCCCAAAGTTAAAAATGTGGAAACCGGAGCAACAGGGGTCCACGGATGTTTCCAAATAGCCAAGGAGGAAGGGAATTCTGGAGGGAAAGTTCTGGAACCATTGAAACTTAATGGAATGTTAACGAAAACTTGGTAGTTCATTTATGCACTTCAAACACATCCCAGATCCAAAAAAGGTTGCCCCCAAAGTAAAAAATGTGGAAACGAGAGCGATGGGGGTCCACGGATGTTTCCAAATAGCCAAGGAGTAAGGGAATTCTGGAGGGAAAGTTCTGAAACCATCAAAATTTAACAGAACATTGACGAAACCTTGATAGTTCATTTACACACTTCAAACACATCCCAGATCCAAAAAAGGTTGCCCCCAAAGTCAAAAATGTGGAAACGGGAGTGACAGGGGTCCACAGATGTTTCCAAACAGCCAAGGAGGAAGGGAATTCCAAAGGGAAAGTTCCAAAACCATCAAAACTTAACTAAACATTGACGTAATCTTGGCAGTTCATTTACACACTTCAAACACATCCTAGATCCAAAAAAGGTTGCCCCCAAAGTCAAAAATGTGGAAATGGGAGTGACGGGGGTCCATGGATGTTTCCAAACAGCAAGAACAAGACAAAGGCAGACAAGGGGACGATGGACCTCATTTCTCTACAGATTTGAATACCCCAAGTAGGTTAATTTGGGTAGGGGATTTGATCATTTGAAGGTACATGACCAATTTGGGCTTGGAAAATGGGGCACACAAAACAAGACAGTAGCAAAGTAGCCTGTCAGGAGCAAAAAAAAAAGGGGGGTCCCTACCTACGATGGGGCGTGTGTGCAAAACATGCACAACATGACCTACAAACAAATATGTAGATGATGGACGAATTAAGGTTTGATTTCCTTGTGAAATGACTTAAGGGCGACATCCTCATATACTTGTCTTAGATACACAATTTAAATGCCCAAAAAAGAAAAATATTGAATAATGACTAATTAAAAGGTGATTTTCTTGAGACCAGGGAGAAACTTAATTATTTGATCAAGTAGGTCAAATACATGCTAAGTAGTTTCTATACTCACATATTCAACCTAATAATGTTCACTACTACTATGATGCTAGAGAATATATGAAGAAGGGTATAAAACCTCCTCCTTCACCATTTTTTATAAAAATATTTAAGTCCTAAGAACCATAATATGAGAACTAAGGGATTTCTAATTTCTAACCCAACTACACTACAAATAATTCAACACATTAATTGAAGCTATGGATTTGTATTTCACAAGATCATGAGGAATAACAAAGATGTGTGGTTGAAGGAAAATACCAAAAGGAAATTATGGAAAACTAAGGTGCTAAACCAAAGAAACAATAAAATTTTGAGATAGAATATTTAAGAAGCTCTATAAATCCCAAAGAATGTAAGGTTAAAGTTTCTCAAGTCATAGAATACTTGTGCCTTATAGAATTATTCTAGAAGCAAGTAGAGGCAAAGAGGTGAATCAATTAAAGGAGTTGCCAACAATTATTGATAAGGTGTAGTCTTGTGCTAGGATTTGTAATTAAGTATGAGACAAATGTCTAGTTTGATCGTATCCAAATAGAATTTTGATAAGTTTAATTATTATTAAATTTCTAGGTGTATTATATGGTTGTAAATGATAAGTTTAAGATATGCATGAGCCCATGAATAGGAAGGAATTACAAAGTAATACGCTGAGCCATAGGTGGGAAGGTGAAGTGAAAAGTATTTATCACTCCTAAGACATTGATAGAGCTATATAGCTATGTTCTTTTACTAAGAATAAAACTTCATGATTATTTGTGCTTCAAGTTAGATGATGCATGGTTATGGTGGGAATAGTAATCAGGTGATAATCATCCTTGTGAAGGTGGGATGATGGATATCATATTAACAACTGGATAGAGTTGCTCCTTGTGGTATAATAAGAATATTTCTACCATCATGTGAGCTTGGGCCCATGAGAGGTTGTATTCCACCTAATTTTTATTATGTGTTCGATATAATTTAAATTTTACATCATGTGTGTGTCTATTTATAACCAAAAAAAAATTCATCGAGCAATTTGAGTGAGTAATGGGTGTCACTTAGTGAATTGGTCTAATAAATAATCCACACATGAGAAAATTGGGTATAAGTATTTTTATGCACCTCATTGACACCCCAATAAAGTAATGCACTTGACTATAAGGATGGCTTGGTGAAAAATAGGCATTATACTTGGATCATATAATTGATATAACAATGATTCATCAACATATTCTAAATGTTCAAGAATTTAAGTTTCTGGGATCATAATAAAAATCTAGAGCTAAATATATCATTGTCTAGAGGTCTCAAGAAATGAGATGTGATAGTAAACACATCATTGCTCACTCACACTGCCACATGATCTAATATTCAATTTATGTTTCAAATTTGGAGTTGTGCCTCATGCATGAGACATGTTGGATAGCTTCGTGGAATGATGCTATCAATTCACCTCCCACTTCCTTCATAGTTATGGGTGTCAATTCACTTATTTAACATTGTTATTATGAGGCCACTACCTCAAAGATTCACTAAGCCATCGAGTATGTGCAAGTTAACGGTGGGCCAAAAAGTGGCAATGACGAAAAAACACGTCTTTCATCGACCGAAAAAATGCGAAAAAACATGTTGACTTTTTTAAGGCTCAGGTGTCACCATACCTAACACAAAACCTATTTTTACAAATCGGATATCCGATTTGTAAAAAGCATATATTAAAAACTTTTGTTGCTTTTTTGAAGTCATTCGGCTGAGAAGAACCTGCGGGCGCATAGTGCATCCATTCTTTCCGAAACGGATATCTGATATAGGCTAAATTTGATTTGGAAAGGTAAGTTTTTTTATTTTTATTTGATTTGATTCAATTTTGATTTAGATTTGAATAATTTCATATGGTTTTTTGTTGATTTTTTTTAAAAAAAGGGGTTTTTGATTGAGTTTTTGTGAAAAAATTGAGTTTAGAATAGATTTTGATAAAAAAATGAATGTTTTTTGTGGATTTTTTTTCACAATAGGGTTTTTGATTGAATTTTTATGAAAAAATTGAATTGAGAATGGATTTTGATAAAAAAATGAATGTTTTTTGTGGATTTTTTTTCAAAATAGGGTTTTTGATTGAATTTTTATGAAACAATTGAGTTCAAAATAGATTTTGATAAAAAAAATGAATGTTTTTAATGGATTTTGATTTTAAAATAGTGTTTCATTTATATTGTCTAATTTTAGATTAATTATTTTTTAACTTTAATTAGGCATTATGGCTGCTGTGAATGAAAATACACAAATTCCACCAATTGAAAATGAAAATCCACCAACTGAGAATCAAAATGCAGAAATGCCAAATGCTCCACCACCTTCGCAACCATCAATTGAGCAGTTAATTCATGAAAAATTGGAGCAATTAAGGGGCATTTATGATGTTTATAGGAAAATCCCTCGATTATCTTGTATGTCAACCACATTGACAGGGATAATTACAAATGTAGAAACCCTCTCCACCCAACATAATGCATTTCATTCGTGGCGAGAAACCATGAGGCAATATTATGCATGTGGAATGTCTTATGATGATGTGAAAGATCTCCAAATAACAAAAGCCCAAATAGCCTCTTTATTGGCATGTTTTATATATATTAATAAATAATATATATAGATATATATACTAGGAGCATTTGCAGCACAACATGAAAGACAAGATTAGAATTACTTTTAGTTATAGAATTAAGGTTAGGGTTAGATATATATTTAGTTAGGGTTGGGGTTAAAAATAGTGTTAGTGTTAGTTTTACGATTAAGTTTAGGGTTAGAGTTAGAGTGAGAATTATTGTTGAGATTAAATCATAACCTCCAATCTAACCTTTTAACCTAAACCTATTGAACCCTAACTTGTTTGTAATTGAACTCTTTAACTCTAACCCAACCCTAACCCTATCATTGAACCCAAGCTTTATCCTAGAACCCCAACTCTAATTAAATGGTAAACCTAACTCCAACCTAACCCTAATGCTAATCCCAACCCTAAGTTCATCTATACCATAATCCTAACCCTTCTCATTCTAACCCTAATTGTAATCTTAATTATAATTCTAACCCTAACCATAATTCTAATGTTATTCATAATTCTTAGTTTAACACTAACCATAGTTCTCATGACAACCTTAACTCTAATTATAACCCTAATCAAACCTCGACCTTAACCTTAACCCTAACCTTGAGCTTAATTAAACCCTAACCTTAACCTTAAGCTTGAGCTTAATTAAATCAAGATCCTAG
>VDFB02105785.1:412157337-412226270 GCA_007258455.2 Sequoia sempervirens
GGGTTTGGATGCAGGGAGTTTAGGAGAGGTTGCCAAGCAGGGCTAATATGCCAACCTTCATCTCGATTGAGATTGGAAGAGTGTTTTTTGATAGTGATGGCTTCTTGAAGTTTGTGCTTGAAAAAACAATCTTCCTTAATCACCACTTGGGCTTCTTCAAGGTAAATGTGGTGCTTGGAATGATGGGAATGCTCTGCTAGGGCTGATTTGACAATACGATCATGCCTAATGTCAGCACTATGTTCCTTGATCCTAGTGCTAATAGATCGCCCTCTTTCTCCAATATAAGGGGTACCACAAGAGCATTCAATCTTATATACCCCAGAGTGGAGAAGAGGAGGTAATGGGTCCTTAGCAGAGGGGATGAACCTTCTAGTGGTGGAGATGGGTTTGAAGGCACAGGGAATACCTTTCTTGTGCAGGATTTTGGAGATCTTATTGGAAAGGCCTTCGATAAAGGGGAGGGTAGCAAACGGTGAGGTTTTGGGCTCAGTGGGTTTGGGTAATGGATTGGCTCGAATTTTGGAAACCTTAAAATATTTAAGGATGCACTTGTGGCGATAGCCATTGAGTTTAAAGACTTGGTAGAGATGGGATAGCTCATCATCAATATGGTCTGTATCACATATGCGATAAGCTCAGGTTGCAAGCGTGCTGAGAACACCAACTTTTTGAGCAGGATGGTGGTGGGAAGAGGCATGCAAGTAAAGGTCTGTGTGCGTGGATTTTATAAAGACTCGGCAAGCAAGGGAGCCATCTCCTTTTCTAATAAGCAGGACATCTAAGAATGGAAGTTGGTTGTTACACTCAAGTTCCTTGGTGAATTGAATGCAATCAACAAGGCTATTTAAGTGGGAGTGGAAATGCTCAAGTTGATCAAGATCGTGGGGCCAACAAATATTAGTGTCATCCACGTAGCATTTCCACTAACGAGGCTTAAGAGGGAAGGAATGGAGGGCCATGACCTCAAAATGTTCCATATAGAGGTTTGCGATGATAGGGGACAAGGGGGGATCCCATGGCCACACCATCAATTTGCTCATAAATCATATTTTGAAAAGAAAAGAAGGTGGCGCAAAGGCAAAGATCAACAAGAGAAGCAATTTCATTATTGGTTTTTTTCTTTACCAACTCTACCGAGTCACCAATGGGTATTTTGGTGAATAACGAGACAACGTCAAAGCTAACAAGGATCTCGTTTTCTTCAATCTTTTTATCATTAATAAAATTGATGAAATGGGTGGAGTCCTTGATGAAGGAATCGAAATTTCCAATTAAAGGAGAGATCAATTTGGCAAGGTAAGAAGCCAAATTATAGGTAGGGGATTGGGAAGTGTCAACAATAGGATAGAGAGGAATGCTAGGTTTGTGGATCTTAGGGGTGCCATAGATGCGTGGGGTGACCTCTTTATGAGGGAGGAGATGCCTTTTGGTGTCATCATCAAAAGGAGCGAGGGAGATGGCAGTCCTGGCCTTTTTAATGATCTTGGCAATAGGGTTATTGGGGAGGGTTCTATAGCTTCCACTATTGGATAGGTGGTCAAGCATTTTGTTGACATAATCATGTTTGTAAAATAAAACCACAGTGTTCCCTTTATCAGCCTTAACTATGATGAAGTCATCATTCTTTGTAAGCTTTTTGAAGGCCAATAACTCACTTTTAGGGACATTTGGTTTAGGAGGTCTCGCATGCCTAAGTGCTACAGCCGAGGAAACAACGGTAACAGAGGACAAACCTGGAGTGACCATTGGAAGAGAGATAGCCGGGGCCAAGCTTCTACGAGAGAGTGTTGCTGGAGGGGGTTCGTTGCTAGGCTCCACCGCTGTAATCGCAAGAGGAGAACTTACTGGAGAAGGAAACACTGGAGGGGGCTCCCTGCCTGGAGCAACTGCTGCATGAGAATCTTCCGCGGCTAAACAGCTCCGAGAAGGTGACACTGGGGGGTTCTGTTGCTTGGAGTCAACGATGCGAATGTAGGAGCCAAACAATTCTGAGATGGCGATGCTGGAAGGCTTGCATTTTCAAGAACCACCACTGCAGGAGAGATAGCCAGGAACGAAGGGCTAAGAGGAGGCGAGGACAGAGGGATCCCAGTGTCCGGGCAATTCAACCACTACTGGTTAGAGCTAATAGAACCAGGCCAAGCACTATCTGGGATGTGGAACGAACAGTGAGAGGTGACAGCCACGAGGAATCCTTCGAATCTGAGCTCCTGGCAAGAGTAACTTTAGGCTGTATTTTAGACATAGAAGGAGTGTGGAGAGCAGAGAGGGATCCAAGGGGAGAGTCGTAAGAAAGAGGAAACTTAGGGAGAGTCGTAAGAAAGAGGATCCACTTCCCTTGCTGCTTCTTTGCCCAGGTTTCCTCTTTCTTACGACTCTCCCTCTCTCACGCAACCTCCTGCCTCCAGCCATGAGATGAACTCCTCCCATCCCACGTACTTGGATTATCCTTCCAATAGATTGGTGGACATTGTTCCCAACCTTTCCTCTCCCAGTCACTGTCAGTCGTTTTCTTCTGACCGCACCTCTCCTAGACGTTCTGCGCCCTCAACTGCATTTACTAACCCCCTTTCTTCTATGTGCTCCTCCACCTCAAACACTCCCCATCCTAACCTCGGTCCCCACAATTTCATCAAAAATTGGGAATCCAAACTCGTTGTAAACCTTTCCAACCTCACTCCCGATCCCTTGGCTCTTAATTTCCTTAGGCGTGGGCTAAATTTTTCCGTTTCTCCTCCCTCCATCCCTAAAGTTGATTTCTTAATTGAAATTGAGAAATCCATCCAATCTCTTCCCGAGTCTATTGTGGACGAGATTAGACAAGATTGTGCTGTAGCACTTAGGCGTGCGAGACCTCCTAAACCCAATGTCCCTAAAAGTGAGTTATTGGCCTTCAAAAAGCTTACAAAGAATGATGACATCATCATAGTTAAGGCTGATAAAGGGAATGCTATGGTTTTATTTAACAAACATGATTATTTCAACAAAATGCTTGACCACCTATCCAATAGTGGAAGCTATAGAACCCTCCCCAATAACCCTATTGCCAAGATCATTAAAAAGGTCAGGACTGCCATCTCCCTCGCTCCTTTTGATGATGACACCAAAAGGCATCTCCTCCCTCATAAAGAGGTCACCCCATGCATCTATGGCACCCCTAAGATCAACAAAAGATCAACAAACCTGGCATTCCTCTCCATCCTATTGTTGACACTTCCCAATCCCCTACCTATAATTTGGCTTCTTACCTTGCCAAATTGATCTCTCCTTTAATTGGAAATTCCGATTCCTTCATCAAGGACTCCACCCATTTCATCAATTTTATTAATGATAAAAAGATTGAAGAAAACAAGATCCTTGTTAGCTTTGACGTTGTCTCGTTATTCACCAAATTCCCCATTGGTGACTTGGTAGAGTTGGTAAAGAAAAAAACCAATAATGAAATTGCTTCTCTTGTTGATCTTTGCCTTCGCTCCACCTTCTTTTCTTTTCAAAATGTGATTTATGAGCAAATTGATGGTGTGGCCATGGGATCCCCCTTGTCCCCTGTCATCGCAAACCTCTATATGGAACATTTTGAGGTCATGGCCCTCCATTCCTTCCCTCTTAAGCCTTGTTAATGGAAATGCTACGTGGATGACACTAATATTTGTTGGCCCCATGGTCTTGATCAACTTGAGTGTTTCCACTCCCACTTAAATAGCCTTGTTGATTGCATTCAATTCACCAAGGAACTTGAGTGTAACAACCAACTTCCATTCTTAGATGTCCTCCTTATTAGAAAAGGAGATGGCTCCCTTGCTCGCCGAGTCTTTAGAAAATCCACGCACATGGACCTTTACTTGCATGCCTCTTCCCACCACCACCCTGCTGAAAAAGCTAGTGTTCTTGCAACCTGAGCTTATCGCATATGTGATATAGACCATATTGATGATGAGCTATCCCATCTCTACCAAGTCTTTAAACTCAATGGCTATCACCACAAGTGCATCCTTAAATCTTTTAAGGTTGCCAAAATTCGAGCCAATCCATTACCCAAACCCACTGAGCCCAAAACCTCCCCGTTTGCTACCCTCCCCTTTATCGAAGGCCTTTCCAATAAGATCTCCAAAATCCTGCACAAGAAAGGTATTCCCTGTGCCTTCAAACCCATCTCCACCACTAGAAGGTTCATCCCCTCTACTAAGGACCCCTTACCTCCTCTTCTCCACTCTGGGGTATATAAGATTGAATTCTCTTGTGGTACCCCCTATATTGGAGAAAGAGGGCAATCTATTAGCACTAGGATCAAGGAACATAGTGTTGACATTAGGCATGATCATATTGTCAAATCAGCCCTAGCAGAGCATTCCCATCATTCCAAGCACCACATTTGCCTTGAAGAAGCCCAAGTGGTGATTAAGGAAGATTGTTTTTTCAAGCACAAACTTCAAGAAGCCATCACTATCAAAAAACACTCTTCCAATCTCAATCGAGATGAAGGTTGGCATATTAGCCCTGCTTGGCAACCTCTCCTAAACTCCCTGCATCCAAACCCACCCCACTAGGGTTCTCCCTCTCCTCCCCTAGCCTTCCTTTCCTCTTCTTCTTACTACCTCTCATTTCCTCCTTCACACCCCCTCCCCTTTTCTTTCCCCCCCCCTTTTTTCCCTCTGCCGTCGCTGACGCCTTCTCTTAACTTTCTTCGAGCTTGTTTTTTCTTGTTTTTTCTTCGAGCTTGTTCTTTTTTCCTATTTTTTATTCTTGTTGATTATTGTTTTTTATTTATTTCTATTTTTACAATTTTTATCCTTTATTTTTATTTTAATTTAATTTCTTTGGTTTATTATTTTATTTCTTTTTATTGGTTTCTTTTTATTTTCATATTTGTTCCTATTTTTTAATTGTTGACCACCATTGAAATTATTTTTAATTTACTATTTTAGTTCTTTTTATTTTAATTTTTATTTGTTATTTTGCTTGTTTTTTGAGTTATTATCTTGATTATTTTTAAGTTTGTATTGTTTTTTTTTTTAATTTTTAATGATTGATCCCCTTTTTGTTACTTTTGTATTTGATTTACTATTATTGGTTCTCATTCTTATTTTTGTATCTTGTATTTAGTTATTTATTTTTATCTCGATTTTGATCTTTTGTTTTTCAATTCTTAATTAAATATTCTTTTATTTTCTTGAGTTATTATTTTAATTATTATTGAGTTGTTTTTTATATTTGTTTTTAATTATATTGATTGATCCTCTTTTTGTTATGTTTGTATTTTGATTTATTATTATTGGTTTTTTTATTTTTATTTTTATTTTTATTTATTATTATTGGTTTTGATTTATTATTTTGTTTTTTATTAATCTGTGTTTGTATTATTATTATTTGGTATTATTTTATGTTTTCAATTATAAAGTGACCTTGCCACTTTTTTATTTTTTTACTTTTTTATTTTTTATCTCAAATTTTTTTATCCTGTTTATTATTTATTTTATTATTTATTATCATTATGGTTTTCTCTTTCCTCTTCTCCACCCCACCTCTTATTAGGCTGATCTGCACTCCTATTTTTCATTCTTCCTCTTCCTGATGATGGATCACTGAGTGTGATTCGAAACGTCGATGAAAAAAATATACACAGCTAAATCCAAAAGCATATTATCTATCATCAATGCACATGGTCAAAAACTCCCTTATGTGTTCTATCGGATTGTGTTTTCCATTGTACTTGGCTAGATTTGGTATGACATACCCATGAGGGAAATGGGTCATGTACAATGATTTATCAAAGGGAAAGGGGCACAAATATTTTGCTGAAAATGATTTCTTAGCTGACACCACCATGTTATCCATTTGTGTTTGGAGTACCTGCATTTTTGTTTGCAGGACGTCGACTTGGGTTAACGATGTGGTAGCTAGATTATTTGGATCTATGTACATGTTTTGGTATCAAGCGTTGTTTGATGGATTTTGGTTAAACATGGGTATGTAAAGTGGATTTGGATTCAGAATGTTGGTGAATGGATTTTGATTCATAATTTGTGTGAATGGATTTTGACTTGGAATCTATGAGAATGGGTTTTGACTGCCATATTGGAAATAGGGTATGCCTCCTGTCTATGCAGTATGTGGTATAGTACTAGTGACATGAACGCTAGGTATAGCTATTATCTATGGTATGGTACCAATGACACTGACACTTGGTGTAGGATCTAATGTTTTAGATCTTTTATTCCCAACAAGATGGCCAAAGGGAGTGGGTGATGATGCCCCTATAGTGAAATTAAATCCCAATGTCATGCTAGATGTACCGAATGTTGGACTATCATACTCTGTGTAGGTATGCCAGATGATATGGTTGTATTTACCTAAGGTATAGTGGTACTAGCAATCGTTGTGTTTTTCCCTTGTGTAGGCTGAGTTTGTAAGGTACTGATATCAAATCCTAAAGGTAAAGTGGCACCTTCAGCTAGTAATTTGGCTAAGTATCATTGATGATCATTTGCTAGGTACTCATCTACAAAAGAGGCAAACTCAAGGTCTTGTGCAATAGCCTCTATGTCATCCGCTCTAATGTGTCCTTGAGTGTCTCTAGTGGTGAATTTATCTAACAAAGTCATGTGAGGTCTCGATGAGGATACCCCCTGAAAGGGGTTCAAGAATGGATTGATGAATTTGTTTGGGTTTGACATCTTTTTTCTCTCTTTTCTCTTAGACCTGGTTTCAAGCATGTAAGATAAGTTCAATATGCGAGGAATGAAAAACTATGCCTATGGATAGTATGACTCTTGTCTATGTTTTTGGGATTTTCTAGATGCAAATAAGGAATGTATGCAACTATATTTTTGGTATTTTTTGTGCGAATAAGGTATGTCTAAAATGATGCTATTCTAGGATGACAGTATCTAAATATGCAAAGTCTAAGCAAGCTTCTAAGGTAATCAATTTTGTGAACCTAAGAAAAGGTTACCAACTACCTAAAGTATAACCAAGGTGTCAATTTAGTTATATCAAGGAACCTATGTAGGACTAGGACCAAAGATAAGGTGAGCTCCCTAACTAGACTAATGAGTTGGGAGGATTCACTGTAGGATAAAAGATATGATGACGTGACTAGGTTCATTGATAGATTTCATTGATGCTATGGTTTTTCCAAAGTGCAGAAAGTGGACCTATTCTAAAGTTTGTAAAATTGAACTTCCTAAAAGTTTGATCTAAAGGTGATATGTACTCTAAGATGAAACTAAAACTTGGAACTAGGAAAACTATAGTAATGATCAAATGATACATAAAGGATGCAAAAATTAGAAAAATGATTCAGGTTTATGTTTAAGGACTACTGTAAAAAGATAGATCAAAGACTGGTATGATTGTGTCGACTGGACTGTGACCAAATTCTGGTTTTCTAATACTTAGGAAAATGCGCTGCATAATTTAGTAGATGTGGTTATGTTTCATAGTTGCGGTTTTCTAGTAATTAGTTGTGAGTTTTTGGTAAAGTTTAATATATGGTATCAGACAGTTGTGGTGCAGTTCCTAACAGATGTGACTCATGATAGCAATTGTGACTCAAACTGTATCAGATGCAGTTTTTATAAACCCTAACTATACTGGTAAATGAAGGTTGTTTCTATGACAGGGGCATATGCGTCATTCTCGACTGTAGATGTGGCTCACCTAGTCAGATGTGTCAAAAAAGATATCAATTGTGGTTTTCCAGTAACAGAGGTTATGACAGATTGACTAAGTTCGCAGATGCGGTTTAATATGACACAGATGCGACTCAGGTTAAAATAGATGTGAGCTATACTAATAGA
The DNA here is from genome assembly GCA_007258455.2 of Sequoia sempervirens. Lineage (NCBI taxonomy): Eukaryota > Viridiplantae > Streptophyta > Pinopsida > Cupressales > Cupressaceae > Sequoia > Sequoia sempervirens. Next base: position 412,165,140 of record VDFB02105785.1, read on the forward strand.
TGCAACTCAAAGTTACACTGATGCAACTCTAAGGATCAATTGCAAATTTCTGGTGAAAAATTGTGACTCTATTGACAATTGCAGTTTTCTAGTGAATTGTGATATAAAACTGAATCTATTTCATGGTCAAGTTTTGGAAAACAAAGACAATCATAAGACAATGTGTTTTCAGTTTGATTTTGACACAAAGAACGTTTAATTTGACAACAAACAAGCACATCCTAGGCTGTGCAGGACAGTATTTACTAAGTTCTCACTTGGGTTTCCCCAGCTACACTTATTCAAGGTAGATGATTAGTAGCTTAACCCCACTGGCTCCCCTCCACGGATCAACACTTCATTTAGGGCAGCCAAGCTATAGTACCCATGAACATCCCATGGAATAATTTAATCTCTACACATGAACCGTAAGAATGTGAGACGGCTTCACAGGTCCAACCTGCTGCACCAGTAAATAGAGGGATTTGGACACTACAAACAAAGGTGTTTAATTCAAGCATTCCATTTGTAGGGCATGATGTGGCGAGAGTCCCCTTTCAGATCCATCTCGTCAGAACCATATGCGTGATTCGTTGGGATTTCCCCAAGAATCCACTTTTATATACTAGTTGGAAGTCCCTTGGGTTCAGGGTGCTACTGGTCTGAGTCATCCTGAGGTGAGTACTTTTTCCTGCCAAGACAGGCCCAATTTCTAGAGTCAGTAACTAGTTCTCTTACACCTAGGATCGCACGAATTTGCAAGGGGAGAGGATACTTCGATATACCAAATCATAAGGGTAGTAACAAAATGTTTTTTTGCACCAAACACAGTAGACACTTGTTAATTTTAATCCAAATGAAAGATTTTCTACACTACCAAATAATCTGTTTCAAAAATTTAACTATGGTCTTAGACATGCATTATGCAGAAAGATTCATTAGTAGTTGTGATATTAGTCTTTGACTATCGATCTGCAAAAACTTCATTAACTTCTCAAGACACACACTGAAAAGAGAAGATTAGAAAAAATAAAAACACGAAAGAAAGCTATAAATTGAAGATCTAAACCTAAAATTTTATAAGTCAAATGCATCATTTTCATTGTTAGATGCATCGCAGGATTTTTACCAGTTAGTTGTGGCTCAGAAAATAACAGATGCATAAGTATTCGTCAGATGCATCATTTCAGATATCAGATGAGGTCTAGTATGTCAATTGTGTTGTTTCGTCAAGTAGATGCGTCTTTGAATGTTAGTTGCATCTTTTTGTCAAACAGATGCATCATTTTGTAAAAAAACCTACAAAAATTGAATAAAACTCTACGGATACGTAAAGATGGTGTGTTCCCATTGGGTTCACCAATGTAACATCATGAAAATAGGAAAGGTTAAAAGAAAACACTCAATTCGATCAAACTCTAATGCAATCTAAAGTTAAACAACAAAGAACAAAGGAAATAAGTTAAAACATAAAACAATCTCACCAAAGATCGATGTAACTCCATGGATAACCTCTATTGTCCTTCTCCATTTTGTTTTCTATAGTATACTTGCCCTCAAATTTTTAGTACGTGCAAGAATAGCCTAAGGATTGTGATAATAACAAAACATCGAAGATTTAAGATAATTGTTGCAAAATTCAGAAGATTTTGAGAGAGATTGAAATGATGAAAGATAGATCAATTTATAGAAAATTGATCATTTGAATGATAGGCTAGGATCGAAAGATCGACGAATGATTGAGATCAAAATATTAGACATGCATTCTGATAACTGTTAGTACTGACATGAGTGATAAAAAATAGAAATAAAAATAAAGATTAAATAAATGATTTAATCTTCGAGTTTGGTATGTGAAAATAGAAGAATAGTCTTTGCATGAAAAAGATAAAGATAGGATTAAAAGAAACATTTTGTTCAAACTCATGCACAAGATTTAATTAATTAAATAAAGATATTTAATTAATCTGCATGTAGATGCAAACGAGTTAGAACTAGATGACTGAATGATTTGACAAAGAGATTACTCGTGAAAGTAACTCAAACATTAAATCAGGAGTTAGCTGACCGATTTAAATAGATCTCGAGTCGAATCAAAGTGAATACTTAGATAACTTACACAATTATCTAAATATAGAGGAATGTGTTAAAATAGATTTTTACGAATTAAATGATTTATTTAATTCGAGGTAGAATAATTAAATAAATAAGATTTATTTAATTAAGTGATAAAGGGGTTAAATGAATAATTAAATAAATAAAGAATTTATTTAATTATAGTTGAAATATGATAAAGAGTAAATTAAATAAGAATTTATTTAAATTGAAAAGAAGGATAAGGTTAATTAGTAACATAATTAAATAAAAAGTGTTTATTTAATTAATCAGATAGAATAAAGAAAATGTGAATTGATTAAATAATTAAGATTATTTAATTAATAGAAGAATTAAGGTTTAAGTGAATTAATTAAATAATTAGATTTATTTAATTAATAAAGAAATAAAGACTTTAGAGAATAATTAAATAATTGATATTATTTAATCATGACCATGGAGATACGAATTATGAAGAGTATTGAAGTCATAGGCTTAGACTAGATTTTGGTGTCCACACTATATTCTCAGTTCAACATTTTGTTGTAATCTCAAATATTTTGTAAGGCAGTGAGCCTTCCTTATTTTGAGCAGTGAGCTCTAGGTAGTGTGCCTAAATGCAAGTGCATTCCCTTTTGATCATACTTTTAAAAAAGTATACATTGTAGATTAATCTCCACTGTGATTTTTCCCCTAATAAGGTTTCCACATAAAAATTCTGGTGTTATGGTGTTCACATTGCCTATTTAATGTGTTTGCATGTTTCCTTTTGTTTATATGCTATGGATGATATTAAAGTTTTATATTTTTGTTGATAGTCTCAGATTTTGTTTGAAATTCAAATATTGTGGAACACTGATTCACCCCCCCTCTTAGTGTTCCTAGTGTCCAACAATTGGTATCAAAGTAGGTTCCTCTTCTAAAGTTTAATAGCTTGAGGTGGATCTTGAATTACAATGGATGCTGGCGGTCTTCGACAACAACTTATGGTGGCACTTGATGATCTTGATCAGTCTAAAGCAGAGGTCATGGAGTTAAAAGAAAATCTTGCGGCTGCTGAAAAATTCATTCAATCTCTGAAGGATAAAATAAATGATTCAAGGGAAAAGAGGAAGGAACTATGTGGACAGTTGAAGCAAAAAGAAAGCAAAGGTCCAAATGATGCTCATCTGAATCAAACCCTAAGAGAAATAATAGAAGAGTGTGAAAAGCTCACTAAGGACAATGTTGCCTTAAAACTTGAGATGGAATCTATGGTGATGAAGCTAACTAAAGAGATTGAAGAAAGAAAGAAGAATGAGGAGAATCTAGCCTAGTCATTGAAAGAAAAATATGAAGAATGCAACAGAGTTAATAGTCTATATTCATTCAACTAGAGATTGAACTACAATAATCTAGAAACAATGAACAAGAGCTTGAGAGATAGGTAGTTATTCTCATAGATGAGCTTGCTACTGCAAATGAGTTTAAGGAGAAGTTCGAGATGAGTTCTGCTAAGCTTGATGAGATGACTAAAGGACAAAAGGATGCAAATGATAAGTGAGGTCTTGGCTATGTGAAGGATGAAAGCTCTAGATCTAAACAAAAGAACCCTAAGATGAAAACTCAGAAGAACAAAGGCAAAAGATATCTGGTAAGGCAACCCAATGCTTAGAAATTTAATGGATATTGTTTTGTTTGTAATAAATTTGGACATATGGCTTCTCAGTGTAAAAGTAAGATAAAATATGATAGTCCATCATTTTCTAATCAGTGTTTTAAATGCAAGAAGTTTGGTCATAATTCATTAGAATGCAGAAGTATGTATGTCAATATAAGGAACATTAAATGTTATACCTATGGAAGATTTGGACATGTTGCTAATCAATGCAGATCAGGAGGAAATTAATGAAATGGATGGTATAGATAGAAAAATCCAATATGCTACAATTGTAACAAATTTGGTCACATTGCAAGATTCTGCAGGAACAAATGCATGGACAAAATAGTTTCGGTATATCAAGAAAGAAATTCACAAAAGGAAAACAAAGGAAAAGGGAGAGAATCTATGGAAGAGATAAGAGATCAGATGAAGAAAACATGGGTAAAGAAAAGTGGATCTAATGAAGGCAATAAGGCCGTACCAGAAGCTCCCTCCGGTAATTCATCCGGCAATTGATTTCAGGCCATTGGCCTAGGGGGAGTTTTTCATGAAAATATTTTGTCCCCCTTTGTGTAGTTGGTACCGGATCACATGATGCTGTCAGTAGTTAGGTTATTCATTTTCAAATGTATTAGTGATCATTTGTTAAAATTGGATGGAATCTTGAAGGTTTGTAGACGAATTCTTTGTTTGTTGTCTGAGAGTACAAAGTAACTAGAACTTCTAGGGAAAATAATTTAATGTGGTAGGAAGTTAGGTGTGAAAAAGTATAAAAAGGGCATTTGGAACCCTCATTTGTCACCATGCATCAAAGAAGAATAATTGGAGAGCCTTTTTCAACAAAATTTTGAAGGAGTGAAAGTCAATTTAGTGGCGAATTTCCTAGGTATTTCAGTTGCTTGTAAATTTCATACTTATTTGGTGATTGGTAGAACCCTATTTGGTATAGAAAATGAAGCAAATCCAAGGAATAGAAAATTTGGATGAATATAGTAGTTGAAAGGTTAGAGATATAATAAATTTATTATCTGTTGTCAAATTGAAGAAGCTTGAAGGAGCGAAACATAAGAACTTGGACATATGGAATGAATTTCCTCATTTTGTCAACGTGGAGGTAGTTCAGTTTATCTTGAATAGACTGGATGGTGATATCCTTACTCTGGATAAACTCTATCAAATTTCTAAGGATGCAATCAGAAATATTACAAGATTGTGCAATGTTGGTGTTGTTCCAAAAAAGAGGTCGATTTGGAATGTCGAAGTTGAAGCCCTAACTGGAATAACAGGAAATCAAAGGGCTTTGGTAATCTCAACAATCAAAGATCCATTAACGAGGTATATTGCACATGGAATTTCATATAAAATTTTCTTCAGAAATAGAGAAGGATCAACCTCAGCAGGCATAGTTTATATCACTCACAAGATGATAATAGAAAATGAAGACTTTGATCTATGTGGATTTTTGAAGGATCAATTGATGGAGAATGTGCAATTGATGAAGGATATAGATTACTCTTTTAGGTTTGGTACCCTAGTTATATGCATTATGATGTATTTCCTAAATTGCTTACCTCAGAATGACAATGTGGTATGGAAAGAAAATATGCCAGCTTGCAAGCAAATTTTTTAGCATTTCAACACTATTGAAAATGGTGAACAAGTTTATGATAACTTCTTCAAGAAGTTGTTAGGAAATTTTGGTGCAAGTGATATTCCTCTCCCGGTAAAAGTAGTTGAAGTTGGATCATCCTTCGATAAGGCAGAGAAAAAGTAGAAAAGAGAAAGAGAGTTGGCTGGTGTCACTCTTTTGGCACCTAAGTCAACAAAAGTTGAGGGAAAAGTAAAAGAGCAGATGGTTGTGGATATAGTGGATGAAGATTCTGAAGAATATACACCAAGAGATGAACCAAAACTAGTTGAACCGGATGTGATAATAGTAGAAGAAAGTGATGAAGAAGGTGCTTTACTTAAAGAAAAGATATTGCAGATTGTTCAGGAAGAAGATGGAATGCAAAAGATAACTGACATATGGTTAAATGGACCATCATATGAATAAGACTTCATTGAAAACACTTTAGGCATATACTTTATGCACAATAAATGAATTGGAAAGCTTGTAGAATGTATCAGGGAGGCTATGGCCTCTGTGCCTCAGGAAAAGAAAGAAGAATAAGTAATTCTACATATGAAGGAGTATTTTAGGCTATCTCTCGCCAAACTAAAAAAGAAAATGAATGTGTTAAGACAATGCATTGACTTAGCAAATAAGATCTTCAATTATTGTCTTCGTTGGCCTCATGTGGTTGGTAAATACAAGGACAAGCTGGAGCAAATTGAGAATGAGTTGATCAAAATTGGTCAGGATTACAGTATGTTTCAAGACTAGAATGGAGCGGTTAAGAAAAAGATTTATGAGTTGCAAATTGAGCATGCAAAGGTTCACTTTTCTAGAAACACTCTTATGATACCTTCTGGAAAGTGAAGGATCAAACTAAATACAAACTGGAGCAAATGATTGAAGTTCTGAAGAAAAGAGAAATTTTGGAAGAAGCAATTACCATTCCTAAATCCATTATCTAGGTCATCAACAGGACATTAGAAAGTAATAATAGTTATTGGGATTGTAGTGGATGCTTGGAAGAAATTTCTTTTGAGATGAAAGATAAGTATAAAATAATTTTCTGAATTTAGCAGTAGTTGCAACCTTTTTAATTGGGGGAGAGAATACAGCAAGGGAGAGTGCAGTAAAAATATTAAAAGGGAGGAGAAAGTAGTGGAATTTTTTGTCATTGATGTCAAATGGGGAGAGAATGCAATGAAAAATACCTTGACAACCAAAGGGGGAGCAGTTTTTTGCTATGTTTTGAAGTTTTGAGTTTTGACACTTAGTCATTTTTCACTAAGTGTTGCTATCAATGCCAAAGGGGGAGATTATTAGCATATAGCTTTGGGAGATTTATTTTGGTTGCTAGTGTTGTCATTGATGGAAATTGGAGTCAGTAGTGTGGTCTACACTTTAGATATAGCTCATACCGGTAGGAAAAGTAGAAGATTGTATTCTACCAATAGAAAGCATGAAGAACAGAGTATCTGGTTGATAAGTTGGTCTAAATACTTCACCGGATCATTATTTTGTGGTATGGATCCCTAGAGAAGCTTGTTAAGCATGTATGCTACCTAATTGGTAAGTTTTGTAATGTTACATTGATCGGTGTATGAGTTTGGAGATTCGGTAGAATGACTTATTGTTTATTTTCTCATTATGGCTGACCTGTTGTGTATAGCGTGTTGCAGATGTATGTGGAATATTTGTTTAACTATTTCTTGTGTTGGGAATTTTTATTTGGGTCCCTAATATAGTCTAGCCAACTTGTGTGGCTATGCATTAATTCTAATTGGTGATTTGAGCTAACATATGAAAGAATATTATATTTTGTTTGAAGCCGACATACAGTAATAAAATCTTGTTAGCAGATATATATGTGAGATCGGTAAATCATTTTTTGGTGTGTATGTGTGAGTGGATCAAGGAGTGAGAAGGATTAAGAGTGAAAAAGTGCAGAATAGTTGTATGAGCTAATATAAAAAGATCTATTTGTGTAGTAGAAGGGTTTTTGTAAGCAGAGCAGAAGTGTGAATTGGAAAAAAGGTCCAAAATCTATTTTATGTGATTCATTGGAACTGAATCCAGGCATTTGTAGATGCTATATTCTCAGTTCAATATTTTGTTGTAATCTCAAATATTTTGTAAGGCAGTGAGTCTTCCCTATTTTGAGCAGTGATCTCTAGGTAGTGTGTTTGAATGCAAGTGCATTCCCTTTTGATCATACTTTTAATAGAGTATACCTTGTGTATTAATCTCCACCATGGTTTTTCCCCTAATAGGGTTTCCACATAAAAATTATGGTGTTATGGTGTTCACATTGCCTCTTTAATGTGTTTGCATGTTTCCTTATGTTTATATGTTGTGGATGCTATTAAAGTTTTATATTGTTGTTGATAGTCTAAGATCTGATTTGAAATTCAAATATTGTGGAACACTAATTCACCCCCCCCTCTCAGTGTTCCTGGTTTCCAACAGAGTAGTGGTGGCTTTTTTAAAACCCAAAAATAATTCCATCAATGGAACTCGAGATAAGTTTTACTCACTAAACATATCCCCATGATGGGAGTCAAAAAATTTCCCAATATCACAAGGTTTTGAAGTTATAATTTGAATTTTTAAAAACTAAGTAGTAGAACCTAAGGATGGCTTAGTTGGGGGACCATTGTTACCAAGGTTCTTGGATTTATAATGCACCACTATAAACCAACCTTCTTTTTTCATAAGAGGTGGAGAACCAAAAGTAAGTTGAGTGCTAGGCTTAGAATGGGGAGATTCAAAAGGGAAAATCCTAGATTTTATGACATGTTGTATGACATTTAAATTGTTTGATATTATAGAAGAGACAACCTAAGTCACGTTTATTTGGCATTCACTAAAGTTGCACAATTATTTGAACATGAAAGGTATAGTTGCAATCTAGAGAGCTTGGAGTTAATTTAACAACCTTCAGAGTGTATGTACACCATGTGATACCATATTTATGAATTATATCTAATAAGTCCATCTAATTCATTGATTCTCTAAAAAAGGGCTTACACTAAATATTGTTGTCCATAATTAATGCAACCCAATTATTTCTATCCTCATGTCAAAATTTGTTTTCTATCACTAATTCCCTAAGAATAATGATATGTTTATAAAAAATGATTAACACATCTAACAATACTATATTCACTATCTAATCTCAGTTATTACTTTTGTTCAAAATGAATAACAATAATTCAAGTTTTTTTGTGATTGATTTACATTTATTGTAATCATGAGTTATTATCTAATATCATTTCATTGATTTTGTTTAAATTTTTTGGAAATAGTTCAATCAGTTTGTAATTAGTTACTCACAATTATTATAATAATGTGTTATAAATAACAAGTACCAATAGGAAGTTTGATATACAATACTTTCCATGCTATGATTTGGGATTGAGCATAAACTTTAGATTTCCAAGTTTGACAAATAATTTTACTCCACCTTGATTGAATAAATTTATAGCTTCCTTTAGTATTCCAATAGGATTAAAGGGTGATTGTAAGAATGATTTTCCTATAAATAGATTTAAGGGGGAATAATTAGATGTTGTAGGTGTTGATAAGTGTGTATATTCATGTCAGGTTCACCAAAATGAATTCATGTAAAATAAAATAAATGAACAAGCATCAAAATAAAGCAAATTAACTCTCTAATTATATATGCAAACCACGTATAGAGCATAATGTGAAGCTTTACTCGTTTTGAAATGTGGGTGCTCAATTTTCCAACATAAAAACAATACTCCTTTGATATCACACTAAAAAATATAGATGTGTGATTCAATGCTTTTGAAATGATGAGTAATGGATTTGATTTAAATTTTTTTAGGAGGATTAGATGAATGGGTAAGATTCAATTTGGGGTCTCAAGTCTAATCAATGTTATGGGAGTTGATGAGGAGATGTGGCAAGCATGGAAGAGTTGTACAATATATCAATTTTTAATTAAAATAATTATTATTTCTCAACTCAAATTGATCAGTGAGTTAACAAATTTGAAATAGCTTGCATAAAATAATTTATTGCATGATATATGTATTGAAATAGCTTGCATAAACAAGGAAGAAAATATGAAATACTCTACAAATACTTGATAATAGCTAAGAATAAAAATCCACTTAAGGGTGCATTTCCAAATATTTCCAATGAGAACACAATTCACAATTTGACGATCAAATAAGACTCACTACCTCCTATATATACCCTACTTATGCATAGAATAACACCTAGATTAACTTAGATAATACTATATAAGCCTTGGGATGACCTAAATAAAAAAATAAGAATATAATAATTAAGAGTTAAGGTAGTGACAAGTCGACTACTCATAACCCTATGCATACTCTAGGATTAAGGGTGTAGCATGCCCCCCTCTTCAGAGAAGAATTTCCCTCAATGGTAATCAAGTGTGGATGATTTTTAATGAACTCTTCATCCTCCCATGTGGTATCTTCAATTTTCAAACTCTTCCAATAAATGAGATACTCAGTGAATGTTCTAGCTTTCATCTTCTTTGTGCATGTTTGAAGAATGAACTTTGGATCCAATAGTTAATTATTCCTTTATCTAGCTTTGGTAAAATTATATGTATAGGGATGTTATGTTCAATCACTTTCTTCAAATAGGAAACATGAAAAACTAGATGTAGCTTTTTTATTGGAGGTAACTCAAGCTTGTAGGCAACATTGCCTAACTTTTACATGATTTGTTATGGGCCATAATATTTTGGAGAAAACTTGTTTTTCTTTGTTTGTTGTTTCAAGGAAAATTACTTTTAAGGTTGCAATCTCAATAAAAGCCAATCCATAGTTTGAAAACTCTTTTTCACTGCAATATTGGTCAACCTATTTCTTCATTCGATTTTGTGTCATGGTCACATTCTCCTTGAGTCCTGAAATTACTTGTTGTTGATGATGCATGTGCTCCTCCATAACCTAAAATCTTAGTGTCACCCTTAATGATGATGTGATGTATGGATGATGGTATCCATATGGCTCCATAAATGGAGATATTTTTATGAACTATGGAAAAAAAAATTATACCACAATTCTACTAGCGTTAGTAAATCTACCCACTGAGACTACTTATCAAAAGTGAAACAACATAGATACCATTCCAAACACTTACTACCAACCTTAATTTTCTCATTTTATTGAGGATGGTATAAATAGCTATGAGCCAACTGAGTACATAAAAAAAAGAACAAATTTGTCCAAAAGTTACTATTAAAGATAGGATCATGATCAATGACAATAACCATAGGTTTACCATGTAGCTTTCGTATATTCTCCAAAAATGCTTTTTCCATTGTATTAGCTATAAAAAGATGAGATAATGAAATAAAATGGCTATGTTTAGCGAGGAAATCCATCAACTTGCCATGATAACGTTCTTACCTTTAGATCTTGGAAGTCTTGTGATGAAATCCATAAAGACCTCTTCTCATCACTAACAAGGAATAACTAATGGTTGTAAAAGACTGCATGTATTAATTGTTACCCCTTTATTTATTTGAAATACCAAAAATTTTTCCACAAATTTTTGAACATCACCTTTGGGACATTCCCTAAAGAAATCTTGCTTGATTCGATGATATGTCTCAAAAATACTAAATGAACCCCAATTGGAGAGCCATAAAGATCTTCGAAAATCTTGTGTCTGTGAATTAGATATGGCCTCCATTGATTTATTTCATGAAGAATAACTAGCATTTCCTTCTCATATATGGGTTTGGGGTAGATGCACGAAGTTGATTCCATGAAACATGGAAGTTTTGGCCTTAGTCAAAATTCTAAAATTGGCTTCAACAAAATAGATCCCATTTTTTAATAAATGAGATCTCGTTTAGGTTCAGGGTCTCGAGCTGAAAATCTAAACAGGATCCTATTTTTTGAAAATTGAGATCCCATTTAGTATTGGTGTCTTGAGCCAACCTTTGGGAAATGGGATCCATCCTGATTTGTAAAAAATGGGATCCTAATCCAATTTGTAAAAAGCAATTTCCCAATCTGATTTGTAAAAAATGAGATCATGTTTCGTAAAGCTATTTATTTTTTTAAAAATGCATTGAACCCCATTTTAACAGTTCAAGATCCCAATTGACAATGACCTCAAGTATGTATTAACCCTTTTCTTTGCACTGCTTTCCTTTTTTGGTTATTATTGATTAATTTAGGTTTTTCTTTGTATTCAGATCTACAAAAGAAATAAACCCTCATCAATGGAAAACAAATAGTAAAAAAATTGAACCCTAAACCCTAGTCAAACAAAAAAATTGTATATATGTATGTATATATGTATATATATATTTTTCAACTCTAAAATATGAAATAAAAACCCTTAATTTAGCTATTTTGAAACCATTGAAAGATGGTTTCGAAATACTATATATACATGTACTTACATACATTCTTATAAATACATACATATACACATGCATACATACATATATACATGTACAAACATACATATATGTACATGTACATATATGTAGATATGTATGTAGGTATATGTATATATCTTTTAGTCATTGAACATCAAATACATACATACATACATTCTTAATTATATGTAATATAATTAAGAATATATGTATGTATGTACATGTGTATATGTATGTATGTGTGTATGTATGTATGTACATGTACATGTATGTATGTGTATTTGTATATATGTAGATATGTCTATAGGTATATGTACATATATATTTTTGTATGTAAGTATAGGTATGTGCATATATAACCAAATCCTCAAGAAACATATAGAAACTTCCTTCTCATCTAATAGGTGAGAAAAAAATTCACCTTATTCTATAATAGTCTAAGACACCTATTAGAGGACCTTATTTTGTCACATTCAAAATATTGTCATTATTGGTTATTTGGACATGTACCCTAGACCAACTTTTATGAATGTGTAGTGGCTAGATAATATGAATACAAACAAATCAGTCATAACGTTTTCTCTATCCAATTTAACTCTAATGTTAGTGAGATGTTCTTCAACAAAAAAATATATAGGGACTTTCAACACCTAACATCTATGGTAGATAATGATTACACAATTACATATCCCCTAGATCTTAGATACCTTCAAATAACCCTATTTTATACATATTATAAGGCTCTAGGAATTTGAACCTCATTTTGATATGCATTTTGTATTTTATACTATATCATTCTTACTAATGATGTTATTTTTGTAAATTACCATCAAGTTGTATGGATCATGTATTTAGGATTCATATATGTGGATTTGTGTATGCTTGGGATGGTTTCATACTTTCCAATTATGTTCTTATTTATTTCCATTGAGGTGTATAGATTATTTAAATAAATTTGTATTGTGGATTTCTATATTCTTGGACTCTAGATAAAATTTTCATTACATGATTATGTATATATTCATCAAGTTCAACATTTTATTTATTAATTATATATTTGCATATTAAAAAACACCTAGTCTCTAACATATTAACATATATTTAATCTATTTGAAATGAATTATATTGCACCTCTTCATATGATTATGATGAGGTTAATTCAATCACTTTCTCCCCCATAAAGAAATGCGTTTCTCCTTCCATAGGTGATTGCATTACAAATAATCCTTTTATTTGTAGAATTCAAAGACGATTAGGGAAGGAATAGAAATTACCAATACTAATCAAGGATTCAATAACTATTTTAAGATCTAGCTCCAACAACTTGTCACTTGACACATTTTTATTTTCTCTAAATATACACATTTCTATAAATTCAAGGGTAGACCATAGAGACTATCCTAAATTGTCAAAAGTGGGCTAATTTATAGTTGTGTGCTTAATTCCTTGATTATAGAGGTTATCTAAGGAAATAGAAAATCTATTCATAAATTCAAAAACATTCATAAACTAATGTTATTGCATATGTGATGAATCAAAAAAATTGACCCCCTTAATCCATCCTACTACCCTAGAAACGCTAAACCGATGTCTTAAGGGGTCCTAATTTGACATGTCTTAAGGGGATCAAAGAAGTTCTCAAAATTTGGTGAAGTTTCTCAAGGCAACCAAATTTAACAATAATATACATTCAATATTTAGTGATTAAACTATAGACTAGATCCTTCCCATTAAAGAAAGAAAACCAAAAGTATACTCACCAAACAACCTGGTTTCCTAGAATATAACCACATCTATAAGGGAAGATATGAGGAAGTTAAAAACCACCTTCCTCTTGTTAGGGGTGTTAAGGCCTCAAACATTTCAAGAGAGGCTTCTCATGGAAGGGGAGGATGAAGGCTTCTCATGATAATATTGTGTAAGATTATAATATGAATGAGGTTTCATGAGAGGGTGTTTAGTCGAAACAAGGCTATTTCAATCAACTGTTCCACAAGAAAATGTTGTTTTGTGAAGAAAAAATGGTTTGCTAAATGATTCAATGCCATTGCACATTACAGGTATAATTCAAATGATCTACGCATCTTTTTCATGTTCCTTCATGAACACTAGATTTTCCACTAACTTGCAAGTCCATTATTCCAAGGGCCACCCAAGCTTCAACATTTTCAGGTTTTAGCAAGTCCATTATTTGGAAGGAACTCATTTTGGAAGCCTTTTATGTTTCAAAATGTAACTAACATTGTAGTTATATCATGAGTAGCTCAACCAATAAGAATTTTTTCCTAGGACCTTAACTCATAGATCCCCTTAAGCCATCCTATGAGGACCTCTTAAGTCACAATAATTTCTTCTAATTTAATGTAATTTTTAATGAGATTTCACATCACATTAACAATTTTTTTTTTCATTCACATGTGCTAGACATAAATGAGCCTTACACATTTCTTCATTTGTATTCAATTAGGTCATTTATATTGAATGGTTTAAGGGGATTTTTAAACATGTATCTTACATTTTGAAATTATAAATTTAATGTGGGTTCACTTATATCTAGATTATGGATCAATTCAATATTGAATGGATGACTCTCAAAAGCAATGGGCCTACCTTCTTGCATGAGAATTACAACAATACCATTACTTGAAGTTATATGTCAATCCTAGGAAACCCCCCAATTTATTAATGGTTTTGGGAACAAGCCATTCAATGATAGCCTTAATTTTGTTAGGAACAACCTTTACTCTTTCGTGTGAAACTATGTGTCCCAAGTACTCCAGCTCTTTGAAACCAAAAGCACACTTGGAAGGCATATCATAGAGACAGTGATATTTGTGGACTTATAATTCTTAATCTACATGCTAAAAATGTTCCTCCCATGTATTGCTATAAATCAATATATCATCAATTAACACTAATATAAATTTTCTCAAAATTTGAAATGTAGATGGTGCATTGGTAAGACCAGATGGCATCACCAAAAAATCATAATGACCATCACGAGTCCTAAATTTTCTTTTGGAAATATCCTCCTCCTTAATTCAATTTTGGTGATAACTTGATCTAAAGTCTAGTTCTATGAAAACAATAGAGCTTCATTTGATTTGAATATAATTAAACATAAATAAATGGAATATGAAAATTATCAAGTGTACATGTTGATCACTATATAGTCCAGGTACATGCACCATGTTTAATCCTTCTTGAGCACCATCACCATAGTGCTAGAGTAATCATGCATTAGCTATTAATTAATTATTAGTCTAATTTATTCTCATGCACTTAAGCTAAACTTAGGAGTGATTTTCTATGCTAACTAGAGAGCTATTATTAGATCATCTATCTCATCGCATGAGATGTTGACATTTTTCAACACCATCTAAACCCTTTCTCATTTAGGGTTTCTCCTATATAGCACTCAACCCACATTGTATTATCTCTCTCTCTTGAATTCTATAGCTTTGTATTGTTGAGGAATATTGCATATTATTGTTTGCAACTCTCTTGCATGGAAGTTGTCTTTGTTCATTGTTTGATCCTATCGCTCATGTTTTTCACAATTCTAACATGGTATCAAAGCACGAATTCAATGAACCCCTTCTCGATTCATGAGATTTTTTCATTAACAAGGGTTACAAGCTTTAGATCTAGATTCTCCATTACATTTTTTGCAATTTTTTGGAAGTGGGTGATCTTTAAGTATATTTTGGTGCAAAAAGGACCCCATCATTGGATTCAGGATGCTGATTTGATGAATTTTGACTATAAATTTTCCTATAGTCAATGTCGGAAGTATCTGAGGCAATTTGTTTTTACACAGAGGTCATACGACCCCTGTATGACTTGTACACATAGTTCAAAAAAAAAACAAATGTAAAGGTCATTGTATTTTTTATAAATGTTTCTTTATTAGATTTTTTAAATATATATATATATATATCAAAGTGTAGGTTTTTTCTTTTAGGGCGGCATGATTTATTTAAGGACCATACATGTAGGTACCTACACGTGCAGGCCCTACATGCCCCTTGTTTCATGGTGACAGTGGCTATGAAATCCTTTCATTCGCTACCTTTTTCTAAATGGCCCATCTTTTTAGGCGAAGGGAATATTCTAAGCATATTCTTGTTGATGTCATGTTGACATCAGCAATACGGTCAGCTAGTCAAGGCCTCAAGAACCCTCTTTGTGCCTTAAAGTATTTTTTTTTTCTTTTGGCCATAACTTGGGTGTACGATATCGAAATTGGCCGAACGAGATATTGTCGAAAAGCTGGTTCCATCCAATTTCCAATGGTGTAGGTCTCATCATTTTTTTCTACTATTGGTGCATGTTACAACCTATTGAAGTTAGAGGTGTTGTTATCAGTACTAAGCTCATAATGTTTGACCCGTTTCTCCATTTTTGCAATTCTAGTGGCATTGGGACAGTCTTTCAGAGCTCTTCGTAGCCATCCATTCACTTTTTTAGATTTCTCTCTAGGTACATTTTATTTAGTTTTTGGTTTTTTTACACTTTGATAAATTACTTGGCAGTCTTAGCTCCTAGGAATATTTTGTTTGCATGGGATGACTCTTTTTTGGTTGTTCTACATATATTTCTAGTTTTTTTCCCTATTTGGGTATTGTAGGCATCCTTTTCATGCACATTCTCTTTTATAGATGCACTTAGATAAAGTACCATTCTAGTGTATCTTTTTGGGGATTTCGCACATCTTGTTGTGCCTTTTTTGTTTGCACTTAGATAAAGTACCATTCTAGTGTATCTTTTTGGGGATTTTGCACATCCTGTTGTGCCTTTTTTGTTTGCACTATGATATAAAGTATCAAGGGGGTTGTGTAGGCCTTCGGTTTTCCATCACACCTTTTCAAGTGAGTGTCCCTTCCATGACAACAGTGAATCCTAGTGATTTGTACCTCATGTGTGTGTGCCTTAGTTTGCAAAGCCTTTTATTTGTAGGTTGTTTCTCCTACATGTACTTCTTGGTTTCACACAATTTTAGTGTACCTATCATGACTCTTCCTTATCAACATTATCGGGGGGTTTCTATTGTTGGTGCTAATGCTTCCTTGGTTTCACTTTTTGGAGTGATGTATGTATCTAGTTCTTGTTCTTATGTACTAGTTGGATGCAACATACATCAACAACTAGTTACCCATACATTTTGGTGAGATGGAGCATTTACCATATGGACACTCTTGCATTCCTATTTCTGGAGGTGACCTATTTTCAGTTGAACAGTGTTCTTTAGGCTTTTGGTACTTGTGTCATCTATATCTTTGAGTTCCATATGTTTTACCTTTGTTTGTCATCTGACTCGAGTAGTGTCATTGGGGAACTCACGAAGATTATGTTTTTATCATGATCATCATCTATTTCAAAGGAGGTTCTTCTTTTAGCACTATACAAGTCATTCTTTGACAATTGTCTACAGCTTCTTTGTGCTTCAAAATTTTTCTACATGTTCCTTTTTTGGGACATTGTTTTTGTTGGAGGCTTCTTAGTCATTCACCTTGACTTGGAGGCTTTTCAATCCTTCATTTTCCTTTCTCTCTTTTAAAGAGGATTTTTATCCCACATGGTTTTCCTTCTTTTCTTTGGTTTTGAGAGATCTTTTGATTGTTTGTACATGGGTACCTCACTAGGTCTTTTTTGCCAAGACCCATAATACATTCTCTTTTTAGGGTTTTTAGGTACTCCCAAAGTTCATCTTAAGGGGGGTGTTAGAATAATCATGTATTAACTAATAATTATTTAATCTTTAATTAATTATTAGTCTAATTTATTTTCATGCACTTATAATAAACTTAGGAGTGATTTTCTCTGTTAACTAGAGACCCATTATCAAATCATTCTATCTCATTGCATGAGATGTTGGCACTTTTCATGATCTAATCTCTTTCTCATTTAGGGTTTCTCCTATATAGCACTCAAAACATATTGTATTATCTCTCTTGAGATTCCTTTTCTCTCCTGAATTTTGTAGCTTTTTCTTGTTGAGGAGTATTCCATATTATTATTTGCAACACTCTTGCATGGAAGGTGTATTTTTTCATTGTTTGATCCTATGGCTCTTTGATGTAGAGCAAGGTGATATAGGCCTAAAAAAATCAGGTTCAATTGGTCTTAAGGTTTGCAAAACTCTTCAAGGGTTAGTTCCTTCAATAACTGGATTACTTGCTTGTAGGTGAACAAACTCACTTATCTACTTGTAACTCTTAAAGAAGGTCACTTAGAGACTTAAACCATACACATTTAAGCACCTATTTTCCCATCCTTTAATATATCAGACTGAACCCATGAGTTGTTTTGAAACATTTTATACAAATCCGCCCTACAACGCTAAAACTAGGCCAAATTAGGCCTCATTTTCAAAAGTACTTGAAATACACCTCACAAACCCTAAAACTCTTCACCATCATGTTCTACCAGTCACATAGGGCTTGTTTCCACAATTGATTTCATTAGAACTCTCTAAAAATCTACTGTCCTAAACAATATCAATCAAATTCAATCCTAGCACATGGAATTGCTAGACTAGGGCATGTGGATAATCCCTCCTAACACCATCACCCTGCTCTAAAACTACAAAAATATGAAAGAGCACTCATAAAAGGTCCATTCCACCAAACTACAGAGTTTTCCTACAGTGGAATGGCCTATTTTGTCATGTTTTACTCACCAAACCCTAGAAACCCTAGCAAACAGAGTAACCTATAGAAAATGGATTAGTTCTCTCTCAAAATTGAATGAAAATTGCCCAAACTTGTTTCAAATGAAATCTAACATTGAGGCCCAACACTTCACATTGATTTTACATTATTAATTTGTTGTACATGGCTGTACAAAATATGGAATTGCAAGGAAACATAGAAAAATCACACCAAAATAGAGAAATAGCTTCTTATTCACCCAAATTTTCACCAAAAACCTTGCCTCAAAGATTCTTGAGGCCTTTTAAACTTTTTTACATAAAAAACCAATGGCCCCCAACTAAATTTTGAATGGGGTGACCGTTGAACTTCCATTACCCTACAAAATGACAATATTTGTTAATGCATATTTTCACAATTTTGCAACATTATTGACAACCTTTAACATGACACCACTAAGACCCTATATGACATTTAATTACATCAAAATTTGGTCTCTTATACCTTATTCTCAACATGAAATGACTCAACCTAACACTAGACTCCAAAATGCACAATCAAACCAAAATGGCTAAAGGTGCTCCTACACCATTCAACCGGGGTGGAAAGATTTCATCCTCTTGATGAAATGAGCTCTTGAACTAAATCTCCATGTTATTTGATATCATCTTATGTCATCCATTAAGCATCTTCAATTGTTAGATCTTTCCATTTGACCAAGTATTCATTATACACCTTCCTAGTTCTCTTGATCTCCCTTTTACCCACTATACTTTCAAGCTTCATTGGTTGGCTAGGAGATAGATCATTAACCCATTCATCATATTCAGTACCTACAACATCACCTACATCCATAGTACCTTTAAAAGGATACAAATCAGCAATATTGAAAATATGTGAGATAGCAACTCTAGGAGGGAGTTCTATCTCATAGGAATTTTTCCCAAATTTATGCACTATCCTGCAAGGGCCAATCTTCTTTGTCATCAACTTGGTGTATTTTCCTTTAAGAAGTCTCTCTCTCCTAAGATGTGCAAGAATAAAATCACCATCACCAACTTTGAATTGAACATCCTTCTCAAATCTGCTTTCTCCTTATACTTCTCCACACTCTTCTTCAAATTCTCCTTAACCTGTTCATCAATGTATTTCATAGCTATGGCAAAGTATTCTCCTACTGCACTCCTTTTCTCCATGTCTCTCAGATCTCTAAGTTCATATATGCCTCTTGGATTCATCCCATGAACAACCTTAAATAGACTCCTTCCTATGCTCTAGTTAATAGAGTCATTGTATGCATATTCTACTTGAGGAAGTATAAGTTCCCATGACTGTCCATGCTCCTTAGTTAGACACCTTAACAAGTTTCCAAGAGACCCATTTACAACCTCAGTTTGGCTATCTGTTTGTGGATGGTAGGCTAAACTAAATTGCAAATTATTCCTAACTTTTTCCACAAGGTCCTCCAAAAATGACCTATGAATTTGGAGTCTCTATCAAACACTATACTCAAAGGCAGTCCATGAATCCTCACAATCTCTTTAAAAAAATAAATAGCAATGTGAGAGGCATCATTAGTGCTTCTACATGCAATACAATGGGCCATCTTACTGAACCTATCTACAACAACATAAACACTGTCATACCCTCTTTGTGTCTTAGGTAGACCCAAAGAAAATTCCATGCTTATTGACTCCCATGGACAATTAGGAATAGGTAAAGGTTGGTGTAAACCTACATTAGAGCTTGATCCTTTGGCTCTTTTCCATATCCCACAACCTTCTACAAACCTCTTGACATCAATATGCATCCTTGGCCAATGATAAAACCTCTTAACCTGCTCCAAAGTTTTGTCAAACCCAAAATGTCCACTCAAACTACCACAGTGCTTCTCCCTTATCAAATTTTCCCTCATGGAACACTTAGGCACACACAACTGAGCCCCTTTGAATAACAAACCATTTTTCAACACAAAATCTACATATTCACTGTGAAAAATATCCTGAATTTGACTACAAATAGCATATGCATCTTTAAAGTCATCACCATGCTCATACATAGGGTATGTGTAGGATCATGATGGACCAAAAAGTGGCGAGATGATGGTTATGTGTAGGGTATGTGACTGACGACTTTTTTTTACCCAAAATTGATGAAACGAAAAGGATTTTGAAAGGAGATTTTCAACTTTCCACCAATATAAATTATGCTTTAATTTGAATTTAATAAATAATTATTATTCATTTTCTATTTGAATTATGACTAAAGTCCTGATTGATAGGCTGATTGAAAAACATCTATAGCTTTCAAACGGTATCACATTTTTTGAATCCAAAACATGTGTCACATTCTATGCTTTGCATACTATAAGATTAAAAAAGTGAATTTCATGAAGTTTTCACCAAGTTAAGGTGGTTAGACATACGAGTTTTTATATTTTTTAAAATTGTAATAAAAAAATCATAATTAATTATTTACTTGGAAAAAGATTACAAAAAGATATGCATCACATCGGGACATGAGTCATCTACTTATATCTAAAATCTTAGAAAAAAATATTATCATTTTATTGTGGCTAGGGTGCTCAGACATACACGGTCTACTTATTTTTTCCCTGAAATTTAAGTACTACTGCATTGAAATTTCAAATTTTCACCAAATAGTTTTTTTTTTAAATAAACCTAGTAGTTTAGAAACTACATTCAATTTTCTATAGATTCTATTCTTACATATTTTTGAATAATTTAGATAACTTATTCAAATTTTTACGTCAAGTTGCCTAACTCTAATTTTTCTGAATTTTTCGCCACTTAAGGGCCTATTTTTTCATGATGATCCTGCACATACCCCATACCTTTTAATGAATCTATCCCCATGCTTTGGAGTTGTATCTCTTGCACCATCATGGATCTTCTACTCAAGGCATTAACAATCTTGGTTTCTTGTCCTCTCTAATGCTTGATTGAAAATGTATAGGCCTACAAGTACTCCATACACTTCATGTGCCTATGATTCAACTTGTCTTGGGTATTCAAGTAACTTAGTGCATGGTTATCTGTAAACACAACAAACTCCTTTGGTAAGAGATAATGTCTCCATTTCTTCAGAGACTATACCATAGCATAAAGTTCAAGATCATATGTGGAGTAATTCTTTTTGGCATCATTTAGTTTCTCACCTAAAAAGGCAACCGGTTACCCATCTTGGCTCAAAACTGCACCTATAGTAGACTCGCTTGCATCACATTCCATAGTGAGCACTTTACCAAAATAAAAGAGTGTGAGGATAGGAATTTGTGCCACTCTTGACTTCAGGTATTCAAAAATTTTATTTTCTTCTGCAGTCCAATAAAATTTATTCTTCTTCTCACCCTTGATGGTGTCTATCATTAGTGCACATATGTGACTAATTTTCTTAATGAACTTTCTATAGAAACTAGTTAACCCATGAAAGCTCCTGACTTTTCCAATTGATGTAGGTGTTGGCCAACTGATTATGGCTTCAACGATTGTGGGATCCATCCTCAATGTCCCTTCTAAGATCACAAATCCAAGGTAGACAAGTTCTCTCTTCATAAACTCACACTTCTTGAGATTGATAACTTCTCCTCATTGAGTCTATTCAAGACCTTATAAATATGTTCCAAGTGATCTTCCTTTGTCTTTTTGTATACAAGGATTTCATCCCAGTATACCACCACAAATTTTCCAATGAAATTCTTCAAGACCTCATTAATCAGCCTCATGAATGTACTTGGGGCATTTGATAAGCCAAATGGAATCACTAGCCATTCATATAAGTCTTCATTGATCTTAAAGGTGGTCTTCCACTCATCTCCTTCCCTTATTCTAATTTGATGGTATCCACTTTTCAAATCAATCTTTGAGAAGTATCTTGCACATGCCAAACTATCCATTAAGTCCTCCATCTATGGTATGGGAAATTTGTACCTAAAAATGATCTTGTTTATGGTTCTTGAGTCTGTGCAAAGCCTCCAATCTCCATCCTTCTTAGGTGCCAATACAATAGGCACAACACTAGGGCTTAAGCTCTCCCTTATCAACCCCTTATCCAATAGATCTTGCACTTATTTTCTGATCTCCTCATTTTGTTGAGGTGTCATCTTGTATGTTGCCTTGTTTGGAAAACTTGCACCCAATATGAGATCAATGTGATGACTCACATCTCTAATAGGAGGCAAAGCACTTGGTAACTCCCTTGTTCCTATGTGTTCATACTTATCTAGCAAGACCTACACCTCCTCTGGTACCTCCTCATTATCTACTACAACATTAGAAGTAGGCTTACCAACAATAGCATACCCAATGTATTCCTCCTCTAGATCCTTCAAAAAACCTTCTCTTTGACAACCATCACACTAGGTCCCTGATGAACAACACCTTCATCTTCTTGTAGAGGTGAAAGAGTGTATGACACTCCATCCTTCTCAATCACATACTCATTCTTATGCCCATCATGCTTGGCCTTCCAGTCAAATTTCCAAGGCCTTCCAAGGAGTAGGTGGCACACATCCAT
The DNA here is from genome assembly GCA_007258455.2 of Sequoia sempervirens. NCBI lineage: Eukaryota > Viridiplantae > Streptophyta > Pinopsida > Cupressales > Cupressaceae > Sequoia > Sequoia sempervirens. The sequence continues at coordinate 412,188,062 of VDFB02105785.1, forward strand.
TGGAACAATATCATAGAGGATTTTATCTTTGTTAGGACCTATGCAAAAATCCACCCAAACCTACTCATTCACAAGCACTTGCTGCCCCTTATTGAGCCATAAGATCTTATAAGGGGTTGGATGAGGAATTATCTTCATTTTGAGTTTTTCAATCATTTCTAATGACACTATATTATCTGTTGAACCATAATCAACTATGAATTTGTATACCTTTCCCTGAGATTTGCATGCTGTCCAGAAAAAAAGCTTTTCTTTAAGAGGGTTCCTTGGTGGTTGGTACCTTGATTAGTGTTCTCCTGATCATTAAGGACTCTCCAACCTTTGGTGCAGCATGAAGGGAAGGTGAATTCACACTTTCTTCCTCCTCCTCTTGAACTAATTAAGTCCTCCTCTCTCCACTATGAGAACTAGCACTTGGTTTATCTGGGCACTTCCATGTAGGATGTCCAAATTGGTTCCAGTTATAACACCTTCCAGAGAAGGTATTAGACCCCCTTCCTTGACCATTGAATCTACCTCTACCCTTTGGCCTTCTTCCTCTGAAACTCCCCCTAGATTCTCGACTTGATTCTTGGTTTGCTCCTTGTTCACCTTGACCTCTTTGTGATCCTCTTCCACTAGAGGTTCCTCTTCCCCTAAAACTCTTTCCTCTACTCCTTGATTGTTTTTATTTCCTCCTCTTAATATTCTCTTCAACCTTAGTGTCCATTTGAAAGCACTCCTCTATTGTCCTAGGAGTGGTTAGGCTTATCTCATCTTGAATGGAGGATCTCAAACCATTTAAATATCTAGCTACCTTCTCCTTTTCATTCTCCATATGTCCAGACCTTATGGTTAGCTTATGAAACTCCTTAGTATATTCTGCCACATCCATTTCTTTTTGCTTTAAATTTTGCAATCTCCTAAAGACTTGAATCTCATAGTCTACAGCCAAGAATTGACACCTTATCTTTGCCACCATCCTCTCACATGAATTGATCTCGGGCTTACCTTTCCTTGTTCTCTCTTCTTGGGTGAAATTCCACCATGTTAATGTTGGTCCCTTCAATTTTGTTTTAGCAACCTCGACCTTCTTGTCTTCATCCATCTCCTTGAACTCAAATTAATTGTCTAAGGCATATATCCATTCAATCACTTCTTCAACATCTATTTTTCCACCATACATAGTGTAAGAGAGGGGGACCACCATGTGCAAGACCCCAGGTCATAGAGGGTCAAGATGTGAGAGGCTTCCCTAACTTACCTTAGCTAAGTGCAATGTAAGGGAATGCAAGGTGAGAGTAATGAGGACCTTGAGGCCTCTCAATTACTCTGCAAACCCAAAATGAAGGAAGGGCCTAGGCGAGCCAGTTTCCAAGTCTAACACTACACCTCTGGGAGCTCTCTGTCTAAGGATGGAAGCGCGATCTTTGGACGACAGCGTAGTGTGTTGGAATCTCTAAAGTGCACTAGCGTTCATATGGCTAGACAACAATAAAGACATGGTCAAACTAAGGAAAGCAAGCTAACGACCTAGCTGACTAACTAAAGGGATAGAATGATAAGAGTAAATAAATGAAGTATTCTCTAATATTATAAAGCAGACCACCCTCCACCTCTTTCTTCATTAGAGGAGGTGAACTCCACACAGACAAAGCCAGGGGTGCAAGGGAAGAGGAAGAAAGAACCACAGCGGGTGCAACCGAAGTGTTAACCATATCCATGGGTTTTAGGAAGGGTTGAATATCCAGAATAGAAATCAACAAAGGCATCTCCACCAAAGGAGTGATGAACACCTGCACTTGTTTAGGGTTAAGCGCATTTGTGCTTGCAACAGAAGCCAGGAGTGAACCAGACTAGAAATAAGAAGGAAGGGAGGAAGAAGATGATGTAGGAGGTCCTGAAGTAGGAGCGGTCGTTCTTTCTTCCTTATGTTGCAAGGCGGCCTGCTTGGCTAGAAGAGCCTTTCACCGATGCTTGCATTCACGTGCAAGGCAGTTTCTATGGCTATTGGAGTTAGAGGCCAAGGTTTCTAAAGGGACAAGAGGTACTTTCTCAACCATAGGAATGTCCACCATAGTCGTTTCAAGTGGAGGAATAGGTTCTTGCACAGGAGTAGGAGGGATAGGCTGTGAAGTGATAAGAGGAGTCGACTCAAGAGCCTCGACAACAAGCCTCTTTCCGCTCACTACCTTAGGAGAAAAAGTGATAGGAGGCCGTGAAGGTTGAGACAAAGAAGACTCTCCTCAGAAGACCTTATTCCTATCATACCAAATGGGTCTAGGCTCTGTCGGCAGAGCAGGAAGCTCGAATGCGGGATGCTTAGGCTTCCACCAAGTAGGCACTGAAGGGTTCTCCTGCAAACGAGGAGTAGAACTCAATGGTACCACAACTGAGTGAGAAGAAGCGTCAAACTCGGTAGTAGAAGAGGAAGAAGGAGGATCACAAGATCGCTTCTCTTCTTTCCTCTTTCGAGCCTTAGCAAAATCATTGTCAGCCTTTAAGCAAGCCTTATGTGAGATGGCATAAGGTGAGGGAGGGTATCTCACTTTTAGCCTCAAACACCCTTTCTTATAGTTATGATATGTCTTGTGAAAAAGGTTTATCCTAGGTGGGAGAGGACCCATGGATGTAGGCCATAGGTGATCCAAGGAGTAGCTACCACATGCAACCAGTTGTCTATAACCGGTGTCATGGATTACATGCATGGAGCCTCCATGGATAAATTTTAAACATTTATGCACAATGGAGGGTACCACATTCATTGCCACCAACCAAGGGATACCCAATTTCACTCTAAAGAGTTAATTTGGATCTAGGAATGATATCAAACAGGAGATTCGTAGACTTAGGTCCAACTAAGACTGATAGGACAATATTACCCAAAGGGGGTACGGAAAGCCCATCATGTGTACAGATGAAACTCATAGGAGCATCGTATCCATCCTTGTGTAAAAATTTTATTAGCATAATCTCCTTTGTTATTATGTTCACTTGTGATGTAGGGTCAACGAGAACACCAACTACGATGTTTCCATTGATCCGTGCAAGAATGTAAAGAGGAGACGGTTCCTTGTCAAAACCCATCAACAGATCCTATGAAGTGAAAGTTATACCAATATCACTATCAATAGGTTGCACATAGGGGATTGGTTGGTGCAAGAAGGAGGCCATTATGCACACTAGACAACACTTTCACAAAGCCCTTAGAGGTTGACAGATAAGATGGTGACCCAATTAAGGTTTCATCATGCAATACCTTTGGAACCTTCCAACTATGCCAACTAGGGGTCACAAGTTGGGTTGCAAGGTGACAACATTACAACACTCACACCTAAAACACTCTTAGAGTATGAGGAAAACGACTGTAAGTATCGCAAGAACGGAACCAAAATGGTTCACATTAGGTTCACCAAAAATGTAAGAGAGGGGGACCACCACATGCAAGACCCCAAGTCAAGCAGGGTCAAGATGCGAGAGGCTGCCCTTACTTACCTCAGCTAAGTGCAATGTAAGGGAATGCAAGGTGAGAGTAAAGAGGACTGTGAGGCCTCTCAATTACTCTATAGACTTGGAATGAAGGAAGGGGTTAGGCAAGCTGGTTTCCAAGTCTAACACTATGCCTTTCAGAGCTCTCTATCCGAGGATAGAAGCACGGTCTCTAGACAACAACACAATGCGCTAGCGTCTCTAAAGTGTGTTGGCATTCCTACAACCAAAAAATAGTAAATACATGGTCAAACTAAGGAAAGCAAGCTAACGGCCCAACTGACTAACTAAAGGGCCAGAATGATATGAGTAAATAAACGAAGTATTCTCTAATATTATAAAGCAGAAATGCAAGTGTAGGAAGAATAAGAAGGATCTCACCAAGGAATTTGTTCACCAACTGATCCTTCGTGAAGTACGCACACCTACGCACAGAAAAGGGGAAAATGTTGGGTGGCTGTATAGGGTCCTGCCTTAGTCAGACCCTTGTTTAGGTGTTTCCACCTCCACAGATAGCCAAGGAAATGAGATAAAGAAATAATATAGTAAAACGAATACAAACACTACAAAGCAGTATTATGCTACACAACCAAGTGATAGAGGAGAGGAGAGGGAAGCTTACCACCTCCACCAAGAGCACTCAAGGCTACTTGGGGGAGAAATGAGAGGAACCCAAGCCTCTGTTGCAATGGCATGGTCCAAACGTGCTCTACCGAAGTGATAGAGTGAGGCTTTGCTGTAATGGAATGCTTGGAATGATGCTAAAAGTGTTGGATTGAATGCTTGAAGTGGTCAAGAGTGAGCTCAATGCTTGGAAGAAGATCACCGAATTCTTAGAAGGTTCAAAGGCATGTTCAAGGGATGAATTTGAAGAAGGGATGAAGGAAAATGACCATATTCAGGTCGGTCGGTTGAAGGGGGCATTACAACTTCACTGCCAATGGGAAGAGTAACACCTCTATAGGTTCAGTTGCAGGAATTTGTCAAGGACATAAGTGCACCGTGCGGACATCTGCACACCGCACAGGAATCCCCGAAAGAAATGCCTCCACCAACACTCAAAACAAGCACCAAGTGGACTACCAACAATGAGCTTAGGTGGAATTAAGCCTCTGAATTTGGTTTTCTAAGGTGGGTAAAGGAAAAAAGGGGATTTGCACATGGGGTGAAAATTCGCTCTTATACACATAGCTAGCTCCATCTTCACATCTTGTGTCTCTCCCTTCACAGCCTTAAGCACTTGTAGAAACTTCCTCTCTTTTGGATCCATATGTCCTTGCGATCCTCCTGGGGTGTTCTCCTCTTCACCCTCATCCTCATCTTAAGAGTCACTCTCCTCTGCAAGACACTCATCTCTCTTATCTCTTTTCTCCAGTGCTTCCATCCTGGCTTCCATGGATTCTTGAGACTCTCTTAGGGCTCTCAACTCCCTAGCAACAACAACTGATCCACCTTTTGGAGGCATCTCCAATGCTTTGCCTTAGAACTTCTCTTCTTCCAAATTCCAATCTTCTTCATGTAGACACGTAAAATATACTGATTGACATTGTGCATCTGATCCTAACTTACTAACATCGTTTCTTCCCGAATCATCCCTCAGTCTAACCATTTAATCAAATCCCCCTATCTGATTAAATTTTTCAATAGTCATCTCTTAATTAAATAAATCATTTTATCTGATTAAGTTAATTCCTTCTATTAATTAAATCAACCCATCTGATCTAATTATCCCTATTTAATTAAATAATCAATTTATTCGATTAAATCTCTAAAGTCTATCCATTAAATTAAATAAATTAAAAATTTATTTGATTTAATCTAACATCATCTCTTTTAATTAAATAAATCAAAATCATTATTTAATTAATCTCTTGGCATATTCCTCTCTTATTTGATTTAAATAAAATCTATAAATTTAAGCTAAATAAATCACATCATCAAATCTCATGTTAAATTAATTAACCCTTGATTAATTTAATCTAATCTCATGTCCCATCCTCTAGATAATGCAAGTTGCACATGAAAATAGATTTAATTCATTTATTAAATCCCTATTTTCCCTCACATGGCATCTTTTGGAATATTCTCTCAATTTGAATTCAAAAATTCCAAGTCAACATGTACATCCAACAAGGCAATAACTTCATCTTACATGTCCTTTGCCTTGAGCCAAGTGGCATTTATTGCATTTTCCTTCCCTCTTGCATGTCATTTCAACAAATTTGAATTTCAAATATTGGCATTTATTGGCACAAACCCCAAATCTTGCACATCCATCATCCATTCATAGCTTGACAAGTGGCACCATATCATTGGATGAATGTTAGTCCCACATTGCTCAAATTTGGATTTTCATCCATCTTGAAATCCTATAAGTAAAGAGCTCATATCTTCATTTGATCATCCAAAATCCAAGCAAAGTTACCATGCTCAAATATCTCTTGAATTCCATCTCTTATCATTAAGTCATAACTAGGTTTTGCAGATTTTTGGCTTGGAATCTTCATTCTTCATCAACAAACTAGATCAGTCTCTTCAACATTCAAAGCTTGCATCCTAGGAATTGGGAAAGGGCCAATTTTCACATCAAATTGGCACCAATTCCCCCATGGGATCATGAGTTTGCACATCTAATTAGGATTTGATCTTCATTTTATCATTTCATTGTGTTCTTTGTTATTTTCTTTCCTAGTTTGAGGTTGTAAATGGATTTCATGGGGAATCCTTGTTTTGGCTTGCAATTACTTGTCTAACTCATTTATTCTTGTTGTTTTGCATGTACCAAGGCTTGGGTTCGCACATTTGGACCTAGGAGGGCTCGATATCACTATTTCTAACATTTTCTTGAAATTTTTGTGTTTTTCTTCACACACAGGAAGTTCCAACATGGGCTTGTCAGCGTTGTTGTTTTAGCATCGCGAGCTCATCAACATTGTTGTTTTGGCACCACAGGCTCATCAGTGTCACTATATGGCACCGTTGGACTCATCCCGCCAAAAAAATTAAAATTCTATCTCTGCCGCTGGACTTGTTGACTTGCAGGGCTTTTTGAAAATTTTGAAAACAGTGACACTAGGGTTAAACTGTGATGCTAGGTGAAAAGTGTGATGCAGTTGTGCTCTCTGTCCCGACACAGAGCGCCGCTGGTTGGTAAGTGGCGCTGTGAGAGCACCGTTGGGAAAACAAACTGCGATTCCTTCACGAGTTGCGACGCTGGGAGACAGTAAAAAGGGAAAATTTGATTTTAGCATGTGTTTTTGATTTATGATTGATTTTTCTTCTATTTCCTGGTTTTTAATTTTTGTGCTTTTCTAGAATCTGACTGTTTTTCTCCTTTGTAGGTTGGAAATTGAAAACAAAGGAAGGAGGAGCATGGTGATGATATTTTCTTCAATCAAAGTGTTTTTTTTAACACTTCTATAAGAATTTGTTATCTTTTCATTCTTAGAACACTAGATTTCATTTGGGCTTAAAAAGAACCTTTCAATTTCTTCTTGCAAAGGTTAAAATGAACAATAGGATCAACAACTTACTATATTTTGTTTCTTGGATTAAAAAATTAAACAAAGGTCTTTCACTTGTGATTTGGTTCTTTAAAATGAACTCACATATTGCTTTGAGGATTTAAAAAGAACAAGTGTAGCTTTGTTTTTGTGAGGGATTACTTAGACTAAAGCCATCGAAAAAGGGTGTATGCACTTCTCTCGCACTTTATAGCGATCTTGAGAATCAAAAGGCCTTTTTCATGACTTTGGGATGAGACAAAGCAATCACCTCCACACTTTGATTTGGGCTTAAAATTGAACAAAATCTTGTGCGAGTGTGAGTGGGAGAATTTTTGCGTATATTCTCTCTCTTTGTTGCTATCAAAGATTGATTGAGTTATGGATTTTGTTCTTCATTCACTTTTGTTTATCCTAGAGGTCTGCCTTGTGGGAAAAAGTACTCACCCAAGGGAACAACTCAGCCGGTAACACTCTAAAGCCAAGAGAATTTCCAACCAGGATATAAATGTGGATATTGGACGAAACACCAATATCACGCGGTTGACTCTGACAAGATGGATCTGAAAGGGGACTCTTGCCACATTAGGTCAACTCCTACGAACGGAAAGTCCTTATTACAACCCATGTGCTAGAATTTTCCAAAATCCTTTAATCTATTTGTTGGTGCAAGAATGGTCATTCTGAAGCTGCCCCACACTTTTATGGTCTTCTAGTAGAGATGGAAAACACGCCATGGGAGTTTCATGGGTGTTGATGCTTGGCTGCCCCGATTGACGTTAATGAGCTATGGAGGGGAGCCAGTGGGGTCAAGCATCTAACCATTTGCTAGAGATAAGCATAGCTGGACTTGTCCAAGTGGGAATCCAACAAATACTGTCTTTCACATCCATAGGATTGTACTTGTTCTTGGGTTAAAAAAATACATTGCTTGATCAAAAAAAAAAAAAACAAACACTTAAAATAATCCAAATTTCAAACCCTTTTGGAGACAAATATCATTGACTCAATCCATAAGTTATTGCTTTCCCTTGGGATTCAGATCCTTAGAGGTTTCTAAACATTGGATTGTATCTCAATTTGTCTCCTTAAGTAAACAATAGGAGAACCCTTGCCTTAAGTTCATTAAATTTCCACATAACATATCTAGTGGGGTTTGAAGAAATTAAGACATTGGACATCTTAGTTTGAAAACCTAATTGAAGAAAGTGTTTTTGGTAAAATAAAGACATTAAGCAAAGCTAAGAAAAATGAACTTTCATATGTGTTGAAGACTCACAATCCCAAAGCAAAAATCATTGAAAATCAATGTTCAAATGAATTCAATCCTTGGTTACAAAGGTCTTTAGGAAGCATTTGCATGCTCTTCAATACCTAGGTCTAGGCAAACAAAGTGTTCTTTTTAGGTTCTTTTTAAGATTGAAACATATCAAAATCTTTTCATCCATCCCCCAAAACATCAAAAACTAACATCATCTCACAAATCACCATTTGGAAAAATCTTGAAATCATCCTTAAAGTGCTAGGCTTTCTGAAAAAATAAAAAATCACCAAAATCACTAAGACCAATTCCTTAAAAACATTTATCAAAACACCTTTGGCTAGGCATGTGTAGATGCATCCTTTTGCATGTACTTAGTCAAAGTTATCAAAAATCATCTTGTCTAGCTTAGTGTATGTAGATGAATCCTTCTTCATATACTTAGTGAAACAATCATCTTGTTTGGGTAGGTGTGGGTAGATGCATCCTTCTCCTCGCACATATCCAAATCATCGTCCTTTGAACAAAGCTATCCATTAGATCATCATCCAACATCTTAGGGTCTTTTTGTTCAAAATCAAAAGCAAATCAAAATAAAGATCAAGGAAAAAAATTCAAAATCCAAAATCAAGTCAAAAATCAAAATCCTAGAAGCCTAGCATTTCATTCAAGATTTATCAAAATCCAAAAACATCCATAACATCCATCCTTAAACAACATCATCATATCATCATCACCTTTGATCCTAAAGGAATCCTAGAAATTTCTACTTTGGGGGCATAAGATAAAGATCGATCCAAAGAATCAAGAGATTCATCTCCCATATTCTCAAAAATTGATCCTTGTTTTATGGTTCTAACTAGATCTCAATACAAGAAAAGTATGGAAGCCAATAAAGAAATACCCACTTCAAGTGATCTTAGCCAAAAAAACGCAAAAATGAGTCTCGCCGAATCAAGTAATCCGTTAACCCTCTCATCATCCCAAAATCCGCAAGAAGAAAACCAAGGAGAGGACCTTACTTTTGGAATGTCTCTCGTGGAAATGATGAAAATGCTCCAAAATCCGGACAACCATAGAATCATCAACATCATGATGAGACTTAACCCTTCGTTGTACATGCTTGAACTAGCAAAACAAGGGGCCAAGTTGCCTTTTGATTTTGATGTGAGTACTATAGTAGAGACATCTTTTCCACCAATCTCATCCACCATCCCCATTTCATCTACACCCCCATCTCAAAACATCATGCAAAACATCCCGCAAATCACAACATCATTTGCTCCAACCCAACCCAACGTTAACAAGGGAAATGCATTCCTCAATGCACTTCAAGCACATCCCCTTGTTAATAATCAAAACTTGGACACAAACACCACCTTGGAACAAAACATTCCCCAAAACCCATTGCACAAAAATGTTCCTCTCACTTTACATTATGACCCATCATCAACATATTTCCACGGAGCACCACAAACACCTCTTCTCACAAATTCACAAGAAGAGGGAGATAGGTTTGGACCAGGGGGAATATTTGACACCACACAACAACTAACACCCCTTACATTTCCACCTATCTCACCACTACCATTATCATCCATACCACTCCTTGGTTTAGGGCTTCCCCCTCTACCAAATATTGATCAAAACAACATCCCAACCATCAACCAAAGCATTTTGTTTAAAGCTCAAAATTTGTCATCGACATTGCAACAACAGGCAACAAACACAAACAATTTCAACATCATTAAACACCCCCATAGCATCACAAAGCATGGTCTCCCAAGGGCCAATCACATCAATGGTGCCACTAATCAAATAATCGACACAACATCACCATTCGCCACCACCACGAACACCATTCTGAATCCACCACCACCCCCACCACCACCAACATTCACCACATCAAACCAATACAACATGGCATTGCAAGCTGCTTTTCAAAGAGGATACCAACAAGTGCAGAAACAAAAGGCCATACACCTAGCTGCCCAACAAGCCGCTCAAGTTGCGCAAGCCACCCAAGCTACATAAGCCGCATTACAAACACAACAAGCACAACAAGCGCAACAAGCCTAAGCCTTATTGCAACAACAACAACAAGCCTATCAAGCCATGGAAGCATTACAAGCACACAGCACAAGTGCAAGCTCAATATCAGGCTCAGCAAGTGCAAGCACAAGCACAACTTCTTGCACAAGTAGCGCAATTGCAAGTATATCAACAAGCATTAAAGCAATATCAAGAACAACAAGAAGCAGCAGAACTAGTAGCCCAACAACAAGCATTGTGGGAACAACAACAAGCACAACAACAAGCATTGTTGGAACAACAACAAGTGCAACAACAAGCATAACAACAAGCACAAATCTTAGCGCAATAGTAGCAAGATCAATAACTGGCATTTTTCATACAAAAGCAAGTGGAAGCCTACCTCACTTTTCAAAATATACAAATACCATCGAACAACACACCGACCAACCCACCCATCCAAACCACGATTGCAATACCCCAAAACACCTTCATCCCACCCCCTGATTCGTAAAATGATGTAACGAAACAACTCATGTTGCTCTTGCAACAAGTGCTCGACCTTCAATCAGAGTGAACGACCAAAACACCAAGCAACTTGTGTCCCTATCCATTTGATAGGAGCTTAGAAATGAAACCATTCCCTAAGGGATTTGAAATCCCCAAATTTGAAAAATATCAAGGGATGGGAAACCCTGAAGATCACATCAGGGAATTCTAGGTTCATTGCATGGAGGTTGCATATGATGATACTTATCTGATGCGACTATTTCCTAGAAGCTTGGCAGGTCCCGCTATCGAATGGTTCTCTCGCTTACCTTCAAGCATTAGAACATTCCAAGAAATTAGAGATGCATTCATTAAGAACTATGCATGTAACATTGCAATGGATGTTAGTCTCGAAGAACTCTCAGCTCTAAAACAAGGAAAGAATGAATCTTTCGCTTCATTCCTTCAACAATGGTGATCCAAGGCCAATCAAAGCAAGTGGACCATGCCAGAAGAACAAAAAGTTTGCACAATCATAGCCAACCTTGAAGGCCACTTGGCATTTCATCTCAAGGTTCAGGGCATCACCACATATGATCAATTAATCTCCAAGGCGCTTAGCATCGAAAGAGCCCTTGTAACTCAACCCATGGAATCAACATCATACCACGAAAAACAAAATAATCGCCCACCATCCAATTACAATGAGAAACCTCGCACGTGGGAGAGGAATAAAAACATCACTAATGATGGTGTCAAAGATGCCAAGGTGGTCATTAGTGGTCCATTCCAAAACACATCCGCACAACAAATCCAATCACAACATAAAAACACTCATCCCACAACATATCAATCCAAAAATAATCCAACCATCAATAATCTCAATGACCAAAGGGGACCACCTCAACGCAAAACATATCCCAAATGAAAATACACCATTTTGGGGGAACCACTTGAGGACATAATGAAAAAGTTGATCGACGAAAAACTTATCAAGTCTCCTACATTTGAGAATTACCAAGAACCCGATGTCAAACCTCCTTGGTATAATGAGAATCAACTGTGTGAATTTCACAAAATCAAAGGCCACACCACAAACAGTTGCATGAGACTCAAAAATATCATCCAAGATCTCATTGATAAAAAAATCATAAATGTGGAACAACCTACAGGAAATCAGGATCTTAAAATCTACACGAATTCAATGCCAAATCATGGCAACAAAGGGAATAACAAGGATAAAGGAGAGGGAAATGTAAATCATGTGTACAAAATAGTCGTTGCCTCCCTAAATAAAGAGTGCATGGTCATCACCATCAAGGGCGCCCATGCCGAAGATTGTGGAGTCACCACAAGAGGCGGCAAAGTCACTATCGCAGGATCATCTCAACCAAATAGGGTCCCTTCATCTAGATCTAATGGCTATAATGTCCTAGACCAACTCAAAAGAACACCAGCACACATCTCCATCATGGAGTTGTTTAAAATATCATCATCCCATAAAAAGATCCTTGAGGAAGCATTAGCCTCATCTACCATCCCCGCAGATCTCGATGCGAAGCAATTCCAAGCTATGGTCAGAAATATCGTACACCTAATCTCCTTACATTCTTTGACCAAGATTTCCCTGCTCAACCATCTCACAACCGCGCACTTCACTTGGAAGCCATAGTACATAAAAGAAAAATCAAAAGGGTCTTGGTGGATGGAGGTGCAGGTTTGAACATCTATTATCTCAGCCTCATCAAGCAGTTGAAAATATCAAAAGATTTCATCGACAAAGGGAAAGGCATCACAATAAGAGCAAATGATGACCAAGAAAGAGTGTCTTAGGGTACAATCAAACTCCCTATTCAAGTAGGGCCGATGCTCATGGAAACCACTTGTCAAGTCTTGGAACTCGACTTGCCATACAATATCCTCCTAGGACGCGCATGGATCCATGCGATGAAAGTCGTAGCATCAACCTTCCACCAATGTGTGAAATTCACACATAATGGACAAGAGGTTACCATTCATGGAGATCCCGAACCATTCTCATATTGCAAAAATCTTGAGGCAAAATATTACAAAATCCCCCAAGTGCCAAAAAATGATGAGGGCCTATCCACACCATACATCGACCCCACCACTCTCTCGTCCACTTCTACGATAGAGACACCTACCACTCCCACCATTCCTACCATCTTTGACATCAAACTCATCATCGAGGAGGATGGTTGTGGAAGCTACAAGCTCCCTAACAATGCTTTCGTGATAGGAGAGTTACCACAATCTCCTAGATCACGAGGACGTCCACAAGAAAATCAAGCTTCCACATCACACATGTATCCTGAAGACTATCTTGAATTCAAAAGCTGGAGAGACCTTGGTCAAGAGGTTATTGAAGCAAATCCATCTCACATGTTGTATCAAGATGAAAGATCGATACTTGAATTACCAATGGATGAGACAAGCAAGGGCCTACAAATGATGCTCACAATGGGCTACAACAGAAATCAAAGACTGGGAAAAAATGACGATGGGCTCATAATACGTATCATGCTAGAGATGCGACCGATAACAAATCTTGGCCTTGGATGTACCCCTCTGAGAATAACCATATGTGGCCAAAGTCCTCTGGTTAGAACGGTTAATATTTCTCCTCAGCCAATACTAGCAGAAGTACACTCCCTAATATCCACAGGAAGAGGCATACACAACTTTATAACTGAGGCCTATATTAGTAGCGATGACGAGGATCACTTGACCAATCTACCTAGGTTATTTGAAGATACTTCCCTTTGCATGATTAGTACCTTATCTTTCGAATCCGATCATCAAAATCATGAGATCTGTTTAGTATACCCCCAACTAATCGACTATGACCAACGAGGACCACCAGTCCTTGATACATTCGAAAATGATGAGGCGCTCTCAGAATTCATGGGATTGATGGATAACATTCCAGATGGAGATCATAAGGCAGGGTTTATAATGGATTTGGACACACACGCCTATTATGGGGAAACGATTGAATCCTTTAGTCGCAAAAGTGAGAAAGTAAGAATCATATCCAAGTACTTGAGTGAAAACCACACTGTGGCACTCTCTGACAAGAAAATAGTAAAAATAAAGGACGTATCCAATGGTGAAAACCTCTCTGAGGTGCCTGAGGATGAAGGATTCAATCTTCCTCTAAGAGCTATTCATTAGGAGAAGTCAACAGTCTTGGCTAAAAACTGCAATCCTGTCAACTTAGGAACAGAGGAGACCCTGCATATCACATTCTATGTGGAATCACTATTATCAGAAGAATAGGAACTCCTAGCAGCATTCCTAAAAGAAAGGAAAATAAACTTCGCATGGATTTATGCCGACATGCTAGGGCTTGATCCAGAAGAAAAACCAGTCAAACAAAAGCTTCGAAAAATGCATCCTCAAATCGCCTTATTGGTCAAAATGGAGCTCAAAAAGTTGCTAGATGCAGGATTCATATGACCAATAGATTATCCAGAATGGGTATCAAATTTGGTACCTGTTTCAAAGCCTAACGGAGCCATTAGAATCTACACATACTTCAGAGATTTGAACAAAGCATGTCCCAAGGATGATTTCCCGCTTCCCAACATCGACATGATAGTAGACATGACAACAGGACATGAGATGCTATCACTAATGGATGGATTTTCAAGATACAACCAGATCATGATAGCAAAAGAAGATCAACATAAGACGACTTTCACTTTTCCATGGGGGACTTACTGCTGGAACATGATGCCATTCGGCCTAAAGAACGCAGGAGCAACCTATCAAAGGGCTATGCCATTAATATTCCATGACATGATTCATAAAATAGTCAAGGACTATGTGGACGACATCCTAGAAAAATCCAGAAAAAGACAAGATCATATAGCAACCCTAAGTACTATCTTTGATAGACTGGAGGAATACAAAGTTAGACTAAATCCCAAGAAGTGCATCTTTGGCATACAATCAGGTAAATTGATAGGATACATAGTCTCCATGAGGGGTATCAAGGTGGATCCGAAAAAAGTGAAAGAAATCCTCGAGATGGAAGCACCAAAGACATTAAAACAACTGAGAGGCCTCCAAGGCAGACTATAATCCATCAGACGATTCATAGCACAACTGGCAGACAAGCAAAACCCATATTCCCACCTACTCCACAAGGGGGTAGCATACAAATGGGATACAAAGTGCGAAGAGGCTTTTAACAAAATCAAGGAATACCTACTGACACCACCAGTTTTAATGCCACCCATCCCAAAGAAGCCATTGATCTTATATGTGTCAGCAACCAAAGAAGCCCTTGGAGCTCTCCTAGCTCAGCATGATGAAAACGAAATGGAAAGGGCTATCTACTATATCAGTAGGACAATGGTCGGTCATGAGCTAAATTATTCATTCATCGAGAAAGCTTGCCTCGCAGTAGTGTTTGCATCCCAAAGATTTAGACATTACATGTTGGCACACAAGATAAAGCTCATTGCTAAAATTGACCCCCTCAAGTATCTCTTATCAAAGGCAATGCTCACAGGAAAAATGGAAAAATGGGTAATGATACTGTCAAAGTATGATATCGAGTATGTAGAGAGGAAAGCCATCAAGGGTCAAGTTATTGCAGATCAACTAGCAGAAGCACCAATTTATTCTGAGAACCCTCTTGTCTCAAAATTCCCAGATGAATCCATTTTTAACCTCAACATAACTGACCATTGGAAACTATACTTCGATGGTTTATACACACAATATGGATCAGAAGATGGTGTCTTCTTCATCACCCCACAAGGGGATTGCATACCGAGTCATACAAATTGGCATTTCCTTGCACCAACAACATAGCGAAATATGAGGCTTTGACTATAGGCCTTAGGATAGCAGTACAATGGAATATCATAGTTCTCAAGGTGTATGGAGACTCTCAGTTGATCATAAATCAGGTCAATAATGAATATCAGACTAAGGATGACAAGCTCACTCCATACAAAAAATTGGTGGAGACTCTAAAGGAATCCTTCATTGACATAACATTTGAGCAGATTCCAAGAACCAACAATAGAGCAGCCGATGCCATGGCTACAATTGGGTCACTATTAGACATCCCTCATAACGTGTCAAAATATGAATTTTTGATTGAGCAGCTTCTTGTCCCCACATTCGAGGTACCAGAATTAGAATATGTGTGTGAAATCATTGGTCCGGGCGATCCTTGGTATCATGACATCTATACATATCTTCGCATAGGAGTCACACCCGCTTACCTCCCATCAAACCTAAAATGAACCTTTGTCAAAAAGGCATCCAGATTTGTCATCCTAGGTGATACCTTATACCGTAGAAGCATAGAAGGTACCTTACTGCACTGCCGAAATGCTGAGGAGGCATTAACCGCTCTTACTGAAGTTCATAACGGTATTTGTGGCTCACACTCAAGTGGAATGACCATTGCCAAGAAACTGCTGAGGATGGGGTATTACTGGCCCACAATGGAAAGAGAAGCACATGATCATGCTAAAAGATGTTTACAATGTTAGTAGCATGGGGACCTCATCCATGCTCCAACTCAAGAGCTTCATCCCATCATCACATCGTGGCCCTTTTCGTAGTGGGGACTCGATCTCATTGGAAAAATCACACCCACCTCATCCAATGGCCATAAATTCATCATAACTGCAACTGAGTACTTCACAAAGTGGGTGGAGGCCATACCCATGACGTATATCACTGGAAAGCAGATCTCAAAATTCATCCTAAACTATCTCATCTATCATTACGGTATCCCACAAGCCATCATCTCAGATAATGGGACACCATTCAAGAACCAGGAGGTTCGCGACTTATGCGAGAAATTCAAAATCCAACATCGCTTCTCCACCCTGTATTATCCCCAAGGCAACGACCAAGTAGAAGCCACAAATAAAACCATCCTCAAAATCCTCAGGAAAATAGTCAATGACGCAGGTTGTGACTGGCATCTGTAGCTTAATAACGCCCTCTGGGCTTATCAAACTAGCATCTGCACACCCACCGACACCACCCCTTCTCCTTGGTCTATGGATCAGAAGTTGTACTCCCCATTGAGATCGAGCTCCCATCCATCAGGATATCACTGCAAAACCTCGTCATGGATGAAGAATATTGGGTTTCAAGACTAAATGAGCTGGAGTTACTGGATGAGAGATGCATAGATTCTTTAAATAATTTGCAATTCTATCAGAATAGACTCAAATGAAGCTACAACAAGAAAATCAGAAGCAGGACTTTCCAAGTTGGAGAACTAGTCTTAAAAGAAAATCAGAAGAATGTCCCAAACCCAAGCAGCAAAGGAAAGTTTAAACCCAATTGGTTGGGACCATTTATCATAACAACAATTTATAATCAGGGGCATATCAGCTATCAACACCCGAAGGGGAACCTCTGCAGGAGCCCATGAATAGCTCCCATCTCAAAAAAATTTATGCCTAAATCTTTCAAGGTATAGAACCAAAAAAACCAAAAAAATAAAAAAAAGTCCTAAAAAAATGGTTACTTAGGTGAAAACCTGGCAAGTAGGTGTCTTAGTGACAACAAAAAAAGAAAAAAAGAAAAAAATCCAAAAAAAAAGAAAAAGGATCAAAAATAGTAAAGAAAAAAATTGTGCTCTAGTGAAAACCATTATGGTGGCACTTTGGGCAAGTACCTCAGTGAAAACCTAACAAACAGGTGCCTTGTGTAAATAAGCACTTTCCATCCACCAGGATCTTTATGGCTTGATCTGCCTCATCCATCCATTTTGCTTCCATCATCCATCGCATCCATATCTCCATCCATCACTCATCCACTCGCATCCACACCATAGCTTGGTCTTGTGTTCGTATCATGATCCCTCCTAGTACTACTCGACCCATCCTCAAGGTCAGTTTGTCCTGCCTTTATCGAAGTAGTCTATGGCATCACGCTGGGGGCATGTTCTTATCGGATCAAATTCGTGTATGATCTTAAACTCCTCAAATCAAAAAATCCAAAAACATCAAAATATCCAAAAATCCAAAAACATTCGAAACATATCAAAATCCAAAAATAGGTTAGGAAAACTCTCTCAAAAAATCAAAAAATAGGGTCGCCTTGTCGAACTACGTCATCTTTGAGCTTGAACGTAGGTAAGGTTGATCTTTGTTCATCCCCCGAGACATTTAGGTCAGTCCTATAGGATTCTGTCATAATAAACTGACATCTCATCATATGTATATCATCATCTGTAAATCGGTCAAGTCGTCAGTCAAACTACGTGGTCTCTGCGTATATAACGTAGGCAAGGCTAGTCTGTTGACCATCCCTCGAGACCCCTAGGATAGGTCTTTAGG
This sequence comes from Sequoia sempervirens, assembly GCA_007258455.2. Classification (NCBI taxonomy): domain Eukaryota; kingdom Viridiplantae; phylum Streptophyta; class Pinopsida; order Cupressales; family Cupressaceae; genus Sequoia; species Sequoia sempervirens. The sequence goes on from VDFB02105785.1 coordinate 412,206,160, forward strand.
TTAGTCTCTTGGTCAAAATCTCAGAAAATCCCAAAACATTGAAAAATCAAAAATCAAAACATTTGTAAAACCTTGAAAAATACCAAAAACAACCTCAAAACACTGCAAAGCATCAAAAACATCCAAATATTTGAAAAAAAATCCATCCATCTCATCTCGCTTGCACCCGCAATAAACACCATCCATAATAAACTGATCGTCATCATCAACCTTTGGTAAAATAATTGGAAACAAGTCTAGCATATTACAAGTAGAACTCCAAATGTCAAGTCTTAAGTCTAAGTTAGTGCATAAACAAATTGGTCATCTCTTCATATCGATAACACATCATATGAATCAGGTCCCATATCAATCATCCCTTAGAGCACTTTGGATAAATGAAATGATGTGCCGCCATCCACTAAAATGTCCTAGGATGAATCCTTCCTACAATGGGAATTATCTTTTGGCAATAAGTTTCGGTTCCTATCCTTAGAAAACACATCCTCTTTCCATTAGCGGTATTGAAGAGCATTAGTTTGTTTGTTTACTTGGTCTTTATCTTTTGACTTATCTTATTTGCGCTCATTCCAAGGACGTCTCGATGATATCCCAAAATAGAGGATTTAGAGAAATAGGAATGGGGCAATGATCGTTATCTTTTGTCTGTTGTGCGTGTTGGACGTTCTTGTAATATAACCTCGGTGAATACTTGCTTTGTTAGGTATGTATGGAAGAGGTCTAGGGAAAGTTGTTGACTATTACAGGGATAGGTTTACCTTTCCATGTTTTGGTCCGAGGTGTCTGAAACTTCTGAAGTACATCCTAGCAAGGTTTCCATATGTCAGGTGTGAACAAGAATACTCCTATCTGATTGTCAAGTCAAAGTCCATCACACTAAGTACCACGCCATCCTGGTTGTCTATACCTTGATGCATTGTACCACGTGTGTTATCAAACATAAGAAAATTTGGCCCTTTGAAAATCCCAATTCCTTGGCAAGTAATCATCATCATCATCATCATCTGCATTTGCATCATCTTGTGTCTTGTTGAAATGACTTCTTCTTTTCTTACTAATCACGCTAACAAGGTACTATGACAGTTGATCATCATCACCATCATCGCCATCGATCCTGCATCCACAAATCATTAGCATATCGCATAAACATATCATATAGGGAACAAACACATTGCATTTTAATCATCATAAATAGGTTATCATAAACACTCTTCATAGATAGTCACATCCATGTCAGTGCATTTTACCCATTACATTGCATCTCATGGCATTATATCAATCATTGCATAAACATTCATTTACATAACCATTTCATATTACCATCTATCATATAAATCATCACATAAGCATTTACAAAATCATTCCACAATCATTTATTGCACAATCATAAGAAATAGGCATATAAGCATTTAATTCATTAGGCATACATACTTGCATAACATAAATCACATCATATCATCAGATTACGCTCACATTACACATCAACATATCACTTTGCATTAACATACCATTGCATCACATACATCATCAATAATTACGTTTAGGATAATAACATTTTTTATTGTAAGAATCTCATAAAACCATTTCATTAGGAATTAACACCATTTCATTTGCATCATATCATGACCATCGCATTCATATTACATCCATCTCATATATAAGCATATTCCACACATCATTGCATATACCATAGATCATATCATTTTACATATTAAAACCCATTTCACATATCACATTTGCATAAAGTAGATCATCATATAGATAACATCATTGCACATCATATCATTTAAGTGAGAATAATATAGATCTATTAGTCATAATCATTGCATAAACATCATTAGAAATAAATGCATCCATAACATATAGAACTAGAATCATACATACATAAATAAAAAGTACGCAGTACATCGCATCAAAATCAGCTCATGTATATCATCAATCATGTCACTGTCATCGTACAAAAAATAAATCGGATCACTACACATATACATGTCAATCAGTACAAAATGCCCATCAGGCTATAAAAAAATTAGCTCATAAGGCACAAAAGGTGTATCATCTGGATCAAGCCCGATCTCTGTGAATGATGTCGTCACCCTTGTCACTGTGACCCTCTGGTGGTCTCTGGCTAGCCCGCTCTGAGTACTCGGGGACCCAATCTGCTCTAGGTACGGTGTCATGGTAGGCCCGATGATAGTACTCTATCTCTTGGATAGCATCCCTGTAGGATCATACTGGCACTGTACCCTGGGAGTAGGAGGTTGTCATACTCTCGATCTGCTGCCTACGACCTAGCTCAGTGGCTGCCTATAGCTTTGCAGCCTGTCTCTGCTGCACAACCTGATCCCTCTCTACTCTGAGTTGCTCTCTCTCATCCCTATCCTGGTCTCTCTCCACTATTAGTGCCTGAACCTGGGCCTGCAGCTGTGCAATCAGTGCATCCCGACCGTCTGCCTATCCCTGTGGCTATACCCGTGGCTGCACATGAACCTGATCCTCACCCTCAGCTCGTGGTGGTGGGACTGGCGAATCCTGCTGCTGGTCCTACATAGGGACATCTCCATGACCTGGTAGAAATGGGGGCACCAATGGTGGATCCTGTCGAATATCGACCCTCGGTCCTCGCCCTCATCCTCTCCCTCGGCCTCTGACTTTGTGCACCTCTGGATCCTCGCCCGAAACAGTTAACCGAAGAGGAGGTCTAAACCAATCCCTGTAGGCCTATGTGGTCCCTAGATTTACCAAGCCCTGATCATAAGCCCATGGTCAGGCTACCAACTACCTGAAGCTATCAACTAACTCAGAGGTAGGAATACCGTGACCCCATGACACCTGTGTCATGCTGCGTGCAAAGATGGCTACGTAGTCATCATTACTAGGCCGATCCTGTGGCTCTCCAAACTTACACCATACACACCGAGGCAGGTATCTCTCGATCATCGTGTTCTCTTGCCCCTGCATATATCATCCCTAGCGGTAGTAAAAGAGCTGGGCAACATCGTCGGCCCATCCGGGCTGACCAAGGTATGGACGCAAGGTAAAGACAAGCATCTCATCTAGGACCTGCCTCCAGTAGAGGATCTTGTGCTCTCCAGTGTGTGTGAAGGACACACCGCCTCTGTATTGTGCCACAAGGGCATCCTCTGCCCCCATCAAAACTGAAATGACCCATGGACGTAGCACATAAATGTGCTCCCACGCCCAGACATGAAGTAGTGTCACTCCAGCCCCCAGTGCTCTGTCATCCATATACATGTACTTGTGCAAGTCTCTATAAAGCGAAGCTAGAAGTACAGGCCCCCATGCAAAGTGAACTGGCCTGTCTCGTACCATCCACTCCCAGCAGTAACCCTAGTCGGGACTGAAGTACTGCCCTCATTTGTCTGGGGCAACCAAACCTAAAATAATTGTTACAACCGCCTAGAGGAAGGGAGGGGATATAACCCTGTATCTCTCTAACTCAATCTGTCCCTCATAGTAAATAATGTCCCGTGTGGCGAGGACTCTGATGCAGGACTCGCGTCCCTCCTCCATATCGTAGATCACCCGGCGGCCATGAATAGGAAATTGTAGAATGCACCAAACATCCTCCAAGGTGACGGTGGCCTCGCCAGTAGGGAGGTGAAATGATGATGTCTCGCTGTGCCACCTCTCGGCCAACGCTGACAGCATCCCTAGGTGAGTGCGCACGGGCGCTGCGTATGCAATGTGCCATAATCCTACGACTCCTAGTCTATCATAGTCTTTGTCGCTCAGGTCTTGTAGGATGCTAGCCAAATCTCATGATCGGTGCTCCCGAGAGTAGAGCTCCCTCGACCTATCCTGCATCAAGGAAAGTCACCGTGTTATAAATTTTGAAAAATTTCTAGTCGAACACTCCAAGAAAGTTCCCAGCGGCGCAGTTTGTGAAGGTGTCACAGTTTGAGTTTACTCAAACTCTGACGCTCTAGCCCAAATCGATCCAAGTGGCGCTATCGCGGCACACTTTACCCTCCAGCGTCGTAGTTTGCACGAAAAGGGCGCCGCCGCGGCATACTTTTCTCAAACTGGCCCACCGAGCCCGAGCCCAGCGACAGAGTTTCTAAACTCTGAGTTGCACTGCTGTGGTGCTAAATAGCACCGATGCGACGCAAAACGACCTAGAGCGGCGCAGTTTAAACACCGAACGATGCTATATAGCACCGCTGGAAATGAGCTCCTCTTTTAAAGCAGTAATTAATGCACTAAACAAAAAAACTAAGCTTAGTAAGGACCACATACCGGTACCCCGATGCCAGGTATCCGCTGGTAGGTCCAAACTCGGTCCAAAATGTGCAGGGGCAGCTGTCGTTGCACCATATCATTGGAGGGTCAGCACTCGAATCTCAATGTTTGCTAGTGGAGGTGTGTGAAAATGACTTGAAAGTGACCCCTCGGGCCCCTATTAAGCCTAAAAATTAGGGTTTTTTAACCCTAATTGGCTGTCCTGCTAGGGTTTTGGACCCCTAAACCTATTTTTGTCCATTTGAGGCTTGTTTTTCATCGTTTTATTGCGTTTAGACATGTTTTTAGCCTCCCAGGCCCCTTTTGGACTTGTCGGGTACTTTGTCATCTTTTTTCGCGAGATCACCCAAAAAATTAAAAATTTTGTCTGATCTCTCAAGGGGGCATTATATTGGCATATTCTCTTTTCCCAGGTAGTAGTGGGGCAAGTTTTTAAATATCGAAAAAATTTCGGCTTTGATCGAGATCATTTATTCTTTGAACCAATGCAACGAGTGCATTGCTTCAAAGAGGGGCAAAATGTAGACATGTAAAATATACTGATTGACATTGTGCATCTGATCCTGACTTACTAACATTGTTTCTTCCCGAATCATCCCTCGATCTAACCATTTAATCAAATCCCCCTATCTGATTAAATTCGTCAATAGTCATCTCTTAATTAAATAAATCATTTTATCTGATTAAGTTAATTCCTTCTATTAATTAAATCAACCCATCTGATCTAATTATCCCTATTTAATTAAATAATAAATTTATTTGATTAAATCTCTAAAGTCTATCCATTAAATTAAATAAATTAAAACCTTATTTGATTTAATCTAACATTATCTCTTTTAATTAAATAAATCAAAATCTTTATTTAATTAATCTCTTGGCATATTCCTCTCTTATTTGATTTAAATAAAATCTATAAATTTAAGCCAAATAAGTCACATCATCAAATCTCATGTTAAATTAATTAACCCTTGATTAATTTAATCTAATCTCATGTCCCATCCTCTAGATAATGCAAGTTGCACATGAAAATAGATTTAATTCATTTATTAAATCCCTATTTTCCCTCACATGGCATCTTTTGGAATATTCTCTCAATTTGAATTCAAAAATTCCAAGTCAACATGTACATCCAACAAGGCAATAACTTCATCTTACATGCCCTTTGCCTTGAGCCAAGTGGCATTTATTGCATTTTCCCTTCCCTCTTGCATGTCATTTCAACAAATTTGAATTTCAAATATTGGCATTTATTGACACAAACCCCAAATCTTGCACATCCATCATCCATTCATAGCTTGACAAGTGGCACCATATCATTGGATGAATGTTAGTCCCACATTTCTCAAATTTGAACTTTCATCCATCTTGAAATCCTATAAGTAAAGAGCTCATATCTTCATTTGATCATCCACAATCCAAGAAAAGTTACCATGCTCAAATATCTCTTGAATTCCATCTCTTATTATTAAGTCATAACTAGGTTTTGCAGATTTTTGGCTTGGAATCTTCATTCTTCGTCAACAAAGTGGATCAATCTCTTCAACATTCGAAGCTTGCATCTTAGGAATTGGGAAAGGGCCAATTTTCACATCAAATTGGCACCAATTCCCCCATGGGATTATGAGTTTGCACATCTAATTAGGATTTGATCTTCATTTTATCATTTCATTGTGTTCTTTGTTATTTTCTTTCCTAGTTTGAGGTTGTAAATGGATTTTATGGGGAATCTTTGTTTTGGCTTGCAATTACTTGTCTAACTCGTTTATTCTTGTTGTTTTGCAGGTACCAAGGCTTGGGTTCACACACTTCCAAATGATCTCAGCCTAAGCTTTGATACCACCTAATGCAAATCAAGGTGATATAATCCTAAACAAATCAAGTTCAATTGGTCTTAAGGTCTGCAAAACCCTTCAAGGGTTAGTTCCTTCAATAACTGGCTTACTTGCTTGTAGGTCAACAAACTCACTTATTTGCTTGTAACTCTTAAAGAAGGTCACTTAGAGACTTAACCCATACACATTCAGGCACCCATTTTCCTATCCTTTAACATATTAGACTGAACCCATAAGTTTTTTTGAAACATTTTATGCAAATCTTCCCTGCAATACTAAAACTAGGCCAAATTAGGCCTCTTTTTCAAAAGAAGTACTTGAAATACACCTCACAAACCCTAAAAATCTTCACCAACATGTTCTACTAGTCACATAGGGCCTATTTCTACAATTGGTTTCATCAGAACTCTCCAAAAATTTGCTGTCCTAAATAATATCAATCAAATTCAAGTCTAGCACATGGAATTGCTAAATTAGGGCACATGCATAATCCATCTTAACACCATCACCCTACTCTACAACTATGAAAATCTGAAAGAGCACTCCTAAAAGGTCCATTCCACCAAACTACATCCTACGCTGGAATGGCCTATTTTGTCATGTTTTACTCACCAAACCCTAGAAACCCTAGCAAACAAAGTAACCTGTAGAAAATGGATTAGTTCTCCCTCAAAACTAAATGAAAAATGCCCAAACTTGTTTCAAATGAAAGCTAACATCAAGGCCCAACACTTCACATTGATTTTACACTATTAATTTATTGTACAGGGCTGTACAAAATCTGGAATTGCAAGGAAACATAGAAAAATCACACCAAAATAGAGATATAGCTTCTTATTCACTCAAATTTTCACCAACAACCTTGCCTCAAAGATTCTTGAGGCCTTTTAAACTTGTTTACATCAAAAACCAATGCTCCCCAACTAAATTTTGAATGGGGGTGACCGTTGAACTTCCATTACCCTACAAAATGACAATATTTGTTAATGCATCTTTTCACAATTTTGCAACATTATTGACAACCTTTAACATGACACCACTAAGACCCTATATGACATTTAATTACATCAAAATTTGGTCTTTTAGACCTTATTCTTAACATGAAATGACTCAACCTAACACTAGACTCCAAAATGCACAATCAAACCAAAATGGCTAAAGGTGCTCCTGCACCACTCATGTTTTTCATAATTCTAACAAATAGGAGAAGAGAAAGTACTTTAGCCATGCCAGATAATACTAGCCTCTAACATCTCTTGAACAATATTTTTAATCTCACTTTTATATATATATATATATAAGTACTTGTTGGCTCCTTGGTACTAGTTGTATGGAATTATCATGATCCTTCTTATGAGGTATTCCTTTAATAATATCTCCAAAAACCACTAATTGATGATCTATAATTTCTTGTAAATATGGATGGGTAGGAGCATTTGATTGATAGGTTGTTAATGAAGATAATTGGGTCACAAATCCATTAGCTCCTTCTTAAGAAACTTCTTTATTTAATGAGAGATTACCATTTTTGGCAACTTTGCATGCAACCCTCTTAGCTTCGTTGTCTTTCCTTCTGCATGAAATCTCACGAATAACTCTTGAAAGTTAATCTTAGTTCTTCCCAAATTAGTGATCCATTGTACTCCCAATACTATATTTGTTGCACCATGGAAATAGCAAACATTATACAATCAAGTTGATATTCCCCGAAAGAAAATTTAATGCTATGACATTTTCTTGAACAACTAACATTACCTCCATCTACAATTTGGAGTTGGAATTCTAGAGCAAGCTATATAAAATAATTTAGGGTAGTAGTTAATTTCTTGTTAATGAAGTTATGAGTGCTTCAAAAATCAATCAACAATTGTTACTCTCTCTTTATTTAGGAAACCCACCACTTTAAGATTTTGTGGGGCACTAAATCTAGAAAGTAAATAACAAAAATGAATGGGTGAGTATCTCTAGATTCCTCCTCCATCTCATTTCCTCCATCTAATATTACCTCTTCCTCCTCTCCTTCCTCCTTTGGACCTTCAATGTAGAATAATTTCATTTCAACAAACTTGTGACCACTATGATTGTATTTTCTATCACAATTAAAACATAACCTTAATGATTTCATTTTATACACTCAAATTTCATTTTCATGCATGCAAATTTGAGCTTAGGTCATTTATGTAATATATAGATTCAACTCTAGCTAAATTCTAAAAAATGTAATATTTAATATTTCATTGTTATGTTTTTTAATACATCTAAGTTTAAGCAATTTATGAGCTAAAATTTATTAGTTATGATCAAACGAAGGGACAACTATCCATCTAGAGTCAAAATCAACTAAGTACTTTCATTCTTTTTAATTTCCAATCCCTAATTTCAGCCATACTATTTGACACAATTTTAAATTAATTAATTGTATCACATTTCTTGTAACATTTATAAAACCCAATTTCAATAAAGAAAATAAATCATTTTATTTGTTTACAACTCAAATTAAAATTTCTTTGCATATTCTCATATAAAACATATTTTATTTGTTATAAATTTTTAGAAATATATTGTACTTGTTGTAAATATTTGAAATTTATTCAAACATTCTTATTCTCTAATCTTATTTAAAAAATTTAAAAAATTTAATAATTAGAATATATTTCTTTTTTCAAATATTTCTAAACTGAAGTAAGTTGTATACCTAATTATATAACAGCACTTGCAATATTAGAAAGAAAAAATCACAATTTCTAAGACTAATAAACAAAACAATTTAACAAAGATGCTATCATCATCTTAAAAAAAATCTTAAAACTTCTACACTATAAATATTTATTATCTATTAAAATTTTGTATAACATTTAGACTAAAGTTACAACTAACAAGATTACTTTTATTAAAACAATATAATATCTTAATCTTATATACAATTTTCACAGAATATGACAACTAGAATAAATTTAATTTAATTTTCCCAAATATTTTTGAAGATAAGCAATTTGTATAATTTAAACTTCATTAAAACATCTCTTTTTAGATTTGATTTGATCGTGATGAAACGCGAAATAATCGAAACTGAATGGTAAGAAGAATATTCTGTTCAAACTAGCAGTTAAAGGGTCGTATTGAATTTGTAAGTGAGAAGGCGACTAAAATGCGTATTGTAAGAAGAAAAACTGGCAAAGGAAACAAACATTACAAACAGTCAATGGATAATATTTCCATAAGACATAGCAAAGCAAACAAACAAACATATAATTACAAACAGTTACATGGATAATATTCCGTGCGAATGAGTCATGGATATTTTTCAACTATTCCAACTACAATTAGAAAAAGTGTGAAAAAATGAATAGAGGAAATTTCCTCCCACTTTCGAGTGATAGGAGAGATACAATTATAAATCAGCCTTAATTTCCATTATTTTTACAGAGAGAGAGAAAGTTGTTTGGAGAACTGAACAGAGAAGATGGTGATGATGTGGGTGTTGGTGTTGTTATTAGTAATGATGATGCCTTTAAGCTCCTCCGCATGTCATGCGGATGAGAGAAATTCCCTGTTAGATTTCAAAGAGGGCCTCAACTTCACTTCCTCTTATAACAAACTGCAATCGTGGAAGGGATTTAACTGCTGCGCATGGGAGGGAGTCACCTGCCACCCAATCACTGCCCACGTCCTTTCCTTGGATCTTAGTCCTCACTCCCTTAACACCTCGGGGATTGCTAATAACTATTCCAAATGGCCATTCATGTCGTGGAAAGAACTTCGTGGGGGACTGTTCCAACTGCGGCATCTGGAGCACTTGGACTTGAGTGAGAATGGCTTCTTCCCTTCTCTTGCTATCCCTTCACAGTTTCACAAGCTCACCAATTTGAGGTATTTAAGCTTGCACGACTCTAACTTTATTGGCCAGATTCCAAAAGAGATCGGTAATATGTGCAGCTTAACATATTTTGTCTGTATAATAATTCTTTGAATGGCACTGTACCAACATTTTTGGTTAAGCTGCCAAAACTTACATTCCTTGGTTTGAGTTATAACTTTTCAGTGGCACCATTCTAATATTTTTGACTAAGCTGAAAAATCTTACATTTTTTGGTTTGAGTTTTAACTCTTTGAATGGTACAATCCCAACATCTTTGAGTAAGCTGTCAAAGCTCACAAAATTTCATCTCAGTTCTAACTCTTTGAGTGGCACTATCCCCCCATCTTTGGGTAAGCTGTCAAAGCTTACATATCTTACCTTAAGGTCTAACTCTTTGAATGGCACCATCCCAACATCTTTGTGTAAGCTGTCAAAGCTGACAATTCTTTACTTACATTCTAACTCTTTAAATGGTACAATCCCAACCTTCTTAGTCAACCTCACCAAACTAATGCATCTTGATCTTAGCAACAACCAAGGGAAACTTGTACAATTCCTTTTTTTGATAAAATCGCCAATATTATATTATTGCGTCTTTCAAGGAATATGTTGATTGTAAAAGTCAAGGCCACTTATATTCCTAATTTTCAACTTGAAGTCATGCATTTGAGATCTTGTAATATACAAGGGGATTTTCCAGCTTTCATTTCAACTCAACACTCCTTACATTCACTAGATTTGTCTCAAAACTCTCTTAGTGGAAATATTCTTAATTGGCTTTGGGATTATATGCCTCTTTCTTATCTCAACCTCTCTTATAACCAATTTGTAGGTAAGTTACAAGGAAATTTCTGCAACTTAAGTAATTTGCAAGTTTTAGACTTGTCAAATAATGGGCTCAGAGGTAAGATTCCCTCAGATTTAGGCCAATGCTTTGAGTTGACCATGTTAAATCTAGAAAAGAATGATCTCAAGGGAACAATTCCAAATATATTTGGGACTATGACTTATCTAGAAACATTGAAACTAGGTTTCAATGGGTTAAAAGGGAACATTCCATCATCTATTGGAAATTGTAGGTGTTTGGAAATCCTTGATCTAAGGAATAACAATATTCAGGGAGGTATTTCTACTTGGATTGGAAGATTGAAAAACCTTGGCATCCTAGTAATAAAATCTAACAATTTTGCTAGCCAGATACCCTCAGAATTATTGAACTTGAAAAATCTTCAGATATTGGATATGTCAAGCAACAAATTATCAGGCATTATTCCAAATGGCTTCATGAACTTGAGTGCAATGGAAAATCAAACAAAAAACACATAAAATATTGAATTTATTACAAATGATGGTAGTGTTTATCTAGATAGCATAATCATTAAGGACAAAGGACAAGATATGGAGTATGCAAGAATTTTGAGATTAGTAAAATGCCTTGATCTATCAAACAATAATTTATCAGGTAAAATACCTTGGGATATTGAATCCCTCAAAGGATTGATAATTCTCAATGTTTCAAGAAATCATTTAAGCAGCTAGATTCCAAAATCCTTGGGAAACATGATAAGGCTAGAATCACTTGATCCTTCCAAAAATGAATTGATTAGGATGTTTCCTTTTGAACTACAACATCTCACATATTTGAGCTACTTTGATGTGTCTCATAATCACCTAATAGGAGTGATACCACAAGGAGGACAAATGATGACATTTGGTTCCTCATCATTTTCAAACAATTCAAATCTATGTGGCCTGCAAATCAATGTGTCATGCTCAAGAAATCATCTTGCTTCTCATAGTAATGATGATAAAAATAAAGAAGTACCGGAAGAGGAGATATGGTGGGATGTGGGAATAGGAATGGGCTATACATCTGGGTTTATAATTCTGATTTGTGTATTGTTTTTCAACAAATGTTGGAGTGCAAAATGCTTCAGAGTTATGGATGGCATTATTGACTTCCTTTTTCAAGCATTCAACGAAAAATTACATTGTACAAAATAAGTTATTTTCATATCTTCATCTACTATACATTTGTATATTCAACATACCATAAATACTGATTGTCAGACCACCAATAAAGAAAGAGTAAGTTTAGTTCATAAATTTTCTTTGTATTGTTAATGATTTTGGCAGTAAATCACAACAATTCTTTTATATATTGTTGATGATTTCGTAGATAGCTTAAAACTAGTAAATCAAAACAATTCTTTTATATTGTTGATGATTTTGTAGAATAGCTTAAAACTAGTTTGTGCAAATCTGATAAGGCTAAACTTTGGGTCTTCTACCCAGGTTTCAATTATAAGTCAGCAATATCCTGTTGGATATTTAAATCAGGCATTAACATTCCCAAGTGGAGCACATTTTGATCTAAAGAAATGCAATTTCCCCTTGTTGAAAATAGAGAAGTACAACAAATTCATCTATATATTTTCATCATTATCAGTTTTGTGACTGCCATGTTGGCACTTTCAATTTTCTAGATAAGAAGATTTCTGGAAAAAACTTAGTCAATCTACACATTACTTCAATTCTGATTCCACATGGTGAGTGCTAGATTAAAATTTGATGTAAGCTTATTGTGAAATTTCAAACATTTGATAAACATTACTACTAGTTCTGACCTCCAGCTAGATTATTCCTGACTGTTGAAGGTTGATATGCTTTTAGTGTGCAGGTTTATTTATACAAATTTCTCAATTATTTTAGCAAATTCTTTTGGAGGTTGGGACAATCATGTATTTATATAAGACACCCTATTCCCATTCCCGCTCTTCCAGATCACCTTGCATTGAATATTACTCATTAAGGCAGAGCTTGGTCGAGCTCTCTCTTTTATTGCAGTGTTACTTAAGCAAAGATTGTTATGAACATTATTTGTTCTATGGCAGCTAAGCCACTTAAAAGTTAAAACTGATGAGGGAAGGTGCCACTTAACAAGTGCTTTCTATGGATATCATCTTTCCAAAGGGCCAAGGTAGTTATAATTAATCATTTATTTCAAGTTTATGAGGGGAATCGATCTATTGTTCCCAAATAATGATCTTGGACAGGAGTGTGAGAAAAAAAGTATGTTATCCTTTCCACTTGCTCGTCAACCCTACATTATTCTAGTTTAAGACACTTAGTTAATGTTTCAGATTGTTAGGATATCAAATGAGGATGTCATTTGGAATAGTTTTCTATTTTCTTGAAAGTGGATAAATATACAACTACTAATTTCAAGTCAAATGCAGGGTTTAAAGAAATAATAAGCTTTGTTTGCAAATATTTTTCATGGACAATCGTAGTATCTTTAATTTGTTGCCAGTGTATTTGATATGTTGTAAGTATTTTTGCTTCTTGTTAGATTACACTTTCTGAGAAAAGTTTTCCTGTATGTCAACTACACATATTTTAGATAAATCTATGTGATGTAACAAACTTCTAAGGAGCTTGTAAATTGGAAAATATTGTACAATCTGCTGAGGAAAGGATTGCTGAAAAATTAAACGAGTCTTTGTTGAATACTTGGGAGGGGCATGGCACTTGACAGTACACAATGTCTTTGTAGCTCTAAGAAAAACACATGAGAGAGTTAAGCAATTCAAATCTAATCTATTCAAACTATACTAAAAATCCTCAAAGCTAGGTAATCGAGCACAAAGAAAAGCTAAGAACAACGTGCATAAAAGAAACTATTTTACCAAACATGAGATCAATTCCATTGAATAACCTCCAATTCAAATATAATCTATTCAAACTATACTAAAAATCCTCAAAGCTAGATAATCGAGCACAAAGGAAAGCTAAGAACAACATGCATAAAAGAAACTATTTTACCAAACATGCGATCAATTCCATTGAATAGCCTCCATTATTCTTCTCCATTTTGTCTATTTAGTGTACTTGCTCTCAGATTTTCAGTATTGTGTGCAAGCATAGCCTAAGTGTTGTGATAATGATGAGACATCGAAGATTTAAGATAATTGCTCCAGAAGTCATACAATTTTGAGAGAGATTGGAATGATGAAGGATAGATCAATTTATAGAAAATTGATCATTCGAATGACAAGCTAGGATCGAAAGATCAACGGACGGTTGAGATCGAAAGATTAGACATGCGTTATGATAACAATTAGTAGTGACGAGTGATAAAAACCATAAATAGAAATAAAGATTAAATAAATGATTTAATCTTTGCGTTTAGTATTCAAAAAAAGAAGAATAGTCTTTGCATGACAAAGATAAAGATGGATTAAAGCAACTCTCTGTTTGAATTCACACACAAGATTTAATTAAATAAATAGGAATATTTAATTAATATGCATGTACATGCAATTGAGTTAAAACTAGATGACTGAATGATATGACAAATAGACTACTCGTGAAATCCATTCAGACACTAATCTAGAGTTAACTGACCTATTAAAAATAGATGTCAAGTAAGAGTGAATACTTAGATAATTTGCACAATTATCTAAATATAGAAGAATGCGTTGAAATAGAATTTATGAATTAAATAATTCATTTAATTCAAGATTTGATATTTGAAAACTAATTAAATAAATAAGATTTATTTAATTAAGTGTTGAAGGGGTTAAAATGAATAATTAAATGGGGTTGGGGCCCTAGTTTGGTTGGCTAAATCTTTCCTGTAGTAGGGGGTTGGTCACAAGTTCTAGTCTCCCCCACCCTGTGGTACTAGATGGCGTGTCGCACCAGCGCCGCCGGTCACGTTAAAAAGTTTACCTACAGTCTAAAAAAATAAAATAAAAAAATGAATAATTAAATAAATAAAGAATTTATTTAATTATAGTTGACATATGATAAATGGAAAATTAAATAAGAATTTATTTAATTTGATAAGAAAGATAAGGTTAATTAGTAACATAATTAAATAAAAAGCATTTATTTAATTAATCAGATAGAATAAAGAAAATAAGAATTAATTAAATAATTAAGATTATTTAATTAATAGAAAAATTAACGTGAAGGTAAATTAATTAAATAAATAGATTTATTTAATTAAAAAAGAAATCAAGAACTTTAGAGAACAATTAAATAATTGACATTATTTAATCATGACCATGGAACTACAAATTATGAAGAAATTGAAGTCGCAGGCTTAGACTAGATTTCGGTGTCTACATTTGCCCCTCTTTGATACAATGCCATTTCGGCATCAAGTGTCAAAGAAAATCGATCAAAAATATGCCCCAGTAATGCCCCAGTGTAAAATAGGTAAAGGTATGTCCCCTTGGGAAAATTGATAAATTTTTGAAAAATTTCAAAAAATTTGGAAATAGTCTTGATTAGTCCATTGGATAGCTAGAAATGTAGTGGAGTTGACAAAATTGAAGTTGAAAGTGTTAGGGATGGGTATAGGTCGATTAAAGTTGGAAGTTGACATGGCCAACAGAAAATAATGCCACCAAAACCCTAGGTTTAAATAGAAAATGGGGTAAAAACCCATTCATTTTTACCCACATAGCTTCGAAATTTGAAAATTTTGCTCTACACCCTTAGTGAAGATGTCACCTGTTCCCCACACCCATCATCGTTCGTATAGGATCTGAACCTTTAGGCAGGCAGCCAACATGGGCCCCATGGTATGTACTTCATTCTCGACTTTTGAATTTTTGATTTTGGCACTTTTTTATGCATTTAATTTCAATTTGAATGATGCGTCATTTTTTGAAATGTCGCATTTGAATGCACAATCAACGCATTTGGATGTAGAATGACACATATGTAATTTGTTGTCTATGATTTGGCATAGTTTTTGATAGTTTAATGCATTTGTTTTTTGTTACGACGCATATGATAAATAGTGACGCATGTGCATTTAGAATTTAAACACATTTGTTTTTTATTTAATGCATTTGAAATTATTGCATTACATTTTCATTTACTATGAATATTCGTATGCGTAGTGTCCATGAGTCGCATTTGATTTTGCAACGCATTTGAAATTTCCATATGCATTTGTTGTTTAGAATGATGCATTTGCAAAATAAAATGATGCATCTAGTGTTTTGCAACACAATTGCAAACGAATGACGCATTTGACTATCATTTGATTCTATCACTTTGCATTAGGATAGATGATTGATTCTGACATGAGGCATGTATAATGCCATTGCAGGTTATTTTGGACCTTGTGTATACGTGAGAGTCGAGACCATCGACTTTTCACTTTCAAAATAGTTTGCAGAGTGCGGAGAAATGATTTTTATGGCATTTGGGTCTCTTTCTTATGACAGATATTCACATCATTCAGGAAAATCGAGGGCTACTAACGGAATTATGTGAGTGATGGCACTCAAAGAATTCCTTGTTTCACCTGCCTACTGGAGAGGCAACAGTTACATTGGAGAATGTCTACAAGATTCTGAGACTTCCTATTAGAGGCACCAGGGTGATATATGATACCCAAAGGGGTTTCACTGAGATGTGTAGATACTACCCTCACGTTGATATCAGATAGTTAGGCATTGACCACTATGAGATTAGGTGGTATGTACTAGCTTAGAGATATAGACAGTTAGACTGTCTATTGTGTACACTAATAGGTGGTATAGTCCTCCCTGACCTTCGAGGTCATGGATTTCCTATGGGATGGGGAGATATGCTTGTGGTCCTTGTCTTCTTGGCATGCTATATTTTCATTTACATGATATAGCCTATCGAAAGGCACAATCTATGAGTTATGGTACCACGCTCTTGATGGTATGGGCATGGGAACACATTGCCATATTTCATCCAATAGTCATGGTTGATGTGCAACATGGAGCACCATATGCCTTTCGTTATGCAGGGGCTAATACTCAGTACCATATGGGAGATATTGGGTACTTTAGACATACTATTGATACCATGGTATAGTTTACATGGAGACCATACTTGGGATGTCCAGAGTGGTCAGATGAGGATGAGCATTTGCCATATTGCCACCAGACACAGTATTTGGTTGGGAAGACTGTTTCACATGTTCATATTATAGAGAGACATTTGCTAGATCGTGTACTACGATAGTTCAGAGAGGTGTAGGATGTTCTTAGAGGATGGGTAGAGTTTGTGAGGTCCTCATGAGAGATCCCCCTGTGGGGTCTAGAGATTCTAGTGGCCATTGTCAAGGCAGATATTGATGCATTACAAGTAGTTCAGTGGGGATGGAGAGATGGTGTGGTAGACCTAGGTACCACCGAGGCATATGATCAGTGATGGGCCAGGCACAGGCTGATTCCCCTTATAGACCTAGATTAGGTTGTGCCGATAGAGTGGCGAGGGACAAGACCGTGTGACAGGCGTAGCAGAGGTAGGGGTCAAAGAGGTGGAGGTGGAGGTGGTCAGTGAGGTGGTGGGAGAGGGAGGCATGGACGAAGGGGACGAGGGCCACCATTATCACCTATCCACGAGGAGGGACGAGAGGAGGAGGATGTGCACATGCTAGATATTGGTAGGGGTGGGGAGGAGGTGCATGTTGAGATTGGCAGAGATGAGGACCAGGTCGTAGAGGAGGCAATTCCAGAGGTTCATGTAGAGGAGAAGGCAGGCAAAGAGGAGGCAGAGATTGATGCCCTTGGCTTACTTGGCTCCTATTAGGATGATGACAAGGAGGGAGATGATCAGGAGCGGGAGATCTGAGAGAGGATTTTGGAGGAGTTGGAGGATGAGGATGATGGTGTGGAGAGAGTGAAACAGGATGACACAAGGGCAGTTGATCTCGACATTGCTACACTTTGAGCCAAGGTTGCATCCTTGGAGGAGCAGATGAGGGTCCTAATTTCCAAGTGAGATGTGTTATGGATGGATATCGATAGAGCCTTCATCGACAGAGATCAGGCCATAGCTCAGAGGCAAGAGACTGAGTAGAGATTTATAGAGATTAGAGCTCTATGTACTAGGCTGATAGTTGCATTTGCTAGAGAGTTAGTCAGAGTTGGGGAGAGGGCCACTTATTATCAAGATTTATATGAGTTGGTAGTTCTTCCAGAGAGATGGGCCCCAAGTTTTTCATAGGTACACAGTGATAGGTCCCAAACTAGGACCCATGCTAGGACAGTTAACACAGAGGGTGTTGAGCAGTTACGCAGAGCTGGTCCATATGACATGCCCCATTCAGGTCATAGGTCATTAGGCTCTTAGCATCATTCATCCACACACTCTAGTCATGATAGCAGTGGCAGTTCAGGATAGGGACATTTCTTGATATGTACTAAGACATTGTATTATGATCAAATAGTCTACAGGCTTCCATATTTATTGATACATTATGACATTGTGATGTGACACTGTTGATCGATATATATATATATATATATATATATATATATATATATATATATATATATATATATATATATATATATATATATATATATATATATATATATATATATATATATATATATATGATTTTGGTGGCGATTCTCACGATATGCATTTCTATTTATTGATTATGTACTCATTTATTTATACATGTTATGTTTATATGAGATGCCTACGTGATGGGTGATCATATCTACTTCATGATGTGTTTATGTAACCTATGATGTGATGTTGATTCTATGTGATGATGTAAGCATTAATATAATTTATGATGTCAATGGATGTTATGTATGCAATTTATAGTTATGAGATGCAATATGATGTTATATGTACAATGATCTCTACATGTGATGCTATACATATGTAATGTGATGTATATATTTACATTTTTTATGTACATGTAATGCTTATGATATGTAATCTATGATGATAAATGTCTATTATGCCATGATGTCCTAGATATGATAAATGCCTATATGTTTGTATATTTCAAATGCAAGATGTATGATTTTGAAATGATGTTTCTAACATGAATGTATATGCAGGATGATTTATTATTTTGTGTGTCACAAGACTTTGTCATAATGCAAGAAAGAAGAATTGTTAGTATGAAAAGGGTAAGTGCACCAAGATGGTTCCCAAAAAGGGGGCTTAAGTGGCCACTTTTTTTCTGAAATAAGGAAATGCTGACCTTGGACATGAAATTGAGGATAGTTACACTCAAAATTTTGAGATGGAACAAAAACAAGGATCGAAGTGCTCTGAGTCTACTTTCTAAACTACTAATTTATTTTGAAAATGGTTGATATTAAGGGGTTCAAAAGAGGGATGTACACAAATTGGTGTTTTTTTCAAGAAAACATAACATAGCAACTCTTGTACGACCTAAGCATGTTGAACTTTTTTTATTATTTTTAAAATCGCTATGGTCAGAAGTTAGCTAATAGCATCTAGTTGATGCACAATAATAATTTTTTAATGAATATTTGATTTTTTACTAATTTCTTAAGTGGGAACTTCCTAAAAAGTAGAATTTTGGTCGTGCTGCCCCTACAAATTTTGGAAAGTAATAGATTATTTTAATTTTTTTTAAAAAAAAATTGTAGAATGGAGTCTAGTTTCTAAAAATGTAATTTATTTGAAATTTTGATGAATAGTTAATTTATAACAAAAAAAAAAAACCAAACACTACTTTTTGACAAAAAATAGACATACAAACAAAAGAAATTATGGATGAAAGGCCTAACATTGTTAGAAAGTGAAAAAAATCATATCGTTGGAAAGCTAAGAGAGAACTTAACATTACCCATGTGTTTGATTTTGTCGATATTGAACCAAATACAATCCTGATAGTGAGCACAAACCCGATTATGTGAAAAATTGTAGAATTTGCAAAAAAAACATCTCTGGTTGTTGGGAATACCCTCCAAGCCTTTGGGTTGGTATTCTAAAGGAAATACCAAAGCTAAGGCTCAGGGATTCCCAAAGAAAAATATAACGCGAGTGTGTTATAATGCGCTCGCATTATTTATTAGTTTTGACTTTTTTGCTTCTCTGTGGAACATATCTAGCAACACATAACACGCTCGCGTTATTTCTTCCTTTAGTTAAATGCCACTTTTTTGAATGTTTGTTCATATGTTTGTATGTATAAGTATGCTAGTGTGTCATGTATGTTTGTATGTTTGAAGAGGGTGGGAGAGGGTGGGCAAGTGTGGGAGAGAGTTAAAGAGAATTAGGGAGGGTGGGAGAGGGTTGGAGAGAGTGGGAGAGGGTGGGAGAGGGTTGGATAGAGCGGGAGAGGGTGGGAGAGGGTGGGAGAGAGTGGGAGATCATGGGAG
>VDFB02105785.1:412226370-412281752 GCA_007258455.2 Sequoia sempervirens
TTTAGTGAGAAATAACGTGAGCGCATTATAACACGTGTGTGTGATTTCTTGCACTAAAAATAGTTAAAAAACACAATATACCTGTGATTAAATCCCAAAGACGATTTGTATCAATGAAAGAGTTTGAAAAGGAAAAGAGAGCTACATTGGTGACTCAGGAGAAAGTTTAGCTTTCAAAAAAAATCCAATTAGGCTAGGAAATGTGTGGATCAGGCCAGCATTTGGTGGAAGAGGAAGAAAGATGACTAGAACTCTGGAGGCCCACCATACTGGATTTCAATATTCAACCATGAGGCTGAGGGAAGAGAGTTGATATCATGTATGCATTAAGCATGCATTCTTCCGACCAACAGAGAAGGAGATGATTACTTTGCTTCATTTTCATTTGCATAACCATTTCATGGCATGGGAACCAAGAAGACCAAAGATGTCCAATTTTATGTGTAGGTAATGGATGTGGTCCAAACTTTAAGATGGGCAAGAGAAAGGTCAATGTATGATTGTTAACTTGAGAGAGTATTTATGTTGGGGAATTTCCTTTAAGATGCAAAGGATTCCAAAGCACATCAACCACATGTGGGTACAAGTGATTAAAATCAAGAGGCGATGCGTAGCAATGAAGAGTGCGAAAGGGTAGACAAAGAAGCAGCACTGGTGACTCAGGAGAGCCGGCTTTCAAAGAGCAAAGGAGTCAAGGTGGAAGTGAGTAGACGTGTGGATTGGGCCAGCATTTGGTGGAAGAGGAAGAAAGATGACTGAAACTCTAGAGGCCCACCATACTGGATTTCGATATTCAACCATGAGATTAGATGAAAGAGTTGATATCATGTATTGAAACATTAAGCATGCATTCTTCCAGCCAATGGAGAAGGAGATGATTACTTTGCTTCATTTTCATTTGCATAACCATATCAAGGTATGGGAACCAAGAAGACTAAGGATGCCGAGTTTTATGTGGAGGTAATGGATGTGGTCCAAACTTTAGGAGGGACAAGAAGGTCGATATATGATTGGTGCAGGAGCACCATTTAGTAGGCTTTGTTCATCAAGGAAAATAAAGAGTAGAATATCATCAATTTACTAAAACTGACTTGAACTGGTACATTTGAAGGTTTTGAGTCAATAAAAATGGCTTTTTGACCCATTCCTCTTTTTGTAGCCTCTGTAACTTAAGGAATGGGTCTGCACTAACATTATTAAGGTGTGGGAATGATGTGTTAGTGTTGGGAAGGTTTGAAAGTGAGATGGGTGTGAAACCCATGTGTGTAAAAGTGAGTTTTCTTTAAGAAAAATGGTGGTTTTGAAGAGTTTAATTGTGTTTTTGTGTAGGGAAGATTTATTTTATGATTGTTTGAGCTTGTGTAGGGTATTACAAACTTTTTTGAGTAATTTATGGGTTTTGGTTAGCTTTGGAAGTATTATTTTCAATAAACCCCTAAGGTTTAGGCTACAATAGAGGGTTTTGTGGTTTACCCATTGTATGGTGGTATAATTGAGATCTAATCATGGAATCTAAATTTTTGACACCTTAGAATTGTTGCCTCAAGATTTGGTAAGGTTTGGATAAGTTTAAAGCATAGACCCTTTGTTCAACTGGATCGATCCCTTAAGGGTCCAAAGGGAAAAATGGTTGCAAACTTCAGCATCAGGTTACTCAGACACCGTGATGCTTAGAAAATTCTCATATAATCTGATGGGATCATGTTGGGTCCCTCTATAATAACCTCTCTTGGTTTTTGTTATCTCAAAGGGGTTTTCTTGTGGTGTCTAGTTTTTAGTTGATGTAAAAAGTGTCAAATGAAAGCAGTGAAAAGTTGCAAAGTGGTGCAACTTTTGTTCTCGTGTGACAAAATAGACTGTTCCAATGTGCCCATATAGGCTTTTTTACGTTAGGCTGGTCCTCTTTTGCACCCAAACATGTGGAATCGCTCCAAACTACATTCAACCAGATTGATCCCTTAAGGGTCCAAAGGGCAAAATCGTTGCAAACTTCAGCATGAGGTTACTTGGACACCGTGACACTTAGAAACTTCTCGTCTGATCCTATGGGATCACATTGGGCCCCTCTACAATAACCTCTCTTAGTTTACGTTATCTCGAAGTGGTTTTCCTGTGGTGTCAAAGTTTCAGTTGATGAAAAAAGTGTCAAATGGAAGTAGTGGAAAGTTGCAAAGTGGTGCAACTTTCATTTTGCAACTCGTGTGACCAAACATACTATTCCAACGCATCTAAATAGGAATTTTTATGCTAGGAATGGTCCTCTTTCGCACCCAAACATGTGGAATCAGTCTGAGCTATGTTCAACCGGATCGATCCCTTAAGGGTCCAAAGGGAAAAATGGTTGCAAACCTCAGCATGAGGTTATTCAAACACTGTGATGCTTAGTAACTTCTTGTCTGATCCCATGGGATCATGTTGGGCCTCTCTATAATAACCTCTCTCAGTTTTCATTATCTCGGAGTGGTTTTCCTGTGGTGTCTAGATTTTAGTTGATGGAAAAAGTATCAAATGGAAGCAGTGAAAAGTTGCAAAGTGGTGCAACTTTCATTTTGTAACTCATGTGACCAAACAGATTATTCCAACATGTCCAAATAGGCATTTTTACACTAGTTATGGTCCTCTTTTGGACCCAAACACATGGAATCGCTTCGAACTACGTTCAACCGGATTGATTCCTTAAGGGTCCAAAGGGCAAAATGGCTGCAAACTTCAGCATGAGGTTACTCAGATACCGTAATGTTTAGAAACTTCTCATCTAATCCTATGGGATCATGTTGGGCCCCTCTACAATAACCTCTCTTAGTTTATGTTATCTCAGAGTGGTTTTCCTATGGTGTCGAAGTTTCAGTTGATGAAAAAGGTGTCAAATGGAAGTAGTGGAAAGTTGCAAAGTGGTCCAACTTTCGTTCTACAACTTGTGTGACCAAATGAACTATTCCAATGCATCTGAATAGGAATTTTTACACTAGACATGGTCCTCTTCTGCACCCAAACACGTGGAATCGCTCTGAGCTATGTTCAACTAGATCGATCCCTTAAGGGTCCATAGGGAAAAATGGCTACAAACTTCAGCATGAGGTTACTCGGACATCGTGATGCTTAGAAACTTCTCATCTAATCCCATGGGATCATGTTGGGCCCCTCTACAATAACCTCTCTCATTTTTCATTATCTTGGAGTGGTTTTCCCGTGGTGTCCAGATTTTAGTTGATGAAAAAAGTGTCAAACGGAAGCAGTGGAAAGTTGCAAAGTGGTGCAACTTTCATTCTGCAACTCGTGTGACCAAATAGACTGTTCCAATGTGTTCGAATAGGAATTTTCACACTAGAAATGGTCCTCTTTCTCACCCAAACACACAGAATTGCTCTAAGCTACGTTCAACCGGATCGATCCCGTAAGGGTTTGAGTGTAGTATGTTGAAATAGGCCATTCCACCTATTGTTCAAGCTGTGTCTCGGTGATATGGGCTTGATGTAAGTAGGATAGGCAGTAGGAATAAGAAAATAGCATTATTAAGTGCATTGGAAGAGATTACTAACACTGCCCCTTAAAAGCAAGGCTAGAAGAGGTGAAAAGAAGAAATTTCTTGAAAATAAGTTCGAATAGGTTGGAAATAGGGTGAGATTATGGAGTTTAATGTGTTCAAAGGGTCTGCAAGGACATGGGAGGTCAAAAGTATGTTATGGAATGACATGCCCTAGTTGGGAAAATAGGGGTTTTGAATGAAAAAGAGAGGTTTGAGGGGGTAAACGTGGGTAAAGTCAAGGGGAAACATAATTTAGTGGTCAATTAAGTTTGTGTAGGAAAAATGAAGAGTGTTGGAATAGGTTTTGAGGTTTAGGTTTGGGGGTTCGGTTCACTGGTTTGGCCAAAAAACTTTGGAGGGGGTTCAGTTCGTTTTGGGTTTGTTGGTACAAAAAACATGTAAAAAAAAAATATATCTATGCAACCTAGAAGCATGAATTAGGATTAGAATATCACATATCATCATATAAACAACAAAATCACCATAAACTTGAATGTCATTTAAAACAACAAAATTGGCAAAAAAAGTGTTTATAACCTACAAAAACATATGAATAAAATCACATTGATTTTTGTGTGAAAAAAAACCATGAGACCATAGCTTATTGATTACTATTATGCTTTGATAGATTTTTTCCAAGCATCCATAGCTTGTTCAAAAGTACTTTTTTAGGATTTTAGCCATAGCAGCAAGGTAGTGAATTGTTTGATAAAATGCTTTGGTAAACTGCATTATGAAAAATGTGGTAGCATAGAAAAGGCAACAAACTGTTCAAAAATGCCTTAAAGAAATGTGGTCTCATGGTGATGGAATTCCATGATGAATGCCATGACAAGAAAATTATATGGATTTTAAGCTAGTTCCACCATATTGAGAGACCACATTTCGTTGAGGCATTTTTTGAAACAGTTCACTGCCTTGTCTATGCTATTGCTTACTATTATGCTTTGATATATTTTTTCCAAGCATTCATAGCTTGTTTGAAAGCACCTATTTTAGGCTTTTAGCCATAGCGTAAGGAGGTGAACTATTTGATAAAATGCTTTGGTAAACATCAACTATAGAAAAAATGGTAGCATAGACAAGGCAACAAATTGTTTTGAAAAAAGCCTCAAAAAGTCTCAATGGAATACCATGGCAATCCACTAGCTTGTTGAGAACCTATTTTAGGATTTTGGCATATAGCAAGGCAATGAAGCTACATTTGATAAAATGCTTTGATGGGCAATAATATGAAAATAATGTTAGCATAGACAAGGTGAACTCTTTGAAAAAGTACCTCCAGTGAGGTCTCATGGTGATGGAATGCTTTTGACAATCAAAAGCATTTGATTGTCATGGCATTCCATCTATGAATCATTCGAACGACCCTCCATCGCTCACTGCCTTGTCTATGATATTGCTTACTATTATGCTTTTGATAGATATTTTCGAAGCATCCATAGCTTGTTCGAAAGCACTTGCTTTAGGCTTTCAACCATAGTAACAAGGCAGTGAACTATTTGCCAAAATGCTTTGGTAGATATGTATCAAAAATGCGGTAGTATGGACAAGGCAGTGAAT
The DNA here is from genome assembly GCA_007258455.2 of Sequoia sempervirens. NCBI lineage: Eukaryota > Viridiplantae > Streptophyta > Pinopsida > Cupressales > Cupressaceae > Sequoia > Sequoia sempervirens. The sequence goes on from VDFB02105785.1 coordinate 412,231,460, forward strand.
TGTTTGAAAAAATGCCTCAAAGAAATGTGGTCTCATAGAATGCCATGACAAGCAAATGCAATTGGGAGCTGCTCCTAGTTATTAGTTATGCAATGTGAAGTAATTGCATAACTGCTTAGGTTGACTTTTTAAAAACTATATTGTAATTGAAATTTTGTCATCTATTAGCATCTAGTTATTAGTTATGCAATGTGACGCAATTCTTTGAGTTTGAAATATGTGCAATGCAATGTAATCAACGATATGAATATAAACTACAAAAATCTATTTTTTACAATTTATTAGTTAAACTCTTTATTTTATTTGCTCTCTATATCTCTATGCTATGGAAATGCCTTTAATTTTTTTTAAAAAAGTTTTTCTCTTGTTCTTCTTTTTCTTAACCTTTTTTTTTTTTTGATCCGTAAGGTGATGATTTTATATATAGAAAGAGAGAAATATATAGTCATCTGCTATGCAGGAAAAATTACATTGATGACCTTCATACAGCCAAAAAGCTAACACGGAATAGTTCAACAATTTCCATATTGGAAGCACCGAACAAAGGATATGAGCATAGTCTAACTTCCACAAAATTTACAAAAAACTTATACCTAGATCAACTAAACTGCGAATTATCAGAGCAATACCAAGCAAAAAAACCAAACGTACACCAACCCGTTCCCCACTAAATCACTAGAAACCATTTACCTCTGCAAAATAGATGAAACCCTCCACCCAGTCTGTTCCTTCCACCGGCACTAACTTCACTTTTTGTTTCAAAAACTCCACTACCACTTCTGAAAGCTTATGATGCCTAGATAATTCGGGGCCTTTGAGGTCTAGAAGGAAAGGGTAAATCTTGATCACATCATCTGATTCCCACATAGAAGCAATGTCCGTAGGGCGCGGTATGCCCTTACCTGAAAGAGCCACTTTCAGATTCATGTCGATGCCCCCAAGCAAGTCATTCTGAAACAATCGCACCATCAGTTCTTTAGCCATTGTCTTCGGGGTGGAAATATCCAAGAGCGAGGTGAGAAACCTGGATGAAATTTGGGCATTGTCTCGGGCAAATTATTTTCGCTCCAAATGACCCTTTTCGATTACCATCTTCACTGCTGCGATTGACACCGGATCATCCTCGAGCAGGATACGTTTAAGACACTGGTCCGTTACCTCCCGGAAGGCAATTTGCCTTTCCGTTGCCATTAAGGAGATAGGAGTGTCGACACCAAAAGATTCAAGACCTTCCACCGTGATGATAATTGTGAACTTCGACTTCGATTGTCTCTCCATTGCCAGAGATATGACCGGTGCACCCTACAAAATAAACACAAAGGACAATACCAAGAAGCTGAACCTATATTTAGGAACTGACTTCATGAGATTAATATAAAACCTGAATAATGATCCGTCAGTCATCGTATACGGAACCAGATTAGTGGCAATGCAAAACTGTCCTTTGCATGAGTAGAAATGCATCCCCAGTCTCTTCAACTAAGAGCTGTGATCAATGCGAGTTATGGTGATTACCACACGGCATGTCCACGCACAGAACAAGGAATACCGTACGCTACGTGTCCCTCAGACAGCATCGTGATAACAATGTCCATCATGCCTCAAAACCCACTCCATAAAATTTGAACTAAATGGCTGCCGATTATCTAATCTGTATGTAGCTATGCTTTTGACATTGTCAAAAAGAGAAAATATGGACACCATCGATAAAAAATATTTGTATTAACCAAATAGCCATGTACACATACATCAATATATGTTGATATAAGTATAAAATATAGTTACAAAATAGCCATATAGGCTTACGCTTGAATGCCATATAGGCATACAATGTCAAATATATCCAATACAAGATATGTACAAAATTGGCATGTTTAGGCATACAACAAAGGGCTTTGGAATAAAAATTCATTTCTCTCCATGCTCTAGAAATAAATTCTTTCCCTTTGTTTGGTGATCTGATGGCAATAAGTCCATCACTCATTTCTGCTATGCTCAAGGAGTGCTCCTACTACTCCTCCTATAGTTTAGCTCCTGGTGAAGTTTTAACTGTTACAATAAGAAGTAAAGACATTAATATATAGAAATTACATTATAAGAAATGATATATTTAACAAAATAATCACTTACTGCCATCTCATGATCACTCTCCATGATGGAAATATTTGCATGTTGATGCTCAAGTGTGCTCAAGCCCTGTATAGACCATCCAAATAGGAATTAAACTATGAATCAATAATGGTTTGATTTTTCACTAGAACTAACATCTATAACAACAAATGTAAATTGAAATTTAGTAATTTTCCTCATACCTCCTCCATCAAAGCCATGGAGGATTATATAGTAGATGAAACACTGATATCCATTTCCCTTGTAACATTTGGAGGTGTTCCCACAACTAGCATTTGAAAATAAAACAACAAATTATTCAATCACAAAAAAGTTACAATAGCGAGATCCACGTCATGACTTATAATGTATGAGATCTAATGAAAAAAAATTTGAGTACAAGTATTAAGCTATATATTTCTAGTAGGCCTTGGCAGTTTGATAGGAAGACCAAGCATGATGGGGAGAAGAACACATACTCCATTGTGAAGGATGGGAAGACTTACAACCTTTCACCTCTCCTAGAAGAAGACAAGGAAAAGCATGAAGGGCCTAGTGTTTTGATGGTGGGTGAGAAGGATTTCATGAAGACCTTGACGGAAGGAGGAGGAAGAGGATTTTTCTTGATTATGAAGCCAAAAAGTGAAGCAGATCTACCCACAAAGAAGAAGGAAGATGCACCAAAGGAAGTCCAAGATTTGTTGGAAAGGTACAAGGACATAATGGTGAATGAATTACCTAGTTCCCTACCTCCCATTAGGGATATAAGCCACCATATTGTTTTGATTCTAGGGGCTAATTTCCAAATAAGGCTGCATACAAGATGACACCTGCTGAAAATGAGGAGATTGCAAGACAAGTGCAAGAGTTGATGGATAAAGGGCTAGTGAGGAAGAGTTTGAGCCCATGTGTTGTTCCTACTATCCTAGCACCAAGGAAGGATGGGAATTGGACACTTTGCACCGATTCAAGAGCCATTAATAGGATTTTGCAATCAGATATAGGTTCCTGATGCCAAGAATGGAGGACCTCATGGATTGTCTATCAGGAGCATCGTACTTTTCCAATATTGATCTAAAGAGCAGGTACCATCAGATAAGGATCAGAGAGGGGGATGAATGGAAGACAACTTTTAAGACTAATTAAGGGCTCTATGATTGGTTGGTGATGCCCTTTGGGTTATCAAATGCCCCTAGTACATTTATGCACCTTATGAATGAGGTATTGAGACATTTCATTGGAAAGTTTGTTGTAGTTTATTTAGATGACATCCTTTTGTTTAACAAGTCTAAAGAAGAACATTTGAAGCAACTTGACATGGTACTAAGGAGGTTACAAGAGGAGAAGTTGTTGATCAACATGGAAAAGTGTGAATTCATGAAGGAAGAACTAGTCTACCTTGGTTTTGTCATCTCCAAGGGAAGTTTGAAGATGGATTCTTCAAAGGTGGATGCTATTCTTACTCAAGGCCAACACCAAAATCCATGGGAGATATGAGAAGATTCCATGGACTTGCAAGCTTTTATAGAAAGTTCATCAAGAACTTTAGCCAAATTTGTGCACCAATCTTGGACACCATCAAAGGAGGTAACAAAGGTAAGTTTTCTTGGACCAGTGAGGTTGATAAAGGGTTTGAATATCTGAAAATGAGAGTAGCACAACAGCCTATAATTTTTCTCCTTGATTTTGATAAAGTTTTTACCATTGAGTGTGATGCTATGGGACATCCTTGAGGAAACTAGTAACATGTCTCAAAATCAGATTTAAAAGATAGTTGATAGACAACAATCAAAGAAAATAGAATTTTGATACATCGTTGCTTCTCTAAATCCTTCATGGGACATCCTTGAGAAATCTAGTAACAAGATTCCAATCATAAAATCAAATGAAATGATAAGATAAATAAGCCATAGAGTCAAAAAACTAATAAAATATTTTCCAAAACTTGATCTTTTTGTTTAATTTATTTTGATTGATAAAAGGATTGATTGATAGAGCCTGATTTTAGGAGATACACATACCGGATAAGACTTTGAGTTTGGCTTCAATGTTATGACTATCTGTATAAGGCATGACAAAGCCTAGTTTTAGAAAGACATGTATCATATAAGATGTTGAGTCTGATGTTGTTGATGTGATAACCTATGTAAGGCTATGTTGATTGTTTGACACTGTCGATATGTAGGAAGGACTCATCTTGTATAAGACATAGAGTGTTTTGCTGATATCGGTATTCAGGAAGGACTCATCCTGAATGAGACATAGATTGATTATTTTGATGATGTCTGTTTCCAAGAAGGAAACATCCTATAGTAGAAATTAGTTGACTTGTTTTGGTTGTTGCTTTCACAAGTTGTCTGAGTTGACTTAGAGACATTGCTGACTTGTTCACCAAATTCATGTGTGACTTGATATGATGTGCTAAAAATTGATTGTGTGTGACAAAGAACCCTAAAGGACTGACCTAGTGCGGCCTCGGGGGCTCATCGATTGATGGCCTTACCTACGTTATACATGCAGAGACCTCATAGTTTGACTTGACTTTGACTAACAAAATTGAATACAAATAGAAAGCGTGTGTGATAGTGAATGTGGCAAACCCTAATGGACTGACCTAGTGCAGCCTCGGGGGCTCATCGATGGATGGTCTTGCCTACGCTATACACGTAGAGACCTCATAGTTCGACATGACCTATGACCTTTTCATATAGACATATGGATTGAGTCATGATGTGATACAAAAAAACCTAAACAGACTAACCTAATGCCTTAGGGGCACATTGGCAGATGGCCTTGCCTACGTCTAGTCGTATAGGCAATGTAGTTCGACAAATGACAAAGACTGACAAATGCGATTGACTCTGACTCTATTTTTGGATTTTTGACATGTTTTGATTTTTTTGTCTTTTTAAGTTTTTTGATGTTTTTGTGTTTTCTCAGGTCATTTCGTCATTTTTTTGGATTTTTTTATGGTTTTACGTCTTCAACACAGCCAATGTAAGAACCAATATGACACACGTCAAGTGTTTTCCCCCAGTCGAGTATAAGACCAATTGATTATGAATAGGATAAAATGGGGGATATGAAATGCACTCGATGTCAATCATTCTAGGTTATGGGAAAAACTACCACATATTATGAATGGTATGTACAAGTGATGGATAAGAAAGATAAGTGATATGTATAGGGATAGGTAGTATGTATAGGGGTAAGGACTATGTACAAGGTAGAAGACTATGTACAGGGATGCTAGATTAGAATAATAGTAGACAAATGAGCAAAGTCAACAACACATGGCACCTATTTGCCAGGTTTTCACTATGGTACTTATCCAAAGTGCCACCAAAATGGTTTTCACTATTGGACGAATTATTTCTATTTATTATTTTTTGGATTTTTTAATTTTTTAATTTTTTGATCTTACCAAGATGCTTGCTTTCTAGGTTTTCACGTTGGGTTCACTAAATGTAGCTCTAAGAAAAACACACGAGAAAGTTAAGCAATTCAAATCTAATCTATTCAAACTATACTAAAAATCTTCAAAGCTAAATAATCGAGCTCAAAGGAAAGCTAAGAACAACATGCATAAAAGAAACTATTTTACCAAACATGAGAACAATTCCATTGAATAACCTCCATTATTCTTCTCCATTTAATCTATTTAGTGTACTTGCCCTCAAATTTTTAGTGTTTGTGTGAAAGCATAGCCTAAGTGTTGTGATAATGATGAGACATCAAAGATTTAAGATAATTGCTCCATAAGTCATATGATTTCAAGAGAGATTGGAATGATGAAGGATAGATCAATTTATAGAAAATTGATCATTCCAATGATAGGCCAGGATTGAAAGATCAACAGATGGTTGAGATCAAAAGATCAAACATGCATTATGATAATAGTTAGTAGTGACATGAGTGATAAAAACTAGAAATAGAAATAAAGATTAAATAAATGATTTAATCTTCGAGTTTAGTATTTGAAAAGAATAGAATAGTTTTTACATGAAAAAGATAAAGATGGATTAAAACAACTCTATGTTCGAATGCATGCACAATATTTAATTAATTAAATATAAATCTTTAATTAATATGCATGTACACACAATTGAGCTAGAACTAGATGACTAAATGATATGAAAAATAGATTACTCATGAAATCCATTTAGACACTAATCCAAAGTTAACTAACCGATTAAAATAGATGTCAAGTAAGAGTGAATAATTAGATAATTTGCACAATTATCTAAATATAGAAGAATGCGTTAAAATAGAATTTATGAATTAAACAATTTATTTAATTCAAGATTTGATATTTGAAGACTAATTAAATAAATAAGATTTATTTAATTAAGTGTTGAAGGGGTTAAAATGAATAATTAAATAAATAAAGAATTTATTTAATTATAGTTGACATATGATAAATGGAAAATTTAATAAGAATTTATTTAATTTGACAAGAAAGATAAGGTTAATTAATAACATAATTAAATAAAAAGTGTTTATTTAATTAATTAGATAGAATAAAGAAAATAAGAATTAATTAAATAATTAAGATTATTTAAATAATAGATAGAATAAAGAAAATGAGAATTAATGAAATAATTAAGATTATTTAATTAATAGAAGAATTAACGTTAAGGTAAATTAATTAAAAAAATAGATTTATTTAATTAATAAAGAAATGAAGGACTTTAGAGAACAATTAAATAATTGGCATTATTTAATCATGACCATGGAACTAAAAATTATGAAGAAATTGAAGTTGCAGGCTTAGACCAGATTTTGGTGTCTACAGTCTTGATGTTCCAGACTTAACATTGTGTGGTTTAGAAAGCAATCTTTGTCAAGAAAGCATAAAATTCATGGCATTTTCAGAATTAATTTGAATGTTAACGAAAGATGCTAATAAGAATGCTTCTACTTTTAATACCAAGCCTCAAGATGCATAAACAATAGGTATATCTAATATTTCAGCATTTGAAATTGCTAGCCCTAATAAAATGTTAATTGTTGCTTGGTTGACAATACAAAATTAAGAGCAGAAAGTACTGTTGATAGAAAGATTGTTCAAAACAAGAGGAAGGATGAACTTGTGTATATTGGCCACATTGCCTTGAATGACTTACATGGGCTAGTAAACTGCACAGAGAAAATGAAAGGTATAGACATAGAGAGTTCTTTTACAACGCCAATTTAGAATATAAGTGATAAATGCTTAAATTCCACCAACAGTTCTATGGAGCATTGGCTTTCAAATTTTTGTTGAAGAAAACTTTGATGAAGCTTGCAAATTAGAAAATATTATTTAGGTTTTTCACTGAATGTGGAAGAAGCACGGCAATGGACAGTGTTTCGATATTCTAGACTCAACACCGTGGGGCTTGCAAACTCAAAGCAATCTTTGTTGGGAAAGCAAAAGCTTCATGAATTTTTCAAAATTGATGCAAATGGTAAGAAATATGCTAATAAGAATACTTCCACCTTTAATATCAAACCTCAAGATGCAGAAACAATGGGCATATCTACCATTTATGGATTTGAAAGTGTCATTCTGAATAAAATCTTAATTTGTTGCTTGGCTGCAGATACAAAATTTATAGTAGAAAGTGGCACTGATGGTAAGGTTGTTCAAAACAAGAGGGGAGATGAACATGGGGATATTGGCTCCACTGGATTGGTTGACTTCCCTGTGTTACTCAACTACACAGAGCATATGAAAGGAAGAGACACAGATCCATTCTTTCATAGTTCCAATTCAAACTTTAGGTGATAAGGGTTTAAAATCCACCAAAATTTCTATGGAGCATGGGACTTCAGATTCTCATTGAATAAGACTGATTCAATTTCATCAAAATATATTGCTCACTCATCTCCAAAACTAGTGTTCATATATTCAAGAAGACGTAATGCATGATAGTACAACAGGTTCAAGGTAAGATGGATTTGGAGCCAGGAAAAAGTGTAACCCTTATAATGCTGGTGTTGTTGGAAATGATAATAAACCATGTTCAAGTTGTGTCTTGATATGCATAAGAACACTGTCTCTGGGAAGGTCCTAGTCCCTGGATGACATGTCCATCCAACATGAATATACCTACTTATAATCATGGCCGAAGGGTTGTGTCTAGTCAGCAGTCATCCACTTCATTATGCTTCTTGTCAGGAATCTTCCTTATCCAACTATGAACTCTAGGCAGGAATATTCACAAGCGAGGAAATTCCTTGTCCAAGAAGTGGAACAGAAATATACTTCTCAAGTCTGGTCAGGATTTTTTTACATTTGTCTCCATGTTTGTTTTATTGGACACTGTCAAATTCGTAATGCTTTAATTCTATTCGATTCGAGTTATGCAGTCCTAATTATTTTTTTTTAAACCAGTAGACACATTGTTAGAGCCAAAGAAAAGGAGTGGTGCAAAATCTTGTATCAGCCAACTTCTCATGCAGTTATAGGAAACCTTGTGTTGGGTTCAACAAGTGGAGCATCCTCAGTGACTTTAGGAATGCACCTACTGTCCAATATTAGTGGTGTGGAAATGCTTCCCTCCTTTATAGCAGTAAGCCCAGCTGGCCTTCAGTTGCCATGCTTTATAGTTCATATTAATTCAAATGGCACAACTCTTTTATCTAACCACCTAGATTTTGTAACGTTCGTCCAGTGCAAGTTACAATAGTTCCTCAACATCCTTGAGTGTGTCTATAGCCAGGGGAGCACATAATCATAAACTTGTTTAGGGGCTTCATTACATTTCTCATTTGAAGAACAATTCTTTCAGACTTCATTCATTACATCATTTCAACTCTAGAGTTTTCGAGCTTTTTATTTCTGTTATGTTCAGGGCATCAACACCACATATTAGTTAGAAGAGGAAAATTCCCTATCTTTTCCTTTCAAAGTTAAATAATGGGAAATTTCTCTACTGCTTGAAATGACCATAGTAGCAAAAAGAAAGGAAGCAAGAAGATTTTATGAGATTCTTTGGTCATATGAGAAAGCATCAGGTCAAGCAATCAATAGAGAAAAATTAGAAATCTTCTTTTTCTCAATGAAACAAGATATAGAGATCCACATTATCAATATTTTTAAATACAAAAAGGGATCCTTACCATGTACATATCTGGGTATTCCTATAGATAAGGGAATAAGAAATTCAAAATTATGGGACCCTTTGAAAAACAAAATGGATAAAAGGATAAAATCTTGGAAAGGGAAATGGTTGTCATGGGCAGGAAGACTAATTATGCTTCAAACAGTAATATCAGCATTACCAATTTATCTCCTCTCTTATTTGGCAATAACAGTAGGAATGAATAAGGCCCTAATTCAAAAAATGATAAATTTCTTTTGGAAAAAGACTGAGGAGAAGAATAAGATAGCCCTTATTGTGTGGGATAAAATTTGCAAACCAAAACCACTAGGAGGAATGGGACTAAGAGATCAAGTGAAGTAAAATCTGGCTTTGGGAGAAAAACTAGTATGGAGAATGATAAAGGACCCACAATCAAGGTGGGTGAGACTCTTGCAAATTAAATATCTAGAAGGAAATGCATCCAAGGAAGTTTTTAGGATTAATAACCCCCCCAAGGGATCAAGAATATGGAACTTTATCCTCAAATGTAAGCCTCTAGTGTCAGATCATGTATCTTGGGATGTTCATGATGGAAATTCATGCTTGTTTTGGGAGGATTCATGGGGAGGCTATCCAAGTATAAATAGTCAAATATCAATTGAAACAACTAAAAGATGGCTAAAGCAAACATGGGGGGAGAAGATAAAAGATTATGTCAATTTCTTTGAGGCTGACCCAACCTTTGGGTGGGAATGGAAAAGTTTGGAGGGCCTCCCCATTCTGTAGCATAAGGCTAGGTAGTTAAAAGAGGTAATTAGAAATAGACAAATATTCTTTAGAAAAGGGAATGATACACTAATATGGGCAGCCTCAAAGTATGGACAGTATAATGCTAAAGAGGGATATAACATATTGGCTAACCAAGCAGAAAACATTGATTTGGGCATATCTCAGAAGCTATTTTGGAGTGGAAAAATAATACCAAAAGCAGGAGTTTTTGCTTGGTTAGCAACTAGAAAGAAAATTCTAACAGCAGAAAGATTTAGAAAAATGGGCTTTGCAGGCCCTTCAAGATGTGTATTATGTAAAGCTCATGAAGAAAGCAATGATCACTTACTCTTGAATTGTCCCTTCTCAACAAAATGTTGGAGATGGCTTTGTGCAAAGTTAGGATTTGTAACGGCTCTTCCCAATGACATAATTTCCCTATTTCAAAGTTGGCCTATTAGAACCAAGGATGGGTTACTTAGTAGCTTATGGGAGATCAGTCCATCAACAATATTATGGGAAATATGGAAAGAAAGGAACATAAGGTTTTTTAACAACAAATCAAAATTGGTTGAATCAGTTATTAATATGATAGAAAGCTCAATTGTGGAAATGATAAATAGCAAAATAGCATTAAGACTCAAGAAAAAAGGAGTCTTTATTGAGTGGGATGGAAAAATGAGGTTTAATTGGGCAGGCCTTAAAGTACCCGTGTTTTTTGGGGAAATAGATAATAAGAAAGAGAAAACAACATGGAATCCGCCTAAGACTGGATGGTTGAAACTGAACTTTGATGGAGCTTCAAAAGGTAATCCTAGTCCATCAAGGGCAGGATGTATAATTAGGGATAGTAGTGATTCCATTAAAGGAAAGATTGTTGTTCCCCTTCAAGAGGATACAAATAACATAGTTGAATTCACAACCTTATACATTGGGGTGATTGAATGCCAAAAGAAAGGAATTGACAAGTTAGAAATTGAAGGAGATTTGGCTATCACTATCAATGCAGTGATAACATTTGAAACACCTAACTGGAGACTTAAAGCCCTACTAGAAAGGATACTAACAATTTTTTATTATTTTGATTGCTTTACTATTAATCATGTATATAGGGAGGCAAATTTGGAAGCAGATGAGTTATCAAAGATTGCAGCAGAAGGTAAAGTGGTGAGGTGGTGGCAGTAAAGCTATGTTAGATGATCAAGGTCCTTTGTTATTGGGGCCATTTTTGCAAGAGACGGTTTGTTCCTTTGGCCACAACACTAGTTGGGACTTAATTATGTCCACTAGAGCTCTTTCAGATGTTTATATCCTGTCAAGAACAATTGCTATTTTGGTTTGGAGTATAAGCTTATAATGATTATCTTGTAATATAAGATGTAAGATCCTTTGATAGTAGCTATATTAATAAATTTTGGCTTTGCCTCTTGCTGATCAAAAAAAATAAATGACCATAGTAGCAATGATAGAAACTCAATCAGACTCATATTGTGACTGTTTCATCTATATTTACTCTTATCAGTCAAGTGCCTTGTTTTTTTTTTTTTAATATCTTGTAAGGTTAGGAAAAAGCAGATGGGAAAATGTAGCTATATATCCCATTAAGTAACTTTGATTTATTGTAAATGTAGTTTGTATGATGTAAATATGTCACTACTTTCCTTTGGTGAGGTGCTAGCATGGTAGCATTATATAGAGCAAAGGCAGATCAAATAGTTTTTTTTGGTCTGTTTCTCAAGTTTTTAACATGTTTACATCATGTTTGCATTTAGAAAACAAAATACACAACATTAAGGTATTTTAGATTGATTTTTTTTGGCATAGTGTTATCATTAATGTATTTTAAATTATTATTATTTTTTTAAATAGAATTCTTTTAGAAGTTAAAAGTTTGAATGCGAGTATAATTGAAGAATATTTTGATGTTAATCTAGGTTAATTAAAATAAATAAATTTAGATTAATTTTTATTAGTTGGGAATGAATAATTTGAGTAATATCTGTGAAATTAAATTCAAAAAATATATATTTAGTCATGGGAATTATGATAATAAAATGGTTTTGGTGTTGCATAGATTTTTATCATTGAGGTATTGTAAGAGGGATGTTCTTTCTTTGGTAGGCATTCATATTGGGAATAGTTGCAAAAATGTCAATTGATCAAGTATGTGCCTTGTGGGATTGATCTTGCACTCTAAAATATTGACTTGAAGCACAAAAGTGATTTAAAACTCGTGAAATGACCTTGTTCACTCTAGATTGCAAAAAATGATGTCACCCCTATCTTTGAAATTTACTCATGCATAAGGACAGACAGTTTTATAAAATACCTTGGGGAGATCATCAGATCACGAGGTTCATGTTCTTCTAAGTTGATTTGGATCTAATTAGACTCGCTTGATAGTCATGGAAAAAGATTGGATACAAAATCGTGAGCATATAGGCATCCTAGATGAGTTTGATGTAGATTTTGGTTATGTTTAGTACTCCAAATTGAAAGATTCCTAGAATGATTATCCTTGTAGAGCTTTGGATTTGAATGATGCTTGGATATGAATTAATCTATATTGAATATATTTTTCCTTTCATCTATGTAAATGTATACCAAGCTAGCCCATAAAGGCTAGTGAAATAGGAAGGAGTAAGAAAAAATTAAATTTAAATTTAGATTGTTGAATATCAAGGGTCAAGTTTGTGTATTACAAGGTGAACCTATATGTTGGGAGATTGACCTAGGATGAAGATGAGAAAATATCAAGGTGGGGAAACAAATGTATGGATGCAAGTGAAGGTTAGGTATAATAAATGGGTCATAATAGGGAATCTATAAGAGTACATGCAAATTGAGGATAGGTTGGGTTGGGATGTGTGGGAGTATTTATAAATGATGATGAGTGAAGGAACAAAGAGTGAGCCCAAATTTGTACAAGATCATATCATTTGTTGATATGTAATTCTATTTCAATATTCTATCAAAATATGCCCAAAACTAAATGGGAATCGACATGGGTATACATATTTCACCATTATATTTTTCCTCACTCTAAGGTGCAATGAATTCTAAGATTAGCATGTATTCCAATGTATAAAACCACTCAAAAGAATGCATTCAAACTAAATAATCAAACATAAAAAGCTAATGGTGTCCATGTATAGTAATGGACCTATTGATGGTGGTATTAGCACTACCAACATCAAGTAGAATAATAGATCATGAAAAGAAGGTTCAACTCCAAGGTTCCTTTTAGCTAGGTATTGACTATGTTGGAAAAGTTAAGTGGCCAATGTGATTTATTTACAAGGGGCCTTTGTTGGTATTTAAATCAAATTGGACAAAAATACATGAAGTCAAGTGGTTTGGATCTACTCAAAAAAGAGATCAAATCTTTTAAATTTCAGGTATTAAATTGCTTTCATACTCTACTTTAACTTCTAAAATCTATCTTAAATATCTCCTAATGTCTACACTAACTTGGATCTAAACTTATCCTAACCTATCCAATTGCAAAAAAAAGATAAAAAGAGGATTAGGGATAGAGAGAATAATCTATAAATAAAATGAATAGACAATGACAAGTTACACTCTATCTCTCAGATGTGAAAGGTTAGATGAGATCAAAAGAAACCAATACTATAATGGTTAGTACTCTCGTAACCACCCACAATATCAATGCAAGTATATAAGGATAGTAATAGCATTAAGATATTCTGAGTTTAATGCAATTGAACAACCTTATTCCAAGCATAGATTCAACATACAAATATATGATAAACATATTGAAATAGATCTCCCCAAGTTATTTAGCTCAAAAAAAAAATGAAAGACATCATCACCAAGATTGGAGCATCTAAAATGTAGTAGGAATGATCCTTTAGTAATTTGAAGTATCTACTAATTACAATATTTAATAGTATTTCCTCATTGAATTTTCTATAGTTTACTGGTATCCAAAATGTCCAGTTCTATTTATAATGTATAAAAGGGGGAAATAAATACCTACCTTGGGTGCCCAACATTTAAAAAGACAAAACTAGTTACTAATCCTAAATTGGTGACTTGGCCTAAAATTTGAAATTCACAAACTTTTCATATTAGGTTATATCTAAAGGCCTAAGAAAAATAAATCAACTCATTTTAACTATGTTATTGCATCTAAAATAATAATTAATGTGTAAATGATTGAGAAATAAATAAATATCAAGCTTGGCCTATAAAATGGCCTAAGAAAGAGGTAACAATATCATTCATGGCATTCATGTTTGACCCTTTATGATACTTAAACTTTATCTTTTGTGAGAAGATCAACCACTTGATCTTGATTTGAAGCTCTCCAAACTTGATCAAATCTTCTTGGAACCCCCATAGTATAGCCTTAGCCTTCATCATCTTATCAATGGTCTGCTCTAATATCTATTGTTGAAGAGATTCTGTAAAGTACTTTATTATCATTTTGGTTGCTAAGAGAACAAATGAGGATTTCTCCCATAAGGTACAAGGGAAATCCCCATTGAACTTTTCTATTTTTTCCATTATATTATTAGTTGAATATCTTTTTTTGTTCAACTTGGCTTTACACTCTTTGAGTGTCTTTGTTTTGAGTTTTCTAGCCTTCAACCATTATGAGAACAATTCATAGTAATCTTTATCAAAAATTACCAATTGGGATAGCTCACTAGAAGAGATGTCCATCCTCTACAAAACTAGAAGGTATTCCTCCCACATCAAAATTTATCCTCAATTTCACTTTCATTCTTCATGGATAAGCTTGCCTCATCACTAATATTATGATAGGCTCCCAATGCTTCTTTTATCACCCTGCTACCTAGAGGCTTCAAATCATCTCTCCAATTAAAGGTAGTAGGGAGGAGCCCCTTAGGATTTGGATGTTGAGTATCCTTATTAAATGCTAACAAAATTGTAAGACTAGGTGCTCTAGAATCAATTAGTCCTACCAGGTGATCAATGTAGGAGGTGAGCTATCCCACTTGATCCTTATGTTATCCTATATGTATTCTCATTTTTCTTCATTCACTCAAGTATCCAGTGGAAATAACCAACTATAGCTATTTATTTTCCTCTTCTCTAGTCAAGGATCCCAAATTGATGTATTGCATGGTATAGTCACTAGGTTTAATTTGTTATCTAGGCTTATCTACCCTAGGGGTGACTATTTGAGCCACTCTAGCACTTTTCTCATTTATTGATACAGTGGAGAGTTTCCTTGATCCCTTTTGAATAGGTTGGGCTTTAAATAAATCCACCACTAAAGAGAAATCCTCCTCTTATTGGACACATGTTCTTTGTCTCTTTTGCACCATGTGATTGAGCCAAACAAGAAGACCCGAAATCTCTCTATGATCTTTGAATTGATATACAATACAACCTAACTAGATGGGCCAAACACATTACTCTATCTTTGATCATAATACTAAGAACACACTTAGTAGACTACACCAAGATTGGGAAAGTAGCTTCCTCTACCAATCTAGATCCTTCTAAGCTTCTAGCCATAAGAGTTTTATCCCCATCCTTATTAATCCTTTGTAAGAATTCTACAATATCGATATGGCCCATATGTATCACCAATCTCATTATAAGGTAAGAACATCTTGGAAGGGGGCTTGTAGACCTTGAATTTGTACTTCATCTTGGTAGGATCTCCTTGAATTATTTGGAAAATTCACATAGCCCAATATCAAAGAACATAAAGCAAATATTGACATGATAAGTGCACTTATGGTTAGTCTTCTAGAATAAACACAACAAAAAATTTACGTATTAGCTCCCTATCAAACCTTATAGATAGCCATATATCATGCTAGATATTTAGGAACCGCCTATTTTGATATGTATTATAAATTTTGCATGGATTTTGTCGGGCCTCAGGGATCAAAGGTAATTGGTAGCATTACTTGAGAGAAAACAAATATGAATTGATGCCCTAATATTCCATGATATGAAAAAAGTTTACATTAGATGCACCCCATAACTCATATGGGTGTGTGCAAGATCATGATGGGCCAAATAGTGACAATGGGAAAAAAACGTGATTTTAGTTAGGCAAAATCGCAAAAAGCATCTTTGACCTTTTTACTTAGGTTGGGTAAAAAGTATAATTTGCTATGGTAAACACAAAAATATATATATATATATCCACTTTTAAAAAACAATTATTAATTATTAAATAAAAAAATGAATATTTTGTTTCTTGCACAATTAGCGAATATTTGTTATATTATATATGTAATAATATATATATATATTATATATTAATATAAAATAATATATATCTTTATTTAATAAAATATTATTAATTTAAATATTATATATATATATATTTAAAAGGTGCAATGCACCCATATTATTAGGGGTAAATGCTTTTGATCAGAGCTATGAATGAGGTACAAGAAACCACAAGATACTACCAAACCTGCAAGCACATTGGCCCAACGAATGCACAAGGCCTATGAGCATAATGACCCAACGAGGGTTTGAACCTTGGTGGCCATCACTACAACCAAGCGACTTGACCACCGAACCACGCCCTTATAGACAATTTAAATATTATATATTATTATGATATAATATTTAAATTATTTTATATGATATATTTAATATATATTATTCTATATTAAATTATATATTATTATTATATTAAATATTATATATCTATTTTGGAGAGCTTTTAATATTAAAAAAAGCTTTCCAAAATGAATATTCATTTTGGAAAGCTATAAGTAAAAAGTTCATTTTCACACATTTGCACAATGGGTGATGCACGAGCAAAGGAGAAAATGAATATCCAATCAAATCTAATATTTTTTTTTACTGCAACTAAATTTCTCTCAACTATATTTTGTAATTTCCTCACATTTGATAGTCAAGTAATTTTTTTTTAGTGTTTTTTTCACCATTTTATTTGTTTTCTCAGAATTTTTGGCACATATACTAGATTTTTGTTTATAGATTTTAATAATTAGTTAAAAATTATGTTAATTTTAAGAATTTTAATTATAAATTGGGTTTAAAATGGATGAAGAATTTGACAAAGGAAACTCTCCACCAAACCCTCCATTTTAAGATTTAATTGATATAAATGTGGCTGAATTGAAGAATATTGCTCAAAGATACCATCAACACCCTCAATTGTGCTTAATGATGCCAAATTTAGAGGCCATAATAAGTCATGTAAAAGGCCTCACAAGGCAACATACTTCATTTCAAGAGTGGAGAGAAACAAAGATGTTACAATATGTTGAAAATTTGAGCTATGACAAGGTCAAACAATTAGAAATATCTAAAGCCAAAATAGCCCAATATTTTGTGAATCCTTGAAAACTAGTCAACTTATTGATAATGTAAGCCCAAAATTTTAGTAAAATGGTGGACACACGAGGGTATAACAAGAAAATTTTAGGATTGTTAGTGGATGGTGTTTGATAAACCACCCAACAATAGTCTTGATGTCCCTCTTTACTTTCTCTGCAAATTATATGTGGAGTTTGTTTTAGGAAAACAAGTGAATTATTTTATTTTTAGATATTTTCAAGGGGAGGGTAGAGGAATGCCCTAAGATAGACATGGGAAAATGCATCAAATCCAAGGTCCATATATTCCCCCTCCTCCTATTGCTCCCCCACCTCTAATATCCCATCCAAACATTGTTGTAGATGCAACAATGCAAAGTCTCATGGCCATACACTCTTTGACTAGCCGTTTGATTACACAATCTTCTTTGTTTTCCCAACCACCTGAAAGTGATACTCTTGGTGGTTTAGTTGATATTGGTGGAGCATCATCATCTTTAAATATTTGTATGCCTCATCATTTCACTATGTGCATTCATATGTGTTTAGGTCCTATGAGAGATACTACCCAACCTCTCGTAGACATAGTTGAGTATGAGGTCCATGATGTAGCATATAGAGGAGATGAGCCAATAGCCTATATTGCATACACAAGGACTTATGAGGAAAGTACATAAAGAAAACCATCCCTGACTAGAGATGAGGAGCAAGAGCAATCTTATGTACAGGTAAGAATTAAATTTATTTCATAGTGCATTTCATTTAAAATTATTATAACAAATATTATTACTAATTATGTATATCTAAGTGGGAATGAACAATTGATGACTAAGGACGAGCTTAGAGAGGTTCATCATGGTACTCTTTTGGCCATTGAATTTGGCCTAGACATGGTATAATTTTTTCTACATGTTTAAATTTTTGTATTGTATGCATATCATTTAAATTGTGATTAATTAAATACATATTAATTTATATCTTGATCTTTCTTTTACTTTTTTAGTCTACTCTAGATATGAGTGATGTGACACCTTTTATCATGTCATATTGTAAAACACCTTATTTTCTTAAGAGACCGTCATTTGTAGAATGAGTCATAGTCAAGATAATTGAATTAATGGTTTAATTAGAACTTATAGAATTTATTGTAGCGATTTAGATGTCGATTTCAAATATATTATGGTTACATGTACATACATAAATATAGTCTTAAATTCTTGTCATGTTTAATGTACATGACGTTGATGTTACTACATCCATGATGAGTTCTTCTCAAACAATCTCACTTGTATCACCAATTCATGTATATATGTTTTTTTATATCTAGTAGATATATAAGTTTCTAGATATATGTAGATATATGTTTAGTTTATGTTTTTTTGTCAACAATTATATATTGATTTTTCCAATTTTATTTTTCTTCTTATAGAATATTCCATCATCCACATATGTAGATCCTCCACCATTTCAATATGGTAGTACTCATGATCATCCTAAGGGACCATCATTTGTTGAATGTTTGTGAGCAAAAAAACAAAGGCTTGAGGTAATGAAGAATTGAATTTGAATTTAATTGATCTATTTTTGAGAAATTATAGTTTAGTATAGTGATTAGATCACTGGTAGATTTTGACCCATTTTTCAACGACCATTCGTCGAAATTCCGATGCAATAATAGCAATGAATAGCCGTTGGAATTTTAACGGACGATCATTGAAAAATGGGTCAAAATCTACCAGTGGATGTTACTTTAAAAGTTATAAAAAATAGTAGATAAGTTTATATTTAGTAGTCTAAGTTATTTACCATTGATCTAATTAATTTAATTTGTAGTTTGAATTATTATTGTGCAACTAAATTCTCATCCATCAAGATGCCTGAAGAGGCTACATTTTGATGATCCACCACAAGTTTAGGATTTTATTAACATGGCATAGTTATTTGAGATGTATATTGTATATAGACCTTGAGATGGCATATGCCACACTTTTTGACTATTTTTTTGAGTTGGCATATATGCCAAATTTGTATATGTACATACATAATTAATCTACACTTATATATAAAATTGATATTTGATATATTTTGTTCATTATGTGTATGTTTTCCTACTTTGAAACTTAATGTTTGAATATATAATCACTTTATAATTGAGCTATGATCAATAACATGTTATATCTATTACATGTTATAATTGTAAGATGGTGAAAGGAAATAATGGGAGAGGAGGTGCATGTTTCAAGTCTTCAGAGGATGAGGATGATGGAGAAGGGCGTGTAAAGGATGTGGATGGGGACTTGCTTGTTTCAATGGAGGTTTCTTGACTTACAACTATGCTATTGGAGGTTTCTAGTTGGTTAGCCTATGTTGTTGAGGTGATGTTTATAGGCGTTGGAGTTGCTGATTGGGAGGATGCAACATTTTCTTTGATATTGTTGGAGTTGTTTTCTATTGGTGATGAGGGGGTTTTTACCCCTATCGAGACCCTATTTTCTTGCTGGGTTTTTGGGGCAACTCATGTGGCATTTATTTATTTTTATTTGGTTGTTGCTTTCTCGCTATTGTTGTTAGTTGTTGATGTTGGGTGGTTGGTGGAAGTTGTGCTATTGGTAGTGTTTGGCAGTTTGTTATTTCTATTTTGGAGTCTTATTTTCTTACTGCTTGTTTTGTAAGGGTGTTACCTTGGTTTGGGTTATGGGCCCCCTGCTAGGGTTTTGGCTTTGGAGTGCCTTATCTTAGGCTAATTGGCATGTTGGGTAGTTGGTGTGCTTCTCTTTTTGGCTTTCTCCTTGTCTCCCTCTTGCTTGGGTTCTCCTTTCCCTCAAGGTATGCCTTCTGTATTGTTTGTTCTGTTGGGGGTTGTTTTGCTTTGTGTTGTTCTAGATCCTTTCCTTTTTGTATATTTTTGGCTACAGTTACATGAAGCTATGGAAATAGTGTTACTATTGTTTATCCTTCATGTGAAATCTCTTCGTGTGTGCTTTAGTCTCATGTTGGGATTTTGTCTATGGGGCAACTTTTTTATGGCTCTTATCAATGTGTTAGGGCTAATGGTGTGCTTATCTATGTGGTTTTCTCCTTGATTTTTCCTACATGGTTTACCCTTTCTCCTTTTCCTTGTTGAGTTTAGTGGTTGATGATCAAAAAATGGTTTTCTTATTGGAAGTTAGGATTATTTATATCTGCATGTGTTTCTTAGTGGTTCCTTGAAGGTTCTTGTTTCTCTTCTTGAGCTTATTTTTGGAAGGGTTCTCTGTTTTGGATGGGCTATGCTTATTTATGCCCCTATTGTTCAAGGAGATGTTGGAAGCCTTTATGTTCTTGGTTTTTCCAAAGGATGGTATGGCTGCTTGTTTTGTTGAAGCGGTGGCTTTCTCCTTAGATCATATTGAGGTGGAGTTGGGGCTTGAAAGTTTTTGGTTTCATCAGTTGCTAATCCTTTTGAGGTGGAAAATTATCCTATGGAGGTGGAGGTTGAGGTTGCTAGAGTTTTCAAGCTACAATGGAAAATATTTTTGTGACATCCTCTCAAATAGAGGGGAGCTCTCTCCTTTTGAGGTGGAGATTAAGCTGGCTTTTTGGTTTAACAGGTGTTTTAATGTTTATATGTACTCTATCTTTCCTTATGGGTTTTTGTTTCTGAAAGGGAGCTCTTCTCTCCCTCTTTGTTTTGTCTTAGTTATGCTTACATTGAGTGGTTGATTTGTTGTCATCTAGTAGTTGTAGATTGTTGAGTTTTTGGTCCTTGAAAAAATCTAATTTTTTTTAGTGTTGTTGATCTTCTAAGTAGGTCAATTCCAAGTTGTAAAGGGTTTTAGGTCCCTTCAAAACCTATTTGTTGTAGCTTGAGTTTATTTAAATATATGTGTATGGTTGTTTTTGATGGGTTGTGATCTCAGTATGCTAATTATTTTTCTAGTAGCTTCTTTTCCTTGTGAAAGGTTATAGGTCCCTTCAAAACCTTCTTGTAATGGGTTTCAGGGCCCATCAAAATATATTTTTCCCTTAATCAAAAACATGTTATATCTATTGATTTCTTACAATCTTGCAATTTAATAGTTTATGAATGACATATCATACTAGTAGAATTTAGTAAATAAATGACTACATGACTAAAACTTTTAGTCACAAAAACTAAAAATGACTAAATTCTAGTCATTTTGTGTAACATAGCTATACATGACTAATTTGATTTTTAGGTAAAATTACCATGATAAATGGCTAAATAAATGACTAAATAATTAGTCACACAAATAAAAATTAAATAATATGATATTAAAGTGGGTAATTAAAAAAAATGAACTTTTGGGAAATTATTAGCTGGAGTGGGTTGTGTAGTGTAGGAAAATGCATACCCTTGCATTTTCACACTTGTTTAGGCCTGCCTTGCTTTATTTATCCCTATTTATGTCTTAATTGGTCCAATTTTGCATCCACAAGCCTAATGAATTATATCTTTTTATGGCTAATCCTAACAAACATCAAAGGGAGATGATAATTCAATGATTTTGGTTGTGTGTCCCTAATTTTTGGGTCGTGACTAAGATGCCACCTAGGGCATCTTTGTCCCCCAAAGGTCTTGGGACCCTGATTTTAAATGTTCCTAAGAGTTGCCCCTTTTTGGATTTTGTGCCCTAAGTTTCATGCTAGAGGACTAAGATGCCACCTAGGGCGTCTTAGTCCCCCTTAAGGTATTTTTGGGATTTAATTTCAAATCTTGGGAGGATTTAGCCTGCTTTAATTAATGAATTCATATGTTGTCTTTTTGTGGTGTAATTTCAAGATATTAAGCATGGATAAGTATAAATACAATGTTCCTTTCTCTCATTTTCATATCTAAGCAATCTAAGCACTCTATGCATCCAAGTATTCAAACATTCAAGAGAAATTCATCAAGCATTTGGAGCCATCATCAAGATTCAAGCATCATATCAAGTATATTCTTGCATCATATGTGTTTTTGAGCTAACAATTGCAATATAGGGTTTTAATTCAAGCAAGCAATTCAAGTCAAGATCTATCAAGTATTCCTTTGATTCAAGATCTACATTTAGGCTAGCCATTTCACACAAGTTTGTAGATTTCATAATAAGGGTTTGGTGAGTTGAAACTTAGCACTTTGTTCATTCATCATTTCCCTCCATTTCATTTCATTCCAAGGTTTAATTACCAACAAAGGTTTGACCAAGGCAAACCCCCATTTACTAACAATCAACAAGTTTTTCCTCTCTTGTGTGTTTGTAATTGAAGATTTAGGTTATATACTTGAAGATCATTTGGAGTAAAAAGTTGTAAAAGTTGCAAAGTTGCATTGCAAAGTTGTCATCTTCACGAAAGCTCACCTATAGACTAAATCTGGAAGTTTTAGAACTTGAGATCCACATTAAGTCAATATGAGATTAAGTCACCACCTAGGGCATCTTAGTCCTCCTAGGGTTATCTTTCATAAATTATTTCAAATCCGGTTCCAACATTCAAAGATTTTGCATCTGCCCCTAAAAAAACTTGCATGAATAAGACAATAGTAAGGGTGTCTTAGTCCTCCCTAACATATTTTGACAACATTTTCTCATTTCTAGAATCATCATCACATTTCCAGCCTTCCTAGGTACACATATTCTAACTTCCCATTGCATAATTTCATCATTTGCATCCATCATTTGGCTTGCATTACTAGATTTTGTGAGTTGAATGTTAAAGTGTTTTTCCAAGCTTTTGCTTGGTGGTGAACCCCTTTAAGCTTAAAGAACCCAATCCTAGGTCTTCCTTGTTGAGAATTGACTCACCTTTGAGGTTGATATTCAATCCAATTTGGATTCCTAGGACATTATTGAGTGATCGAGAGAGAATATGAGTGGACATTTTCCACCCATTTCCCATTTTCTCATTGGTTCAAGTTGTATTGTGTGTAGGGTTAATAGTGAATTGGGAAATTGTTCATGGGAGTGGGATTATAGTAGAGTGCAAAATTTGGCAGAGGTTAGCTACTTGCATGGGTGATAAAGCTTGTTTGGAGAGGACCTAGAGACTTTTGAAATGGAGGGAAAGGAATTTAGAGTTTGCTGCAATGAATTGAAGTTAACGAGGCCCTTTGCAGTGAAGTCAAATTTGGGGGCACCCTCTACAACAAATTCAAGGGTAATTCAAAACCATCATTACATTAAATAGTTATTAAATGACTCCTTGTGAAGTTCATGAATGACTGTAAATTATAATTGTGCCAAGTATGAGTGTTTGTGGGTCCTTCTTGAGCATCAATGCATCCATTATCTGTATAAATCTTGTTTATTTATTTAGTTATTATTTTGTGTCTCATGTTGAATGTTACAGCCATAAAAAAGGTAATCCTTGTGTGTGATGTTGTGATGAAACTAGTGTAAAGCTTTGTGTGAATAAAATGTAGTCATTAGGGTTCTCATAGGCTCTCTTGGATAGGGGGTAATGGTGAGAGTCGTAAGGGCTTGATGACCCATTAATAGTTAGGTGGAAGCTGGCCTACTCTCCCTTTCTTTTGTGTTTTCTTTTCTTTGTGAATAGGTTTCAAAATTTAGCTAGAGTTTCTCCTTTAAAAGTACATGACAAATTTCATATAGTAGGAAATACTAGTTTCTTCCTATCATTTCAAAAATCTGTATAAAATAACTCTATTTGTAGGATTGTGTTTACCACAAGTGTTCAAGGGTTTGAGATATTTTTACAAAAGGGTGAAAAGAAGCTATCTACTTCAAATGGAAATTCTAAAATCATATGTATAAATAAATTTCATGTCAATGGCTTTCTATGTTGGGTTTGAACTTTGAATTTGGGTCAAGTTCCTCTTTATGCTATTTTATTTCTAGTTTATTCCAATTGAAATGTTGAAAGAGTGCTTGTAAAATTATTCATGGGGCCTACAACTATAAATCAAATCCATAGATAGCTAAGGAGAAAAGAATCCTATTATGTTGTAGTGGGACAAAAAGAAATATACTTCCTTATGTATTATAAGAGATGAGTTACATAAATAGGAGGGTATCTTGTCATAATACATTGACTACCATGTAACAATTTGGAGTTCTTGAGATTGTGAAAGAATTTGATGCTTTTATTCATTGTTGATCAATACAATGTAGTGACCATATCTTGAAGTTGTATATTTGTCTTCCATGTTATCATGCATGGGTATGGTATTAATTTCTAATTTTGTAACCAATTCACCAATCTAAACCATGAGGCTCCTTTTCACTAAGTCTTCATGGAATGGGTAGTGCATGTACATCATAATTAGTTTGTTATTGGTTGGTGTAACTTATAGTAGTTACATAGGTAACTGAGTACCAAAACCATACTGAAAATTCTAATTTTAGCAGATTATTTTTCATTAGTTTCCTCTATGCATTTTGGAGCGTATGGGAATTGAACTTGTAACATGCATCCAAAATTCAATTCCTTTGATCACTTTTCCATTAAACCATAGGCTCATGTCCCTAGCCTAGACCTCAATGCTTGGATAACATGTTTGCAAGCCTAATCTATTAATTGCATGGAATCCTAGAAGATTGTCTAACACGACATAGTTGAAAGTTATGCTAGTTCATCAACTCAATGTGGTCACCAAGCTATTTTAATTGATACTATATTTACACACATAGGATTATATCAATTGTTATAACAACAAGTCATCTTATCTCAACATATGAATAATTTATGCTAGTATAAGTAATGCTCAAAGTTACAACAAAGAATTCATTAACCTATTTGTTAGTGTTTGTGTATTCATTAACATTAACAAGATTTTCATATGTTTAAATGCTTGTGCTTCATCAATAGAACAAGCATAAGTTCCATGTTCCATTTCTAAAGCATTTCTTTAATTATCATATAGACAATGAAGGCCTTCAATGAAACATGGATAAAAATAACATTTGTTTATTTCCAGTCATCACAATCTTCTTTTATGCATATTGTAGATGTAATGTAAACTAAACATAAGTCTACATGATCAACAAGATTTTCATAATTACAACATGCTCCTATAAATGCAAACAAATAGTATACAAACACCCCAAAGTTTCCTTATCTTTGTGTATTACAATTTGACCATTATTATTTTTTTAACTGCAACATATATTTTTTATATTAGAAATATAAATGGTACTTCCTCAACAATGCGATCAACATCTTTCTAATTGTAGTGCTTATCTCCTTTCCAATGTACACCTTCTTTGGAGACAATTTAGTCCCAAGGTTGATTTCCTCAATATGTTCCCAAGTCTCACTCGTGTTTGTTTCAAAATTGCTCTGTCATTCTCATCAAACACCCTTTCTAGAGCAACTAATCCTTTAGGGATCTTATTTGTTTTGACTTGCACTACCTCTTGGCCAAACATAGTTTGTTTTCCATCTACCTCTTCAAAAAATGCATTGAAGTCAATCTCAAGGGCCTCATACTGATCAATACAGTGTAAGAACTTGATTAGATATGTGTCATCATTAAAGACATGCCAATTGTAAATATTGTCAGGAACTGCAGGTTTGGTCTTGAGCTCTACTTGCGAGATCCCTGCCAAGGTAACATCATCCTTTTTCAAGGCCACATTTTCCAAGAAGTCATCCATCAAGTTTTTGGATCTATCTACCCACTTAATGGAGAAAGCATCAAAGAGTTCTATGGTATTCCACATAGCATTTCTATATTGCTTTAATCTATTATTTTTTGTGGATTATTTTGATCTTACTTGTGAAACAACCAATTTAGAATCCCAAAGAATGGTTAACATTTTGATCCCATGTTTTGTGGCCACATTTAGACCTAGTAGCAAGGCTTCATATTCTTCTATATTATTTGTCCATTCGAATGTTAGCACAAATGAGTATTTAGATGTTGTTCCTTTAGGAAAAATTATGACAATTCTATCTCCATTCCCTTCTCTACTATAGGCTCCATCAAAGTGCATTCACCATATGCCATGTTCATTCTTAGAGACATCCCTAGCAATTGGATCAGTGTTCAATAATTCAAGGTTTGAATGTTCAATTCTAAAACTCCCCAGGTCTATGTCACAAAAACAATTCATTTGATTGGGATCAAAGAGCTCAATGACATGTTTAGATCTAGGCTCTCTATATAACTTGAATTTCTTTCCATTCACTGGTATTGTGCCATAAGACAAGTCCAGCTGAAAATTCCCACCTATTGCTATAGTCCATTGCCTTGATACTAACATCCCATAGTAAGGGGGAGTGTCTACCATTATAATATATGTCCTATATGTTTCCTCTAGGTATGATGCCAGTTTTAATTCTACACCCCATATCACTCCAGCTACAGGGATTAATATGTTATCCATGGCATAACACTTCCCATAGGTAGTATTCACCCATAGACCTAGTTCCTTCATGACAACTAGAGGCATGGTGTTGAATGCTACCCTTGATTCAATCATGTAGCTTTTCACCAACTTGTTGTTGATCACCAACATGGTGTAAAATGGATCTACTTGGGAGGGATTCTTTGTGAGTGTATCTCCCAAATATACTTTTTGTGTCTTTGTAATTTCTCATTCAATGGCATTAACCTCCTTCTTATTGTTCTATTTTTGAGATGTGTTGGTAATCATCCTGAGGGTTGTGTCTCTGAACTCATCAATATTCATCAACTCCATCAATGGGATTGTCATCTTTGTTTGATTCAGTGCTTGGGCAATTTCAAATGAAGGGTTAGTGACCCCTTGTTCAACCTTCTCAATTTTAGTAACCTTTTTCCCTTCATTTTGAACTTTTTCATTACTTAGTTTTTTCTCAGATTCAATATTTGTAGTCACAATAGCACAATAGGCAATTAGTGTCAAATTTTGTGCCAGATTTTAGTGTATTTTTAGTCATGAATTGAACAATTTCACTAGTGATAAACTCAGCACAAATAGGCATGGTTAGCTTGACGTCGGATTTGGTGCCAAATTTTCCATTGGATTTATCGCCGGCTTTAGCACAAGAAAATTGTAGCACCTCCATTAGCACCTAAAATAGCATTGGGCAGTAATGCTAGAAATTGCGCTGAAATTGGCACCCAATTTGGCTTCCAATTTTTCTTTCATGTCTACTCCCATTTTTGCTTCTAGTTTTAGGTCCAGTTTTGCTTCCAGTTTTTCCTCCAAGTTTACTTCCAATTTGGCTTCCAATTTTGCTTCCAATTTTTCTTTCAGTTTTCCTTCCAGTTTTGCTTCCGATTTTGCTTCCAGTTTTGCTTCTGGTTTTGCTTCCAAGTTTTCTTCCGGTTTTGATTCCAGTTTTGCTTCCAATTTTCTTCTAGTTTTGCTTTTGGTTTTGCTTCCAAGTTTACTTCTGGTGTTGCTTCCACTTTTGCTTCTAATTTTGCTTCTAGGTTTGCTTCTGGTTTTGCTTCCATTTTTGCTCCTAGTTTTGCTTCCTGGTTTGCTTCTGGTTTTGCTTCCAATTTTGCTTCTAGTTTGCTTCTAGTTTGGCTTCCATTGTTGCTTCCTTTTTTAATTCTAAAACTGCTTCTTGTTTTGCTTCCATTTATTAATTTAATATGTTTTATTTCAATTTAATTAGTTAAATATATCATGCCTCTTAAATAACTAATATGATTATAAAGTAGTTTAATTATTTAAATCATATGATTAAATAACAATATAATTATGGTAACATGATCATTATCTATAATTAAAAAAGTGAGTCAAATATCTATAATTTAATTGAATTTGATATCCATTGTGAGCTATAAATTAAAATCATCATACTTAATAAATATCCATCCAAAAATCATTGACCACTTTTAATATATATAAATTGACAAGTCATTACTGATAAGATCACCATCGTATATAACTAAAACAAGTGAAATTCAAATATGCCAGTACATCAAAAACATGTCAAAATAATACATGCCCAACAATCGACATAAGTGAAAATGATACATGTACAAATGATATAAATAAAAGTGATAAATTATGTAACTCAAATTGATACAAGTCAAGATGATACATGTCCAAATGATATAGTGAAATGATACATGTCAATATGATACAACTCAACAATATAGTATTGTAGGCCATGAAATTGATACATATGATAGTAACCATGAAAAGAGTGATCATAATGATATATCAATAATGATCCATGATGTAGTCTATATGATCATGAATGTCACTGGTTACTATCACCAACTATCTCATCACCATCATCATTGTCGTCATCATCATCATCATCGTCATTGTCATCGGCCTCAATGTCTTCCATATTTACATCATCATCATCCTCTACCATGTGATATGTACTGGCAAAACCAATATTTCATGAATCTATATCATGCTGAGAATCATCTTGATCTTTTGGAAGACCTATGTTTTGCAAAAAAAACATTTAAAATGAAAAGTTATTATTTATTTCATGCAATAATTTATTTTTCTATTATATATATAATATTATAACATATGAGATGAAACCATAATCATATTACATCATATAAAAGGGCACATACCATAATAAAATTTCAAAAAAGTTACAGCTAATACTGGTGAGTCAGGAGAAACTTTAGCTTTCAAAAACAAAGCGAATTAGGCTAGTAGACTTGTGGATCAGACCAACATTTGGTGGAAGAAGAAGAAAGATGACTCAAACTTTGGGGGCCCACCATAATAGACTTTAGTATTCAACCATGAGAGAAGAAGAGAGAGCTAATATCATGTATCAAAACATTAAGCATGCATTCTTCCAGCCAACAAAGAAGGAGATGATTACTTTTCTTCATTTTCATTTGCATAACCATATCACAGTGTGGGAACCAAGAAGGCCAAGGATGTCTATTTTTATGTGGAGGTAATGGATGTGGTCCAAAATTTAGGATGGGAAAGAAGGTCAATTTATGATCCTGATGAAATTGAGGAAGAATAGCGAGAGAGGGACATGAAAACTAAAATCAATACAGAGTTTTAAGGATTTGTCAAGCGAGTAAGAGAGCTATGGGAGCGGCCTCATCTAAAAGATTATTTTGAACTAGAGTTTGCTATACCATTTAGAGAGCTTGGTTTTCATGGAGTTCCTTTCAAAGCCTCTACTTTTATTGTTCCTATGGTAAAATGTTTGGTAGAGTTGGTGGAATTACCTTTCCTAGTAATCACTATTAGTGAGATTGAGATTGTTAACCTTGAGAGAGTAGGACTTGGGAAAAAGGAATTTGATATGGCTATTGTTTTCAAAGATTTCAAGTGGGATGTACTCCACATTGATGCCATTCCTCAATCTTGACTTGATGGAATCAAGGAATGGTTGGACTCGATGGATATAAAGTATTATGAATGCAGAATGAACTTGAACTAGCAACCAATTTTGAAGATTATTACTGATGATCCAGATAAATTTATTGAAGATGGTGGTTGGGAATTTTTGAATATGGAAGCTAGTGATTCTGATTTTGATAATTTAGAAGAGTCAAATCAAGGATATGAATCCTCTAATGTAGAAGAGGAATCAGAATCATATTTCATGTAGCCACCATCAAGATTGTTACAATCCAACAAGAATGAAGGAATTCTTATATAAGGATAATTTTCAATGTTGCAGGTACTAGATTTAATGCCAACTACAATGGAAACATTGAAATTCCCTAGCAGTATTTATGTTAAGGAAATTTCCTTTAGATGCAAGGATTCAAATCACATCAACCATGTGGTACAAATGATTAAATCCCAGAGATGATCTATAGCAATGAAAGAATCTGAAAAGGAAGAGAGAGCTACACTGGTGACTTGGGAGAAACTTCATCTTTCAAAAACAAAGCCAATTAAGTTGATAGATGTGTGGATCAAGCTAGTATTTGGTGGAAGAGGACGAAAGATGACTAGAACTCTGGAGGCCCACCATAATGGATTTCAGTATTCAACTATGAGAGCAGAAGAGAGAGTTGATATTATATATCAAAACATTAAGCATGCATTCTTCCAGCCAGTGAAGAAGGAGATGATTACTTTGCTTCATTTTCATTTGCATAACTATATCATGGTGTGGGAACCAAGAAGACCAAGGATGCCCATTTTTATGTGGAGGTAATGGATGTGGTCCAAAATTTAGGAGGGGAGATCCTAATGTCTGCCAAGAGGCATAAAGTTAGATGAATTAAGTTCACCTACATGTTTGCCAAATTTTACTTCCAATTTTTATGACTATTTTTCTTGACTGTCAGAGTTTACTTACAAATTTGAAATTTATTTTTGGTCATTTTGATGAGGATATATTCAGCCAATGTGTAAGCACCTTTTGTTTGTATCACAAGCATATGTGCATTGCAAGAATTCTAATTATCTATGGTCTATAGCTATGTCATCTCACTTATTGGATCTTCTATTTCAATGTTTTCTATGGCCTTCTCTATTTGAGGTAGCACTTGGCAATCCTACCTCCTTTCCTTAGCTAAGAAGTGGATTTAAATTTGTAAATACTGCACTTTAAAACTAGATATGGTTTAAGGAGAGCTATTCTAGCTTTGTTGTTGACATCCTCAATCTTCAACAAGGAATTAGATGCATGGAATGAAATGCAAGCTTTCAAACTTAGATTTGAATGTGCATAATTTGATTGATTATGGTTTTCACAGGCAATTGTATTTACATGACTATTCTAGATTGTCAATACGTGTAACATGTAGGACATTTAAGGGGTACAACATATAGAAATTAAGTATTGTCATCCAAGGAAAAATTACATAGGGTGAATCAAGAACAACAAAAAATGATTTTATTAGCGTTAATGCTTTTTTTCCCCACGCTGCTGATATTTTCCCCAAAACATGTTTTTTTTATTACTTCAATGCATCTTAAAATTCAATGTATTGATTAACATTTGTTATGCATTTCAGTTGTTTATGAAAATGATGCATATATGTTAACTCGATTAGTGTTATTACTTTGGTAGTTTGACTCTTATGACAACTAGCCATTAGGCCATTGTGTGTGGGTGCACGTTTGTGTTTTTAGTTATCTTTTTTGGATAGCTCTACTAGGTGTTGAGGACATTCCATTTATCTTTTGAATGTTAAGAAGTCAGAGTTTCAAGGATTTTTCAATTGAGTAAGAGAGCTATGGAAGAATCCTCATCTAAAATATTTTGAACTAGAGTTTGATATACCATTTAGAGAGCTTGTTTTTCTTGGAGTTCCTTTCAAAGCCTCCGCTTTTATTGTTCCTACGGTAAACTATTTGGTAGAGTTGGTGGAATTACCTTTCTTAGTAATCATTATTAGTGAGATTGAGAATTGTTAACCTTGAGAGAGTAGTACTTGGGAAAAAGGAACTTGATATGGCTATTGTTTTCAAAAACTTCAAGTGGAGTGTACTCCACATGTATGTCATTCCTCAATCTTCACTTGATGGCATCAAAGAATGGCTGAACTCCATGGATATAAAGTATAATGAAAGCATAATGAACTTGAACTGGTGGCCAATTTTGAAGAGTATTACTGATGATCCGGATAAATTTATTGAAGATGGTGGTTGGGAATTTTTGAATGTGGAAGCTAGTGATTTTGATTTTGATAATTCAAAAGATTCGGATCAAGGATATGAACCCTCTGATCTAGAAGAGGAATCAGAATTAGATGAGGAAGGTTCAGAAGATGAATCTCTTGTGGAGTCAGAGGAGGATGATGAAGAAGAAGAATATTCTGAAGAGGATGGTAAAACATGGGATGAATTAGAAGTCAGAGCCAGAAATTTAGATAAGGAAAAAGGAGACGAGTCTGACAATGAAGAGGAAAGGCGGCAACGAAAGGTAAAAGCTATAGGGAAGTCTCAGTTACCTGATATTAGAGATTCAAGAGGAATTCCTACCAAGAGGCATAAAGTCAAATGAATTGAGTTCATCTACATCCTTCTACTATTTATTCATGCACATAAACGGTCATCTTGTAATCATAATATTTGAGCTCTATTTACTCATCCTACACATCAATAAACAACTCAACACAAGATATAAAAATTTACATATTATCACAACAATATCCAACTAAGTTATTGAAACTCAACTATTGATACCTCATTCTCCATCTAGATTAAAAAATCATTCCACTTTTTGTTTTGTAACATTTTCTTTTCAAATTGCTTTGGATGGCAACCATATTTCTCCTCCTGTCAAAACATGGCACATGAACTAGTTAAACTAATTAATATGCAATCATTTACTTTTTCCAAGGAAATAAAAAAATATATCATTTAACATATTAAATATACTTACAAATGTATAGATCAAGGCCTATAAACCCTTTTGGCCACTGCAATGTGTGGCATGAATTTTCCCAAGCCTAGCCTTGGAGGCCTTGTCCTAAAACATATACTAATTCAATTTAACTATGCATAAATAAAATTTAAATATCGTTAGGCCCGTTAAGTTAGTCAGTAAGTTAGGGGCCACAAGGATTCATGCGGAGGGTGATTCCTTGATAATCATCCAAGCAATAATAAAAGGAGGAATTGATGCTTGGCATTTGCAGGGTATGCTTAGAAAAATTATTGAAGAATTAGCTCTTTTTGAGGATTATAAGATTAGTCATGTTAGGAGAACAAGGAATATGGAAGCAAATACCCTCTCAAAATGGGATTTAACATTTACAGAGGTGGATGAATTTATAATTGAGGATTTTAGAGGAGTTTCTTTGGAGTATTTTTTTTCATTGCATTTAATGCAAGGTGGTGTTAGTTAGTAAGTAAAGGAATATTTTTCAAAATTCTTAAAGGACATGAAGCATTGATGAAGGTTTTGCTGCTGGTGCTGGACGTATGTTCAAAATTAATGGTGATGGCCAACAATTTTCTATGTAATGAATATTTTCCTTTCATTTCCTTTGATGCTTCTTGGTTTGTGGGAGTAAGGAGAGTGTTAGGACGGTGGTGTGAAGTAGTCTGGTGGCTAATGTACTAGATAAGAAATGGAGGCCAACTTCAATCTGAAAGTGAGGAGGAAATTGGATCATTTTGTTGGAAAAGTGATGATGAAGAGACTGCGTGGCTTGTTCCTATACAAGGATGTGAAGGTGGCACAATTTGTGCAAATCATTTTGGGTAATGGCTTCGAAGATTTGAAGCATAGATACTAGACTAATATGGATATATATTCTTTGATCATGGCGTGGGGACTAGACTTAGGAGAGTCAATGGATTTTGTAAGGAAAGTGATGAAAGTGATGGTGCATAGGGATTTCTTAGTGAACATGGAGAGTATCCTAGAACGGGCTATACTAGGAAAAGGATTTAATGTGAGCAAAGGCATGGAAGGTGTGGACCCAGAAGTTGCAGAGATAAATCACCATTTCATTAGGTGACCAGAAGGAAGAACCAAAGCTGTGTGGAGAGAGGGTGTGGAATGAGGGTAGCAAGATTTGAAATTGTGCGTCAAATTAATGGAGATTGAGGAGATAACAGTGGGACTCAAAGTCATCCATCACTAGAGAGGAGCTATGTGAGAAGAAGGGTTTGTAACTGAGAAAGAAGGTGAAGCTACTCGTGGAATTGTTCCCATTGCATCTAGTTAGTGCTTTTGGAACTTCTGCATAAACTCAATGCTCATTTTTTGTATAGTTTATTATGTTTAAGCTAGATGTTGATGTATAAGCTTAAAGGGTTAAGCCTTGTTTTTGGTTTCTATACTGTAAATAGCTGGGGTTTTGGTAGTAGTTGGTTGGATAGCTTTTAGGCGGTTGTGGTAGGGATTTTTGATCTATAGGTTTTAATTTTATTTTAATAGACATGATGTGATGGTGCTAGAAGAACTTTTTATTCAGAGCTTTGTATATTTTGATTTATCTTAAATAAAATAAAAATTTAAATATCGTTTAATAAATTTGATATAATCTTATGAGAAAATTCAAATACCTACATACTCTCCTCACTAGACTTCCTTCGTGCATCTTGGCTTTGTGCTATAATATTTTGAGCCAAAGCTCAAATGGGTAGGGTAAAAAATTTTGTTGGTTTCACAAAGGTTTTACAATTTATAATGCAATACAAAGAGTAGTAAACAATCACGAATTCAAATGCAATACAAAGAGCAGTAAACAATTATGAATTCAACCAAGAGAAAAAATTGTAACCTTACCTATGGTGTCGCAAACTAAATCAAATTTCTCATCAGTTGTTGGCAATGCCCTGCTCTCTTCCTTCACACAACATTTTTCCCTTTTTTGTTGTATGATTTCTTTCTTCACATGGGAAATTTTAAAATTTTTGATTTTGATTCAGTAGTCGGTGTTATTTAATGCCAACTTGAGTGCCAAATTTTGGCCGTTAATGTAACCAATTTGAGGCACCTAAGGTAGTGCCAAGTGTGCCTAATTGAGCACCTATCATTGATATATAGTGACTATTTTCATTTTTGTGACCACCATTGTCCCACTGCTCCTTAATAAGCTTGGTGCAGTAGAGTGGTTTTTATTGCGGTCCCACAAGGTGCTTCATCCTTCTTAGTGGTAGTGCGGTGAAAGCTTCTGTGGTGGCACACAAGTCTTCCTTCTTTTCTTGGCAGTCTTGTGATGACTCCTACAAGTCTTCTACCATTGGCGTGCGGTAGTACGGTGACCACTACTGTCTTGCGGCTCCTTCATTAGCTCAATGCGATAGAGTGGTTTTTACTGTAGTCCTGCAAGTTGCTTCTTCCTTCTCGGCGGTAGTGTGGTGAAAGCTTTTGTTGCAACATTTTTATTCACAAAGGAGGCCATAGAGAGAGGACGTGGATGATGTAGAAATACTAAATCATTGAGAGGAAAGTGGGTGGAAATAGATGAGACAACATTGATTAAGCACTAAATTTATTTTGATATTTTGTTGTGTGAGGAAAAATTACTAATGACCTTTTATAAATGTGTTTGATAGCATATCATGCCATTGGAAATTAGAGGGGATTCCTATCTTATAGTTGACTTAAGGAATGCCATAAGTCAATTGTCGGCATTTACAAGGTATGTGGTTATATGAAATGTTCATGTGTGAGAGACATAGAGATATTATATTGCATTTTAATTTATGACTAAAGGTTTATTCTAATTTACTATTCTTATATTAGGTGGGTGACCTCCACAGAGATCCATGAATTTGAAGTGCCTAAACTTTGAAATTCTTCAGTAATATTATGTTGTACTTGGACAATTGAAAACCTATTTTATTCTCCTAGCAAGCTTTTTTATTTTCCATCATAATTCTAGACCAAACAACATTTGTGGGGATGGCCTTTTACACCAATCTTAATTTGTATGAAGTTCAAGA
Source organism: Sequoia sempervirens (assembly GCA_007258455.2). Classification (NCBI taxonomy): domain Eukaryota; kingdom Viridiplantae; phylum Streptophyta; class Pinopsida; order Cupressales; family Cupressaceae; genus Sequoia; species Sequoia sempervirens. Next base: position 412,266,962 of record VDFB02105785.1, read on the forward strand.
ACCTATTAGTAAGCAATAAATTCCTTTCATAGACAAGAAATGTAAAGGCTTCATTTAAGAAAAGATAAGTAGTCTCTTTCTGAGGATAATCCACATGCAAAAAGTAAAAAGCACATAAAAAACAATTGTACAGTAGAAAATTAGATTCAATCAATTTTTTATAAGGAAAAAAAGGTTTTGAAGTGGCCCTGAAACCCTTTACAATGATGAAGCTGCAAGATAAATTAAACCACTAAGCCCAACAGCCCAAAAAACCAAAAAGCTGACATAAGATGGAACATTAGCAACTTGTCAGCAAACCCAAAAGCAAAAAACATCAGCAAACTGATGCAGAGTGGCAGGGGAAGACAGCCTCTTAAGAGCTTCTCTCAAATACGCTCAAATATACTCCTTAATACACCATACAACTAATGAGAAAATTAAGCATTATTTTAAATCCACACCCAAATACAATCAGGAGGCTTGTAAATGACTCATAATCTCTTAGCATGGCTAAACTAAGCCAACAAACAAGACTTCTCACTTTGGAACACTCTTTCATCTATTGCTGCCATATTATGCCTTGTAGCCCTTGTAGCCCTGTCTAATGGACAATCAACATAAAATCATTCTAGTGAATGAAACTAGGCCAAACTCACTGGTTTTTGACACTTGATACTATCCTCCACAAACCCCCAAAACCACAAGTTTTGACTCCAACACAAAGGGCAACAAATGACATGTTTTATAATGCTACAAGGAGGCCTAAAAGACACTTTTCAATGCAAGTATGGTTACCTTGGCACACCCCAACACCCCTAAGCCAATGAATGCATTCCTATACCTTCAATAAACTCATTCCAACTGCTCCCAAGCAACACAAAACAGAAAACTCACAAATCTTACCTCAAATCAGATTTTTGCAACAAATTTTGGCTTGTCACATAGAGATGCCAAGCCTAGGGTTGCTCAAAATTTGCACCAGAACCCCTTCCATCCTCCAAGAACTTCAAGAACATAAATTACATGATCTTCATTGCCTTCCCACCAAAAATCAGGCCATGAGCAAGTGGAGAAGGCGAGTTATAAAGCATTTTAGACCAAACCTGAATTTTGAGGGTTTTCTAGACCACTTTCAGTAAAACGCGAATATCTCTTTCAATTCTTAATGAAAAAGGCTCAAACCACCACCAAAAGAAAGGTAGTTCAATTATCTATCGATCCATTATGGTCTTCAGCCTTTAGAGTACATAATAATTCCGTACCACATGTTTTAGCAGCAATTTTACACACAGAAAATGAAGGAAAACAGGGTTTCTTTTTATTCAAACTTTCTCCAAACTTCAGAATCAACATGCCTCGACCAAAAGAGGCCTATTTCAACCTTTGAAACCTCTTTCCAAATCCATCCAACTGATTTTTGAATTAGTTGGATGTTGGAAACAACTAATTTTTAAAATATTCCAAACTAGACTCCTAATTGCCTAGTTAAGGCAATTTATACTACTCTCAAGAATCCCACTTACAATAAACATTTAAAAGGTGTTAAAACACAACAAAACACATCAAAAACATCAAGGAGACTCCCCTCAAATACCTGGTTGCACCAAGGCATCTTAATTCCTTAAATTGCTTAGATGCACCAAGTTCACATGGTGAGGAAGGAGACCTTGTTCTTACAACTAGACTTGACTTCAAACCCAAAACTTGTTACAAGACATGAAAGATGGTTCTTGGAACCTTATTACATCCCAAACTTCTTGACAACACATAAAAAAAAACAAACAATACCTCCAAGAGGCATGGAGACCCCAAGGTGCTCCCAATTACATTATTATTGTCTTTTTTAGACCTTATTAAGCCTAAATAAGCACAAAACATTCTTATTCCATCCTAGAATTCATTGTCATCATGAAATTTATTGAACCTTCAAGGACTCTTTTCCCTTTCATTCCAAGGTGTAGGTTCCCCTGCACCATACACCCCCCCATAGGAAAACTCTTGTCCCAAGAGTAAAATCTAGCTCTTTGTCTCCACATTGCCACTCCATGCATATCCAGACCTGCTACTTGCCTTTTCCTCACACCTGGATCAAAATTTGATATCCTCCTAGCCCTTATACCTACAAACAAACAAGGGTTAGAAACATAGTGTTCTACCTTCTTCCTTGTTCCATCTCCACACTTGTATCCATGCATTTTTTCTTCCATAATCTGCCCTCTCTTCATTGTCATCAGACCTTTGCACCTTTGTTCCACTTGTTCTTTCCTCACTGTGATTAGACCTTGTTCACTGTCATTGCCCTGTATCACTGTTTTATCAGACTCACCAGCCCTTATGCTTGCAAAGTTCACATGTTTGTCACCATAGCTCATGCTTATAGGACACACAATGGTCCCCACAATAAGCTCTTCCTGTTTTCCAAACACTTCACTCAGTCTTCCATACTTATACACTTTCCTATCAGCATTCTCCTTGACTGTATCAGACTTTGATGTGAATTTATCACTTACTCCTTGTAAAACTAAACTCCTTATTGTCCTCCCATCATTCAGCTTAACAAGATCAGACTTAGGCAAGAGTGTTTTCTCTGCCCTTTGCAAAAACAAATCTTCCATTGCCCTAACACCATTTGTAGATGCCTTCCATACTGTCACAACACCATCAACCTGCTCCAAACCTGCAATCACATCAGACTTACTGTTCTCAGGCCTTAAAGGCTCCTTCTTACCCAAAATGACAACTTTACTTTTTCCTTTATCTCTTGCACTACCTTGTAAAGGAGTTAGTTTAAAACTCTCACCATCTTTCCTTATTGTATAGGTGTTTTCCCAACCATCATATAGGGTCTTTCTATCAAATTGCCATGGCCTTCCCAAAAGCAGATGACAACAGTCCATTGGCAAAATATCACATAGGACTCTATCCTTATACTCCCCAATCTGGAAATCCACATAGGCTTGTTCATTTACTATTATTTGGCTATCATTGACCCAAGAAACTTTGTAGGGTGCAACATGTGGGATTCTTTCTAAACCCAACTTATCTACCATCTCCCTAGAAACCATATTATCTTGAGAACCATAATCAATTACAACTTGACATACCTTCCCTTTGCTTTTGCATGATGTTCTAAAGAGACTCCTCCTTTGGCTCAGATCTTCTTCTTTTTGTCCCTGCAACAAGGTCCTTCTTACCATGAGTGCTTCCCCTACTTCTGGATCTGCAGGTCTGCTTGGTGAACTCACACTCTCTTCTTCATCTCCTTGCACATATTGAACTCTTTTATCAGCTTTCCTTTCACTCCCACTTGCACTAGTACTAAACCTTTCAGGACACTTGAATGATGGGTGTCCAAACTCATTACACCTATAGCATCTTCCTGAGAACTCACTATAATCTTTTCTTGATCTAAAGCTGCTTCTTCCTCCTCTCCATCCTCCTCTTGCTTCAGGAACTTGGTCCTTGTTCTTATCAGCATCTTCATGATCCTCTTTAGGTTGCCTTGATGTTGAACTTGTACCTCTACCCCTAGATGTGTTGCCTCTTCCTCTTGCTGCCTTCTCTTGTCTTCTCTTCAATTTCTCTTCTGCCCTCATAGCCATTTGAAAGCATTGTTCAACTGATTTAGGTGCCAAAATGCTGATCTCATCCTGGATGTCATACCTCAAGCCATTCAAGTACCTAGCAACCATTTCATCTTCATCTTCTTCATGCTTAGTTCTTATGCTCAACTTATAAAATTCTTCAGTATATGATTGCACATCCAAATCTTTTTGTCTAAGATTTTGCAACTTTTTAAGCAATTAAACATTGTAATCACAAGGGAGAAATTTACCTTTCATTTTAGCCTTCATCCTTTCCCATGAAATGATCTTGCTCTTTCCTTGTCTCTCTCTTTCCTCTTGCACAAAATTCCACCATACCAAGGCATGTCCCTTCAATCTTGTTTTGGCCCTCTTCACCTTAAGTCCTTCATGAACATCTTCACTATCAAAGTAGTTTTCCATAGCCCCAATCCAATCTAGGAGCTCTTCACTATCAAGTTTTCCTCCATACATAGGAACATCTATTTTGCCATGTCCCTCCTTCCTCACAGCCTTCAAAAGCTTGATTGTTCTTGCATCATTAGGGTCCATCTCCTCTTCTTCACCAAGAGCTTCTTCTTCCTCTTCAGTTTCACTCACATCCTCTTCCACTCTATGCTTTTCCTTCCAAGCAGCCATCTCTCTTTTTAAGGCTTCTATCTCCCTGTCATGAGTGTCAATTTTCCTTGCAACTACACTTCCTTTGGGTGGCATTTTCACAATCCTATCTCTTCACCAACCTGCAAAACCAATCTGAAAACAACACAAGATCTATTTCCTTGATCTGATACCACTATGATGCAGAGTGGCAGGGGAAGACAGTCTCTTAAGAGCTTCTCTCAAATACGCTCAAATAAACTCCTTAATACACCATACAACTAATGAGAAAATTAAGCATTATTTTAAATCCACACCCAAATATAATCAGGAGGCTTGGAAATGACTCATAATCTCTTAACATGGCTAAACTAAGCCAACAAACAAGACTTCTCACTTTGGAACACTCTTTCATCTATTGCTGCCATATTATGCCTTGTAGCCCTTGTAGCCCTATCTAATGGATAGTCAACATAAAATCCTTCTAGTGAATGAAACCAGGCCAAACTCATTGGTTTTTGACACTTGATACTATCCTCCACAAACCCCCAAAACCACAAGTTTTGACTCCAACACAAAGGGCAACAAATGACATGTTTTATAATGCTACAAGGAGGCCTAAAATACACTTTTCAATGCAAGTATGGTTACCTTGGCACACCCCAACACCCCTAAGCCAATGAATGCATTCCTATACCTTCAATAAACTCATTCCAACTGCTCCCAAGCAACACAAAACAGAAAAACTCACAAATCTTACCTCAAATCAGATTTTTACAACAAATTTTGGCTTGTCACATAGAGATGCCAAGCCTAGGGTTGCTCAAAATTTGCACCAGAACCCCTTCCATCCTCCAAGACCTTCAAGAACATAAATTACATGATCTTCCTCGCCTTCCCACCAAAAATCAGGCCATGAGCAAGTGGAGAAGGCGAGTTATAAAGCTTTTTAGACCAAACCTGAATTTTGAGGGTTTTCCAGACCACTTTCAGTAAAACGCGAATATATCTTTCAATTCTTAATGAAAAAGGCTCAAACCACCACCAAAAGAAAGGTAGTTCAATTATCTATCGATCCATTATGGTCTTCAGCTTGTACAGTACATAATAATTCCGTACCACGTGTTTTAGCAGCAATTTTACACATAAAAAATGAAGGAAAACAGGGTTTCTTTTTATTCAAACTTTCTCCAAACTTCAAAATCAACATGCCTCGACCAAAAGAGGCCTATTTCAACCTTTGAAACCTCTTTCCAAATCCATCCAACTAATTTTTGAATTAGTTGGATGTTGGAAACAACTAATTTTTAAAATATTCCAAACTAGACTCCTAATTGCCTAGTTAAGGCAATTTATACTACTCTCAAGAATCCCACTTACAATAAACATTTAAAAGGTGTTAAAACACAAAAAAACACATCAAAAACATCAAGGAGACTCCCCTCAAATACCTGGTTGCACCAAGGCATCTTAATTCCTTAAATTGCTTAGATGCACCAAGTTCACATGGTGAGGAAGGAGACCTTATTCTTACAACTAGACTTGACTTCAAACCCAAAACTTGTTACAAGACATGAAAGATGGTTCTTGGAACCTTATTACATCCCAAACTTCTTGACAACACAAAAAAAAACAAACAATACCTCCAAGAGGCATGGAGACCCCAAGGTGCTCCCAATTACATTATTATTGGTCTTTTTTAGACCTTATTAAGCCTAAATAAGCACAAAACATTCTTATTCCATCCTAGAATTCATTGTCATCATGAAATTTGTTGAACCTTCAAGGACTCTTTTCCCTTTCATTCCAAGGTGTAGGTTCCCCTGCACCACAAACCTACTGAACCAAAAAAGGAAGCACCAACTACATCAAATTATCTAAAACATTAGCCAAGGCCATGTTCTCCTTGATGACCTCCTCATGCATACTAATAATATCCTTCAACTCCTCAACAACAACAACAAATCTCTTTTTCATCTTTCTCCTCATCCTAAGGCACAAACCTGCCTACATGTCCTTCTCCAGCATAGAAGTAGAAGCTTTTGCTTTCTCCAGTAGGTAAGAGCCACTAATCTCTTCAATCCTTTCCTCCATATTACCCAAGTCAAGTGGTTTTCTAGTCCAATTTAGTGCTTTCTCATTCAAAACAAAAATGCCCATAGCAATGGTTTTCAAAGAGTTATTGCTGATATGGAACACCATTTTCAAGTCCTCTGACATCTTTCCCATTTTATCCTCCAAACTTGCCACTCTATCCTCTAACATTTTATTAACAATAACTTCCAAAGAGGAAATTCTTTCCTCATGAGAAACCCCCAAACAATTAGCATTGTCTAGTAGCTTATCAAGCTTAATATCCATTGATTTCACTTTGCCTTTTATTTCTCACTTTGGGTATATATCTCAAGTTGAAAATAGTCTTCAAAATGTCTACTAATCAAATTTGTGCCCCATGGGATTGATCTCACCCTTTGCAATATCGTCTTAACTCACATAAGTGATTTGAAAGTTTTGAAATGACTTTGTTCAAATTTTGTGAGCTAGTAAAGACCCCTTGAATAAAAAAATCATAATTGACCCCTAAGTGATTCAATTCCTTAGACCTTCGAGATGACATAATCCTTAGGATTAGTTATAGTTTCAAGAGAGGTAGAGTGATTTCATTCTACTCATGTTGAAATGTGTCAATTTTGCCATCAACAAGGTGATATGATAGATGGATACCTCTCAAATGAATAGTTGGATCCTTGTTCTTCTTCTTTTTACACTTCTTACTAAATTATTTTTGAGAAGTTGTAGCTGTAGGTTGCTCTTAGGTAGCTTGTGTGGCTTGTAATCACACTTCTTGTGTGGTAGTTGGATACATAGTTTGAAGTCAAGCATATCCAAACCCACTACTAGTATTGCATTAGCTACACCATATATTAATCTAGCTTGGTTAAGAGATTCAATTAGTTGCTTTTTTGTTAAATGTTCCAGGTTTTTCTTAGCCTTATCACCTTTTGTTTTCCACTTGGATTTCTTGTTCTCCTTTGTTTTGGAGGAAGACTCTTCTTTTCTCTCTTTTTTTCTTGTCATCCTTTCACTTTCTCTTCTAATAGCACTTGATCTTTATTTTTAGCCAAGAAAAGTTGATATCTTCAATTGCTCTACTTATATCAATTATTGAGATGTTTTCTTTGATAGATCTGAAGTGTGGGAAAAGGTATCCCACAAAGATGGTCCTTTTAGTTACACAATGGGATCTAAAGGGAGTTTTAAGTATAACCTTTTCCTAGGGATTTCATTAGGATGGAGATCACAATGTGTGTAATGATTGACTTTCAACCTCAATGATGAGTCAATTAGACCTGGATCTCAGTCCTTAGGATAGTAGGATAATGGGATAGATCTAAAACCAATTTGAAATTATATGAAAATTTTAAACTACATGAACTATAAGACCTAGAACATGAAATGCAAATTCTTGAAAGTACATAGAAACTAAAACCACAATTTGCAAGCAAATCTGAGAAGGGTTAGGACATATGTACTAGTCACCAAAAGTAGGATCTAAGCTCTGTTGAAGGACAGGTTTTCCCTAGGATGAATGGGTCCTGGTTAAGGGTCTTGAAAATTCTTTTTGCAGTCCTCTAAGGTAAGATCTTACCTTCTATTTTGGATAGGTTCCACTATCGAACAACCATAAATAAATTCTGAATTTGAGTTTTTGTGACTTGACAACAATGAATGCAACAATGTAAAATTTCTCTTCAAGATCTTCAATCCTTCTTCAACAAGTGTAATCTACACATACAAAGAGGGAAAAATGGTTTTGTTTATTTGTATGGGGGTTTTCCTTAGTCAAACCCATTTTTGGTAATTAAACCTTGATAGAAAGATAATGACAATGGAGAAGGAAATGATGAATGAACACTTGCTTGCTACAACTCACCAAACCTTCAATGGCTTCCCTTAGAGAATTGAAGTCTAACAAATCACTCCAAGGATGTCATATTTCTTTGGTTGATTTGTTGGATACTTGATTGCTTGGATGCTTTGAGGATCAACAATGCATATTAGCCTTCACAAGATGACATGAACACACATGAACTTTGGCATGATGATGATAGGATCATGATTGCTGCAGCAAATGATTGATAAGTTTTCTCTTGAATGATCTTGACAATAATATTTTCTCATATGAAGTCTCCAAAAAGTGTGTTTCAATTTGAATTGATAAAAAGACTATGTATCTATAGGCGTTTATCTAATTTCTCAAAAATTAGATTCCAAAAGCCAACAATTGAAATTTGAATTTAAATCATTAAAAGACCACCAAAAACATATCTAAAAATGGGTCCTAAGACTTAAAGGGGACCCATTCGCCCTTGGGTGAATGGGTCCTAGCCTAAAAGTCTAGGACACTCATTCTCCAATGTGATTTAATTATTAATTACATCAATTAAATATTGCTTTCCCTTTCAGGAAACAGAAAAATTAAGGCTTTCGAATGCATAATTTAGGCAATTAGAAGCTTAATTAAGTCCAATAAATTAAGGGACACATAAAAAGTGTGAAATTGTAAAGGGTATATAATTTCCTACACTACAAGATCAATCTACCATTGGAACTTGTTTATTGCATATTACTTGAGTATCATACATTGGATTGAACACATTTGCATCATTAGATAGATTGGAATGAATATTTCCTCCTATCTTGAATGTTGTCATATGTTTGATTGTCATTCTACAAAATATTCTCTTGCATCGTGATGATTTTGACAAGTAGATTGGAAGTCTTAAACATCATTTTAATGGTTGTGCCTTGATATATACTCTTTCTATCTTTCCCACTTTTGTTAAAAAACTGTGACACACTATTGTGGGATCATTCAAATGTAAATGAATTCAAAAATATTAATGTTGAATATTAGATGGCCTTTGATATTAACCAATAGTGTAACTCCACAATATCTCAAAATATTATATTTAAACCATTTATCATTTTTTCTAAAATATTGAATAGATGTAGGGTGGTATTTGTGTAGGTAGTAGACAAGGTTATTGTTAGAAATATTGTACAATATTGTATACATGTAGTTTGATCTCTATATAATGCACTCTAAGATCTATGGAATGCACTCCAAGCTCTTGGATTGAATCTACACGTTTAAAATTTAAAAATTTATGCAACTTTTAGGTGTTGTCCCTCAGTATTATTTGGCATTAATGTCATAACACCAAAGTTGGGGTATCAAGTTGTGCACATGGTGATCTTTTTGTTCAGCTATTCTTGTATGAGTTTAGTTTTTAGTTTCAGATGATAATTTCCATTTTATGATAATAAAGTCAAAATGTGGTGTGATAATTGCACTGTCAGCGAAGATTATTGTTTTTGTTGAATGGGAATATTTCCCATCATAATACCCAGACTTCAAAATTCATTATGTCAAAGTAAAGAAACTTCTATGAGACTTCGATGAGCATAGATAATTGATTCATTTTTGTTTGGTAGGGTTTGTTACCCTAATCATGGTGACAGTGGTAAGTAAAGATTTGTTTCAGAAATCAGTTACAATGGTTTTTGACGGGACAAGAAATTACAGTGAAGAGCAAGCCAGTGAAGAAATTCTCGTTATACACTTCGGACTCCAGGTGTAATCTTTATCATTTTTTTTGTGAACTCATGAGCAGTAGATGTATCTTGTTGTTCATAATACTAGTTAGTTGTATTCGGGTTCTTGATTTGTTTGCTTAACAATGGGAAATATTATATCTGTTTGTAAAGGAGAACAGTTACACATTCTCCTGTTGGGCAGTTTCTGTAACTAGAAACTATTTCAAATGGAAAAATAAGAAGCTGAATTAAAAAAAGAAGTGTTGGACACTATGTATTGCAAGATGTTTTTGAAAAATAAGATAGGAAGGTTTTAATGTTAAAAAGGCCTTTGGTAACACAATGCAAAATCTTTTGTGAATATATATGTATATATACTTGGTATTTTGGAGACTCCACATACACTAAGTTTTCAAAATATTAAGTGTATAGGGTTGTGAAAAATGGTATTGTTGTGAAACAGAGTAACCCTCTGTAAATTTTCTCATTCATGGTTGAATTAGATTTTTTCTAGTGAGGCATTGTAATAGTGAGTTTTGAAATTAAGCTAGTGAGGCATTTTCGAGTGGTTTTATTCCCCGGGAGGATTTCCACTCAGGACAAATGTGGTGTAATAATTTTATGGTTTTTTAATTATTTGGCATTGTTACATAATCATTTTCTTTAAAGCTTTCTCCCTACAATTTTTTATAAGTGCATTTGATTTATGTTGATCAAGTCAAAAGAGAAAAACACATTTTGTGTCAATTTTTGTTAACAACAAAAATTAACCTGAGACACTAATTCACCCCCCTCTCTCAGTGTCTCCACCACTCCAACAAGTGGTATCAAATCCAAACCCTTGAATACTGGTCTAATAATTTTAGGGGTTCCTAGTTCTTTGGAGTGTTGTGGTTGATATGGAAAAAAGTAGAAGGAATAAAGGAAAAAGAAGTTCACAACAAAATTCCAATCATCAAATTCTTCCTGAACCTAATATGTGTAGTAATGAAGAAGAGACCATAAATAGCAACTCTGAAATTATTGAGTACCCTAGATTTGGAACTCCTTAGTTCAAAGGTACAAACTTTATTTTGTGGAAACATAGGAAGTTAATTGAAATGAATCAGAATGGTGAGCTACAAGAGGAGATATCTTTGGATACTGAAATAAGTTGTGAAACATTTGCATGTGAAGAAGGTGTAAACCTTCATAGGTTTGAAAAGAATCTAATTGAATCCAGAGAGATTATTAATGAACATTCAAATGATCTAGAAACTAGTGTAGAAGTAGATCAACTTTTGGGTGAGGTTAACTCTAAACAAGAATATGATGAACAAGAAAGTGAGGTTGATTTGGAAGGTGAGCTCTTGTGTGCCTTAGATATGATTAAGCAGCTTAGAAGAGAAAACTAGAATTTAAAAGGACAAATTCAACAAGAAAAAATGTCACAAAAAAACTAAGCTCAGATCTTGTGGAAGCAAAACTACAAGTTGAAGCAGCTAGAAAGATTGAGGGAGAAATTAAAAGCCAACTTAAGGGAAAAGAACAAAGTATAGAAAAACTTGAATGTCAAGTGGTTTTACTGAGGAACATTGATAAAGCATCAAAGTAGTTAAGTGATGAGAAAATTAATGAGAATGGCTCCATGTCTTTGGATACAATCATTGGTGTGCAAAAAGATCCAAGTGACAAAAGTGGTCTAGGCCTAGAGGAAGGACAGTGCTCCAAGGTTAGGAAAATACCTAGAACAAATGTAGATTTAAACTTTCATGTTGCTGACCTTGAAATTGCAAGAAGCAAACAACATGAGGATATCAATAAAGGAGGAAGGAATAGAAAAAACATATTCATAGGATCTCCCTCTACTTGGAAATGTAAATTGATGAGGTATAATTATTCTTTTTCAAGCTATTTCTATTCATGTTTTGAATATGGCCATAGAGAATCTGAGTGTTTGAAAAAAGTGTAGAAAAATAATTGGCAAAAGAAATATGATATTATTACATGCTTCAAGTGTAGTTAGTCTAGTCACAAGGAAAGGTTTTATAGGGAGAAATAATTTGGAAATGGATCTTTAAGGGTCTAGAGAAGAAAGCAAGGAAAGGAGAAGGGAGGACTTAGTCATGTGCATGATGCACAAGGAGCATCTCTTAGCACTTAAATGGTTGCATGATTTTAGGGGGAGTGATCCAATGTCTTATTTTCTACCCCCAAGGAGTCTTAGGATGTAGTGGAACAAGTATTTTCATTAAGTTTTGATGTAGTTTTCCTACCTCGTGGATTAGGTGAAAAAATCTTAGTCTTTTTGGAGCTGCAATTTTTTTTGGTTGACATGACTATTGTCATGTATTTGATATATTTTTTTTGCCAAATGTCATGAATGATAGGTGCAGATAACACCTGATACATTTTATTGATGTTTTATTTTGTTATACTTTCATTTTTTCAGAAGTTGTCTTATTCTCTTCAAGAAGTTGTTCTTATGGTGGAGACATTACACAAGAACAGTGGTATATCTAGTGTCAATAACTTCTTATACAGTGTTTCAGTATAATAAGCTAGTATTGCTTTGTCATTACATTATTATAGACATATTATTAGTGCTCAATGAAGTGTGTTGTAAATGATCACATCTTAGCTAGTGTGATGTCAGAGGTTAAAGATAAATTCATGGCACACTATTTGTACTTTGATTGTGATACAGTTACAACTTTCTTCTATCAGTAGTATTTATGCATTTTACTTGGACAAGGATAGTCAATGGCTTGAAGACTACAACCTTATTGGTGATAGATCTTATGAAGTTGTAATAAGTTTTATAAATCTTCATAATAGTATGAATTTATGCATGGATAGTGGTCTGAAACAAGACTTTAGTACAAATGTTCTCTATGCTTGAACTGGTAACAATGTCAGATGAATCTTTGATATGTTGTTTTTGTGTTGATAGTGATATTTCTTAAAGAGAGTCCACAGTGAATTTGGAATTGAATTTTTTTTGTGAAGTACATTTTTTGCAAAATACAACATGAAGAATAGTTCATGAAAGGAATTATGTTAGTTAGTTACAATGAATGCAATAAATTCATTGTTGATGGATTAAATCTAGACAAAGTTCTTGTTGATCTTTTGTGGTGTTGATCTTTTCTTGATGCTAGTACTATGTCAATATTCATCAGGTGTTCAGGGAGAAAGATGTTTATGTGGTTGTAAGAGGTACAAGGTCTCTCCGTACTTTGACATAACAAAAATTATGTATGCGTGTAGTGACTGTGTTTTTACATTTACAGATTGGCTCATATCTGGTGAAAAAGGTTAGATAAGGTAAAGATGTTGTGTTTGATGAAAAATAAGGTATTTTCTTAGATAAAGTGACAGTCACAGGTTGTTGGTGATCTTTGTTCTTACTTGACAATATAGTATGGTTCATAAGAGGACAATATCTTATGATTAACACAAATGGAGATTTGAATATGTTGACTTATGGGTAACAAGCCACAATTTTTCTATCCTGAGAATGTTTTTGATAATAGTTATTCAGTGATATAGTAATATTTTCCCAGTTGTGATTTTCTCTTAGAAATCAAATGGTTTCCTTTGCTCTGATATACTACAATGGTGATATTTTATAGTTTGAAAATGTCCTTATTCATAGAGGGTTGGTAGTTGTCAGTGCTTTTTGTCTAGTGATGCGATAGTGAAATGTTTGGTTCACTGTCATGGTTTAATGTCTCATTCTTATTCTCAGTAACATTGGTTGTTTAGAATATGATTGAGTTCAATTCTTTGTTGACAGTGGATGGTTTTGTTGTATACTTGGTTCATGACCAATGTGTTTGTAATAGAAGTTCATTCATTTCTTTAATAGAAATGGTATTCATAAAGTATATACCAATAAGGAGGAGAAGTACAATATTTTCTTTGCTATGATTTACTTGGATGCTTGGATAGTGGTGAAATGGTGAACTAGTGAACATGAGTAGATCCCAATAGTAGTCATATTTGCTTAACTGATGAGGGAAAAACCCAAGACACAGAAAATAACCCACAAACAAGAGAATAATTTTATTATTCAGAAAATGGATCTTCTTACATGCAGAGGATCTCAATCCCCAATTTCTACAACACATGCAAGTTATAGAAAGCTACAGAATAACCCTTTCGCAATATGCGAGCTTGTCCCCAAAAAGTTACCCAAAAATTAGAAACCTGCCCATAAATAGAGCTCCTCTTTAGTTTGGAGCAAAAACAACATTCAAATTTGAGTTTAGGTGGTTTCGCACCGAAAAATTACAACTTGAAGTTCAAATTTCAAAAGAACATTTGCAATTGTATCTTCTAGAAAGTGTGCCAACTTCCCGGGGCCATAACTTTTGATCTGGGACTCCGATTCGCGAACCGTTTGAACTGTTGGAAAGGTCACGAAGTCAACAACGCACTTGAAATTTGCTAACCTAATTTCAGAAAGTTTCAGGGCTGATCTGGGAACTCTAAGTGCCCCAAATCTAACTCAGAAGATTTTCAGGTGCAAATCTAGGAATCTAAAACTACAATATCTTTCCACCCAGGAACAAAAAATAAAAACCGTAAATTGGGAATTTCATTATGACTAAAATGTAAAAACATCTAAAAACCAAGAAACTTGAAATTTAACTATTTTTGGGTGATGCAAGATTTCCCTTACACCACTGGATGCTCTTGCATCAGACACCCAAGGTAATTTGAGAAGTGACCCCGTCACGTCTCAGATGGGGGAGGAAAACCCAAATGGTCAACCTCTACCTTAGGAAACCAAGATGAATCTTCAATAGGCCTTCCTTTCTATTTCATCAGATATTCTTCATACTACCTATTCCTGGTACTCCTTCCCACACGACTATCTAGGATTTCTTCAATCTCCTCCTTTTCTGAAGTAGGTGCTGGAATCCCACACTGTTCCATCGTTGGTACTTCCTCTGCACCACCTTCATGATACTCTGTCAAATCTAAAATGTTGAATACGGAAATGTTGAATCCATCGGAAGCTCTACCTCATGCCATTCCTG
>VDFB02105785.1:412285091-412323789 GCA_007258455.2 Sequoia sempervirens
GATTGGGCCTCCTCATCTACGTAATTGCAACCCTTCCCGACCCAACCACGGCCTTTTATTCTCTACCCTTCCTTGTGGTGTTGTGGACATTCATAGGGTCAATGCACTTCTTCACCACACTAGAAACATGTTCCTTTGAAAACACCTCTTCTAGATCCTTGTCCATATCTCCCTCGTCCTCTACCTCTTTGATCACCACTGTTTTGATCACGAGGGTAGCAGAAGTTGTCATTCCTTTGGCTTCGGCTGGTACCCACATCTTCACTTTTCTTTTCATCATCATTTCAGCTTCCTGAAGGTCTTCTATTTCCCCTTCCGCTTTGACCTCATCGTCCTTTTTGCTTGCCATCAAATCTTTTGTTTAGCTTCTCTTCCACCTTTAGAACAAACTGATACACATCCTCCATGGTGGTCATTCTGACTATGCTTAACTCCTCCTGAATGGTCGGTCGTAACCCATTAAGATATCAGGCTACCTTCTCCTTATTGGGCTCTGTGTGACTTGTTCTGATGATTATCTTGTGAAAATCTTCAGTATATTCTTTCACAGATCTGCTTCCTTGCTTCAACCCTTGCAATTTCTTCAACAGATCTAACTTGTAGTCCATTGGTATGAATTGCTTCTTCAGTTTTTCTACCATGTGATCCCATCTGGTGATATTTCCTTTTCCTCTTCGATTCCGTTCCAACTAGACCTCTTTCCACCAAATACTGGCATGGCCCTTCAGCTTCATTTTTGCAAACTTAACCCGATCTGGATCCTCTATTTCCTCATACTCAAAATATTCTTCTAGCTTGTTGATCCAGTCGATCAACTCTTCTAGGTTTAGACTTCCAGAATAACTGGGGACTTCTCTCGGTCTTTTCCCAATCTTTGAAATGGCCCTTATTAGCTGCATTTGGTCTTGATCAATTGCTTCTTCTTCCTCTTCTGCATTTGAACCTTCTTCCTCTCCTTCATCCTCACTTTCCTCCCTCGGGTTTAACCCTCTTCTCAACTACTCTTGTAACGCATCAATATGTCTTTGGAGGGCTGCTAGTGCATCTCTTCCACCAACATTTATGCCACCTCAACCACCTCTGGCACCACCATGCCTACCATACATCACTCTTGGAGGCATCTTTCTTGACCTCGACCCACAACCATGGTCCTAGTGTGAACTGCCTCATGATCGGCGATCTGTCCACATGCTCAAGAAAACCCGCTTTGATACCACTTGATGAGGGCACAACCTGAGACACAAAAAATAACCCACAAACAAGAGAATAATTTTATTATTCAGAAAATGGAGCTTCTTACATGTAGAGGATCTCAATCCCCATGTTCTACATCACATGCAAGTTATAGAAAGCTACAGAATAACCCTTTCGCTATATGCGAGCTTGTCCCCAAAAAGTTACCCAAAAATTAGAAACCTGCCCATAAATAGAGCTCCTCTTTAGTTTGGAGCCAAAATAACATTCAAATTTGAGTTTAGGAAGTTTGGCACCGAAAAATTACACCTTGAAGTTCAAATTTCAAAAAAACATTTGCAATTGTATCTTCTAGAAGGTGCGCCAACTTCCAGGGGCCATAACTTTTGATCCAGGACTCCGATTCGCGAACCGTTTGAATCGTTGGAAAGGTCATGAAGTCAACAACATGCTCATTATCTACTACGCCAATTTTGGAAAGTTTTGGGGCTGATCCAGGACCTCTAAGTGCCTCAAATCTAACTCAAAAGATTTTCAGGTGCAAATCTGGGAAACTAAAACTACAATATCTTTCCACCCAGGAACAGAAAATAAAAACCATAAATTGGGAATTTTATTATGATGAAAAGGGTATCCAAAAATGTAAAAAATCTAAAAACTGAGAAACTTGAAATTTAACTATTTTTGGGTGATGCAAGATTGCCCTTACACCATTGGATGCTCCTGCATCATTAACATTGGATAGTGGAATAATAATTGATCAATGCTCTTTCAAATATTTTCCCTTACATGATTCCTTGACAATGGTAGGTTGTTCAAGTAAAGTTTTTGATGCATAAGCCCAAGCTTGATAGCGAGATTATATCAAGTATCTGAGATGTTGACAATTGCCTCTCTAGATTGTCCCAAGCTTTGAATTGGTTGGTAAAATGGAAATTTGCATGTTGTAACGAAATTTTGTTTTATGGATGTTAATATCAGTGACTTTTCATTGCATGTGCAATGATAGTAGCTTACACATTCTATGTTTTTTGTCGCAACAATTCTTTTTTAGTGCAAGTATAAGATGACAGTGAGGCATGTTTTATTTGGTTCTTATTTGTAGACAATAGTATACTGCACAGGATGCAAGGTTGTAAATAAGAAACAATCCCTGCAATACATCATCTCAGTAAATGGTCAGACAGTGCACAAGAATTAATGGTAATAGGTGGATGGCATCTGTGATATAGGTGATATCTTGTCAATGTAGTATTTATATGATGCAAGTTTATTGATTTCATTAGTATGCTTGTTGGTCTGAAATTTCATTAGGTAGTAACAATAAGTACATGTGGACAGTATTTAAGGAATCTAATAGTGATTTCAATTGTTGCTCTTGTGCATTCAGATAGTGGGAGTAGTTCATGCATATTCTTTTCTCCCTTAGTATTTATTTGGCATTATGAGTTTGTACAAGCCATGTTGGACCTGTTTGAAGCATTGATAAATTTTTGTGAGCATTGGATGGATGATTTCCAATAAGCCCTAGGGTTTCTAGGCTTAAAATGAGGGTTTGGTAGTTTGGCCATTGGGGATTGTAGTTTTGTCAAAAAGTGGTAAAATCCTTGGTTTGAGCATCTAAGAAGTGCTACCCAATTAAGTTTATAGAGTTTGGAAAATATTGGTGAGTACTTTCTTTGAAAAAGAGGGCTAATTTGAGCCCTAAAAGGTGTAAAAATGCAAGTTTGAGATAGTTGTCACAAAGGAATCATTGGTGACTTGTTGATATTTTTTGGACCTTCAAAATGGGTCTCTAAAATAGGTCAGTTCTTGAACTAAAAGGAAGTGATTGTGAAGATATATCTGAGGGTATGTGTAGGATCATTATGGCAAAAACAAACCCTTAAGTGGCGAAAAATTTAGAAAAATTAGAGTTAGGCAACTTGATGTAAAAATTTGAATAAATTATCTATATTATTTCAAAAATATGTAACAATAGAATCTATAGTAATTTGAAAGTAGTTTCTAAACTACTAAGTTTATTTTTTTTTAAAATCTATTTGGTAAAAATTTTAAATTTCAATGTAGTAATACTTAAATTTTAGGGAAAAAATAAGTAGGTGTCTGTCTAACCACCCTACCCACAATAAAATGATAATTTTTTTATAAGATTTTAGATATAAGTAGAGGATTCATGTCTGGATGTGATGCATATTTTTTTGTAATTTTTTTCCAAGTAAATAATTAATTATGATTTTTGTTATTAAACCTTTTAAAAAATATAAAAACTCGTATGTTTGAACACCTTAACTTGGTCAAAACTTCATGAAATTCAATTTTGTTATTTTTAATCCTATAGTATGGGAAGCATAGAATGTAATGCATGTTTCAGATACAAAAAATGTGATATCATTTGGAAGTTATAGATTTTTTCAATTAGCCTATCAATCAGGACTTTTGTCATAATTCAAATAAAAAATGAATAATAATTATTTATTAAATTCAAAGTAAACCATACTTTATATTGGTGGAAAGTTAAGAATATCCTCTAAAAACCCTTTTTGTTTCATCAATTTTTGGTAAAAAAATGTTGTCAGCCACATACCCTACACATACCCATCATATTGCCACTTTTTGGCCCATCATCATCCTGTACATACCCCCAATTGAGTGGTTTCCCAATGTTACAAGGGAAAGACTAGATTTTGGTGAATTGATGAGATTTTGATGAGATTGTGATTTGATAGTTGTGGTTGCAAGTTTGAATTGTGTTTTGTGTGTTTGCAGGACCTCCTTTGATTGCATCATAATCCCTACCCAAAAATCTATGGTTCATTTTCTTTACCACTTTTGATTCTTTGACTTATCCACCAAGACCTCTGATGGATTTGACCACTTCATCTGCCCTCTACATGTAGCTTGTAATGTTTTCATCTTTAGAAATTTTCAATTTATATCAAATGTGATCTTCAGATTCTACATCTTAGCTTGTTTAACCTTATCATCTCCTTCATAAATTATTTTCAACTTTGTTCGAATTTCTCTAGCATTTTTAAATGCATAACATTCACTAATTCAAAGTTTGTGATACTACTTAAAAGAGTTTACCTTGCTTTGTTATTTATTTCATAGCCCTTGATTTAAACTTCAATGCTCAGACCATTTATAGCATATCCATCTTAAACTGATTTCCAAACATCATATCCCAAATAACATAGAAAGCTTTCCATGCTTGTTTTCTAGAATGTACAGTCCCTTCCATCAAACATAGGTATCTCCTTCTTGTGCACCATCCTAAATCTACCTCAAGCAATCAAGCTTTTCTCCAAGAAACCTCTCTCTTATGCCAATTGTTGAATGCACAAGACTACTGAGAGGGGGGGTTGAATCAACTATACCTTAAAACTTCAAAACCCTCATTAACATTCAGATCCATATTCATTCATTAAACCATTAAATCTGTTATGATGATTTAGCATGAAAAGAAAATAATAGAAACTAAAACAGATTAATACCATACACAAGATAACACTAGATTTATGTGGAAAAATAAGAAGCAAAAAACCACTGTGAGAATTAGGTCATAATATAAGTAATATTAAAACCAAATACAATAGGTCTCATTCTGCTGGAGGGCTCACTGCCCAAAGAAGAAAGGCTCACTTACAAAATAGGAAAGAAGATAGAGAAGAAATTTTACCTTGATAAAAGCATCTCAATGAAACAAAGAATCCACCATAATGACATCAACACCTTCATAGCATGATTGTAGAATTGTATCCACCTTTTTCTCACTGCATCCAGCAGACTAACACATGAAAGCTTGCACAACACTTCTCAAATTTTTACTTTAACACTTTGAAATTCACATCATTCACATCTCTCTTCTCTATCTTTTTATCCTTCAACAACTCAACTCATATTTATACTGCCATCAACCTTGAAACCCTTCTCTAAGGTTGGATATGCACATCAACTATGCAAATTCAAATTAGGTTGGTGCCAAAACACTTCCGTGGCAGGTAGAAGTGAAAGTGGAACACATAACATCTTATCTAGGACCCCAATCAACAACACCACACTACAACATGCTTTTATAAACAATATTCATCCATCGCAAGTAGTGTAAACACTAGGTTTGTTGTTATCTATGTAAACACCATTGAACTTTTAAGTTCATGCTTCCTCAAATATAAGGATGAATCAAAAACCACACACCACACTTGAACATGATCTATAATATTCCTCAAACATCTTGAAATCCATCAAAATTTCCTTCACAAAACTTCTACTTGAAGAATGTACACACCTAGTACACTCAAACAAATCTTCCATACACTATTACTAAAGAAATTAACTTTTGAAGAACCAAACCATGAACCATCTTGACCAAAAAAAGATACCAACACTATCAAAACTCCCTCAGAGATCCACATCACCTGAAACCACTCTGTAGAGAAACATAGAGCAAAGAAATTTATCCTAGACACCTTTGCAATGCACAATTGACACACTAGTGAACACAACTTCTTTTGTATAATGATCTAACACACCAAATATTAAATACAACACTTATGAACATATCTCACCAACATATCCAAATTGCACAAGCAGATCTTCAACCTAGAAGAAATGTGAAGCAACACAAGAACACACCTCTTTAATCTAGAACACCATTGCAACATATTGTTTCCTTCTTTTTTTATTAAATTTTCTCAAAATCACTTGGAAAGCAAGCACTAGAGACATATCCTCATCATCTTCAGAATGTCCTCAACTTTAGGAAAAATCTTATCAAAGCAACACTAGAGCTTGACACCAGTAACTTTACTAATGACAATATAAAGCAACTGTATAGGAGTGAATTTGCACCCCTCTTTCAAATTCTCCTTTTACACTCTCCACCTTAGTAACAACAAATCCGACTAAGTAATTCCACATCACCTATCTGCAATCCATCCAATTGGCACTTATTTTTAGTGTTGGTTGGGGAATTTTTGTCTAGGACCTACACACGGCTCGTGGACATCTGCACGACGAGCTGCCATCTTGACAAGATTCCCACTCTAGAATCTACTAAGGCATTACATTCTACATTGGTGATGAAATGTAATGCCCCTGTTCCTTCTTGCTAACCTTTGAATGAATCTTTCACTCCCTTTTCATCTTCAAATGGTTGTCTTTCTCATTCTATCCAACTTCTTCATGTTTCTACATTCTTTCTTGATCTTTCTCCACAATTATTTCTCCATAATTTTTCTACTTGTTGCACTATTGGCATCACAACATCCCACACATTTTACCACAAAAGCTACAACTTGGTGTCTAGTGAGACTACTTTTGACATTGTTGCATTTTCATTGACTCTACCATTTTTGTGGGCTTGCATTCCTCTCTCATTGGCCTTGAGTGCCTTTGGTTAAGGGTGGTAACACTTTTGTTTAATTTGTTGCTAGATTTGAGTAGCTTAGGGTTTCTTGTAGTATTCAATTCCATTTCCATTCTAGCATTATTTCTTTTATCATATTTCTATCTCTCCATCTATTTATTTGTCTATGGATGTGGAAACACCAAAACGGGGGTTTGACTATGGAAAACCCCTATACAACCTCAAAATTTTTTCTCTCATGGTTGTGTGTAGGTACGTGTTCGTGTGGAGCTTGCTAGTGAAGTGGAATCCTCATGAGTTAATCATCATCACCTTTAATTTATGTCACTTCTATATCATCTTTCTAGTTATTTTTCTTATTCTATTAAGTCACTATTTTAGTTATTACTTCAAACCTCAACGGCTAAGATGTTAGTAGGATTTTTCCTTTTACTATAATTTTAAACTTTATAGTTGTACGAACACCAACGCTCTTGTGAAACACCAACGCATTGTGTTGTCGTTTATGACCTACAATGTTGTCCTCTTGGCATAGAGTTGTTTGAGGTATAGTTTGGGTTCTAGAAGCCTGCTCATTTAGCCCCATCAAAACTCACAGGTTAGTAGAGTGATATAATCACTTTAAAGTGTTTTTCATTCTCTATCCTTGACCTAAAACACTTGTCCAACCTGAGGTAGATCAGGGTAGCCTTCCACTCTCGACTCTCTGTGACCTAGAGCCTTGGTGTGGTTGCTCCACCTCCTTTACAACAACTAATTAAAGCATGGATAATATCAACTGTTCATACCCTTGCAACAATCTCACCCAACAATAGGCATCAATGCAACCATAGGCTTGTTAACATTAGTGGCAACATTAACTACTCACACTTGCAACAATCTCCCCCTTTGTCATTGATGGAAACACATAATGTGAAAGACCATCAAAGACATAACAACTCTACTCCATACCTATTTCACTTTTTTTTTTCTCCCCCTTTAACAACATACTCATTACATTCTCTTTCCCTTAACTTTCTACATGACTCTTTCTCTCCCCTTGTTAACTTGTTATTTTTCACATGACTTTCTCTCCCCCTTTGTCATCAATGGAAAAGGACCTAAATATTTGCATTTATTATCTCCCTTTGACATCAATCAACCTACTTACTACTTCTTTGCAACATGTTTCCTTTATTGATCTGTATACTCCCCCTGAGGAGCACACACCAAATTGAACCAAATCAACAACCATTGCACAATGACAACATACACTCTTCTAACTACAACAATCAACAATGCTACTACCTACTCCCATTGAGAAGTAGTAACCAACATCAGTCTAGAACAAAGAATGAATCTTACAATCCACTAAATTGATGCATCTCCTTACACATCTTAGTTCAAAGAAGGAGAGAGAATGACCTCCAACTGAACTCCTAGAGATACTCAAAATTATCCTTCAAAAGAGCTTGAGTGAATATATCAACAATCTGATACTTTGTAGGAACATATTCAAGCTTCACTTCATTCTCCACAACCTTCTCTCTCAAAAAATAATATCTGATTGAAATATATTTTATCTTTGAATGCATTACGAGGTTCTTTGAAATATTGATTACACTTGTATTGTCACAAAAGATAGAAATATGCTTATCATACACCACTGTAATATCCTTCAATGTTTGCCTCATCCATAACACCTATGTGCAACAAGATGCTACTACAATGTACTCAAGCTATGTAGGAGATAAAGAAACTGAATATTGTTTCTTGTTTAGCCATGATACCAATCTACATCCAAGAAAGAGTGCACCACCACTTGTACTTTTTCTATCATTAACACGACTAGCT
The DNA here is from genome assembly GCA_007258455.2 of Sequoia sempervirens. Lineage (NCBI taxonomy): Eukaryota > Viridiplantae > Streptophyta > Pinopsida > Cupressales > Cupressaceae > Sequoia > Sequoia sempervirens. The sequence continues at coordinate 412,293,490 of VDFB02105785.1, forward strand.
CAATTTGCATTTGTGTAAGCACTCAAAGTGAAATTAGTATCCTTTGGATACCACAATCCATGATCCAAAGTGCCCTTTAAATATTTGAATATCCTCTTCACTATTGCAACATGTGACTCTCTATGATCTTCTTGAAACCTAGCCATAAGACAAAATACATGCATGATATTTGGTCTAGTAGCAGTTAGATATAGCAATCCACCAATCATTGATCTATACTTGCTTTGATCAACCTTAGGAGATTCATCATTCTTTCTTAGTTTGCAACTAGTAACCATAGGAGTACATATCGGTTTAGATTCTACCATTCTAAAATTCTTCAACATTTCCTTGACATACTTTGATTGTGAAATGAATATGCCTTTGTTTGTTTGATTGATTTGTGGCCTAAGGAATAAATTCATCTCCCCAAACATAAACATCTCAAACTCTTTTTGTATCTCTTCTACAAACTTCTTACACATCTCTTCATTGCCTCCAAAACTTATGTCATCAACATACACAACCACAATCAAGATTTTATATTTTTCAACTTTAAAGTAAAGATTACTATCTGCGATATCTTTATTAAATCTTTTCTATATCAAATACTTATCCAATCTTGCATACCAAGCTTTAGGAGCTTGATTCAGTCTATATAGTGCCTTCTTCAATCTCCAGACCATTTTTGGTTTGTATGATAACTTGAATCCTTTCAGTTGTTCCATGTATAGTTCTTCTTCCAATTCTCCATTTAAGAAAGTAGACTTCACATCCATTTGATAAAATTTGAAATCCTTATGTGCTACAAAAGTCAAAAACATCTTGATAGCCTCCATTCTTGCCATTGAAGAAAATGTGTCCTCAAATTCTATTCCTTCAACTTATGAGTACCCTTTACACACAAGCCTTTCCTTGTTCCTTACCATGTTCTCCATTCTCATTCAGTTTCTTTTTGAATACCCATTTGTTCTAATTATATTTTTATTTGCAAGTCTTGGGAAAATTTCCCAAGTCTAATTATTTTCAATTTCTAGTAGTTCTTCTTCCATAGCCTTCATCTAATGTTAATCCTCATGTGATTCAATCACTGTTTTAGGTTTAACTTCAAAAAGTAAACACAAATTTACCTCTTTTTTAGAAACTTTGATTTTTTCTCCAATGATTTGTCCTTTAGAATTGTTGGTGTGAATATATGTCTTGTACCTAGCTAATTCACTCACTAGGTAATTAGGGGACATATTCACATGTTACGTTTACTTAGGATATAAGATTCTTAGTTGGCTTTTCTAGAACTTATCTTATCTAGCTATATTGCATGATTCCTAGGTAGTTAGTTGTCTCATTGTATAGGATTAAGACACTTGTCATAATCTTGTCTAATCCTATCTCTTTACCTTGCCTTTATAAGCAAGGCATCTCATGTACATTTGTAGCATATTCAACCATTATTCAATCTTGCATTGTTGAAGCAAGCTTTCTTTCCATTCTCTCTCTTGTGGAAGTGGTTTTGGTCTAGCAATTGTTCCTAGGGGTGTTGGGGAGTCACCATTTACTCCCACATGGTATCAGAGCTTTAGGTGTTGCATATTCCTTCCCAGATATGAGGGTATTATTTTGGATTGAAGTTTTTTTGTTAGGTGTAGATTAGGGTTTCAAGGACCTCATGGTTGAGATCAGAAGGCTCCACAAACGAATTTTGATTGTAAATTCATCTATTTTGGATGAAGTTGTTTTTGAGGCAATTTTATTTTTCTATAACAACCTTCTCAGTGGTACCATTTTTCCTATTTTCGCAAAAAAATATTTTGTAAAATATTTTCTGTGGTATTTTCATAAAAACAATTGGGGAAATTTTTTTCATATTATTCAGGCTATAATTGTTTTTTTCAAATTTTTGGGGCAAGTATTTATGAATATCGATGACATATTTGAGAATCTCTGCAGATTCCTTTTGTGTCAATGTCACATCATTTTGCGTTGGCTTCGTCCCTTTTACCTACTCTATCAGGGTACCTGCACTTGTTAAATAGACAGGTACGAATAGTTATCAGCCGGTACCATTTTTTGTTGCCTTGAATAGATCTGTATTGATGATTTGAAGGATCTGTCGGTGGCCTTCATTGGCTTAGTTCATGGTCCACGAGTACATGGTCATCCATTGGTGGTCAATCATCCATGCTGGCCTCTGTCATCTCCTTATTAAAGGTATTCCTTTATAGTCATTGGTTAGATAGTCTATTCTAATCTCCATCAGTTGTCGTAGTGAATTTCCCTCTTCATGTTCGATAATCTCACCCTCATCAGCAGCACAGAGGTTTGAACATAGTGTTTGATATTTGGTTTTGGCCAACATTATATTGTGTATGCGCATAGATCTTGTCTGGTATGGGAGGCTTTTTCATCACAGTTTATAACTTTTGTTTTAAAATATATATATATATATATATATATATATATCTTTGCATAACTTGTAAGGCCAACACATTTTCTTTGGGTCGGCATCTTTTAAAAAGAAAATATATTATATATTAAACTTTGTTAAGGCTGACCAATTTATTTAATAGGCGATGGTTTTAATTTTTGTATTTTTTGTGGGTTGGTCATATGGGAGACCGAATTTTAAGCCCCAGGTGCCAAAAAACTGCACCTACTTAGTCTAGTGATGTCCTAGTTTTTTCCCCCAAGTGCCCTTTTATGGGGCTTTTTTTTCATTTTATCATAAATTTTGCAAATGAAGGCCATTTTTCAGAAACGAGATATCGTCAGAAAGTTGGAAGTGTCACCTTTTTAGTGGTGTAGATATTTTGCAAGGATTTTTCAATTTTGTGCCATTTTTTCTAGGTTGAAGATAGATCTCTATTTTTGGCTTTCGAGCTCATATCTTTGTGTACAAAATGGGTTTCTTAATTACTTTGGAGAAAGGGAACTATAAGAAATGGAGTAATTTAATTCTCATCTTGGTGAGTGGAATATATTGTCATATTTGTTTAATAAAGTTCCTTGTCCTAGCACAGATGGTGAGTATTACATTTGGAAAGGCTTTAGGGATAGAGTCTTTAGAGTTATTTTTGAAAATATAAATGATGGCATTTTGGAGACACTTATTCACTTTGAATGTCCTCATGCTCTTTGGACTCACATTAGAGAGGTATATGAAGAGCATGATTCTTCTCCATCTCTTGAAGATCATCTTTCCAACTCAAATGTGCTTCTTCATTCTTCAGAGTTGATAACCTATGCTTGTGATCCTTTGGAGGAGATTGCAAACACTTCAGAGGTTCTTGATTCTTCATCTTCTCTTGATGAGTCATTGAGTACTACTAGCGATTCATTGCATGTATCTGATAGTTTTCCTAATTGGGATTCCTATTTTACAAAAATTGCTTCATTTTTTGTTGACTCTCACATTTCACATTTGGAGGACCAATTTGAGGGTCTATCTCTCCTATTTGATGATAGTCATGGATCAACTATTGTAACTTCATGTTTGTCTTTGGAGTTTGTTCAAGATCAATTTCCACTTGTTTCTGGTTTTTCATAGGTTTTTTGTGATTGTGCATGTACCTGATTGGATTGTGGCATCATCATCTTCATCCAAGAACTTGGAAACACATGAGCAGATTTCAAAGATACAATCTACACACATATGGATTCCTCTTCCTCCTAATTCCTATCCAGAATGGGAAGCTTTCCTGCATTTGTACTTGGTGTATCTTCTTCCCAAGGGGAGAAACATTATTTTTCAACATTGGATTATGTTTTGTCTTTAGACATTAACCATACTTGTAGGTGTTCAGACATTGTGTGGGGGATATCTTATCTCTTTATTACCCTCTTATGAGGGGGTCATTGATTGTATATACATGATGGATGTAGTACTTGGGGGGTATCATTGAGTCCTCCATACATCATGTTTTATTGTTTTGTTTTTTCTCTCTTTTGGAGAGGATTTTTGTGCCATTGGGTTTTCTCCTTTTCTCCAATTTTGAGAGATTGCATTTTCATTTTCATTTGTAAATGGGTACCTAACATGGCCTAGTAGCCAGGACCCATAGTCACAATCTTTGGAGAGTGTGCATAATAATCTTCTCCCTAAGTTTCACTTAAGGGGGGGTGTTGGTGTGAATATATGTCTTGTACCTAGCTAATTCACTCACTAGGTAATTAGGGAACATATTCACATGTTAAGTTTACTTCAGATGTAAGATTCTTTCTAGAAGTTTTAGTTGGATTTTCTAGAACTTATCTTATCTAGCTATATTGCATGATTCCTAGGTAGTTAGTTGTCTCATTGTATAGGATTAAGACACTTGTCATAATATTGTTTAATCCTATCTCTCTACCTTTCCCTTATAAGGAAGGCATCTCATGTACATTTGTAGCATATTCAACCATTATTCAATCTTGCATTGTTGAAGCAAGATTTCTTGCCATTCTGTCTCTTGTTGAGGTGGTTTTGGTATAGCAATTTTTCCTGGGGGTGTTGGGGAGTCACCATTTACTCCCACAAGAATGATCCCTCTGCACATATTTAGGGGTTCTAGAGGTCTTTTTTTGGAGCTTCTTCCTCTACAATATGTGCTTAATTTTCCTTAACATTTTATTTTTCTCTACAATCAGGCTCATCTAATTCATATCTATCTATCACCACTGAGTTGTGAAAATTTTCATCAACCTTGCCACTTGCAGTCTCAACAATCTTTCTTAGTCTTTTGTTGTAACACTAGTAGGTTTTGCTTTTAGTAGAGTATCAAAGGAAGATACCTTCATTAGACCTTGCATCAATTTTTGATAATATTTCTTCATCTCTTTTGATATAACATTTTCTTCCAAACACTCAGAATTATGTGTTAGTAGGGATCATTCCATACCACAACTCATAGGGAGTCTTTGTGCTATTTCCTTTTTCTTGAACTCTGTTAATTATATAAACAATAGTATGAATTGCTTCTCTCCCATAAACTTTCAATAGGTTTTCTTCTTTCATCATAGTCCTTGTAGCTTCTTGAATAGTCTTGTTTTCCTTTCAACCACTCCATTTTTCTGAGGAGTCCTAGGGGCATACAAGTTCCTTTTTATGCCATGATTGCCACAAAACATGTTAAATTCATTGGAGGTGAACTCTCCACCTCTATTACACCTCAAAATATTTTATTTTCATGTCCATTTCATTCTCAACCATAACTTTAAATTCTTTAAACCTATCTAGGACTTTAGATTTTTCTATAAGAAAAGTAACCCATGTCATTCTAGAATAGTCATTAATAAAAAGAATGAAATACATGTCACATTGAAGACTTCTTATTCTTGTAGGACCAAAAATATTTTTATGAACCAATTCCAACAATCTGGTAGTAGATTGTTCCTTTCCTTTGAAACTTCTCCTTGTTTGCTTTCCAATCTGACAATCCTTATAGACAAAATTGATAGGCTTTGTAATCTTTGGAAAATCTCTCATTGATTGAACTAAATTGATTCTTACCAAATTATCAAAATTAATGTGACACATCCTCCTATGCCATAGCCAACTTTCATTGATCTGGGTCATAAAACAATGACCATCAACACCATTGAGGTGATAAAAATTTTCTTCTATCCTTCTTCTAGCAACAATCATAGTTTTGAACCCTTTTCTAATTTCACATCCTTCATCCTGAAACATAAGATTGTATCCTTTACTGTACATTTTTCCAACACTCAAGAGTTTATCCCTTAAACCCTTGACATAGTAAACATCATGAGTATTATGCTTTCCATCAAAACTGATTGAACCTATTCCACATATTTTAGCACCTGAATCATCAACAAATTTAAAAATTCCATCATACTTTTCAAGTTTAACAAACTTAATCTTTTCTCTAGTCATATGGTTAGAGAATCCACTGTCAATGATCCATTAGTTCTTATCCTGTTGAAATGAAGAAAGATAGGTTCACCAATTTAAAAAAAAAGAGAAATATTGGAAATAATGTGTGGATGGATGATGGTGTAATGGACCTATTTTCCTTTATTTCATTAGGAAATGAGATCCTCACAAATGATTGTCTTACAACCCTTAGGTGAGTCAACTCAATGAGGGAATCTTCTAATTTCCTTATGATTGAGGACAGGGGTATCAACCTAAATAACACTTTTGGGAGAAAAACTAAAACTTGTAAATCAACTCAATTATGCCCATTCAAACTCAAATCATCAATTTAAAAAATAATAAAGACACAAACAACAAACTTATGGTAGATCTAGAAATGTTAGAGTGATGTGTACCTATCACCAAAATGTAGTTTTAGGAGGCTACTTGGGACTCATTTTCCCATAGGAAAATAGGTCTTTGTGTAGATTTTTGACTTAGCTCTTAGGATCCTCTGGTTTTAGTCTGTAGCTTCTATTTAATTAGGGTTTCAATGTCAGAAAATCAAAAATGAGGTTTGAAGGAATGTTTTTGTGAATTGACAACAAATATGACAACTTTGATAACTTTTCCAATTTTTCTCTTCAAGAGATCTTTAATCCTTCAACCTAAGATCTACAACACAAACACAAGAGGGAAAATTCATTTTCTTGGGTGAATTAGAGTTTTCTTTGGTCAAACCCCATTTGGGTAATTAATCCTTGAATTGAAATAATGAAACTTGAAAGGAATGATGAATGCACAAGTGTTATGTTGCAAGTCACAAAAACCTTGAATAAACCTTTGGAGGACTAAAATATTGATTTTGATCTTGCATGAAATGGCTTCAATGGATGTGGGTCTTGATACTTGACACTTCACTTGAATGTTGACTTGGATCTTTAAATGCTAAATCACAATGTTAGCTCCAAAATCATGCATGATTGCAAAACAATTTGATAAGATGCTTGAGATCTTGGTTGTTGTTGTTGGAAAAAAAAAGACAAAAAACTAAGGGGATGAATCAGTTGTCACAAAATATTTAAACTTTTCAAACTTAACTTAATCTCAGATCTAATGAATGAACAATAAACCACAAACAATCAACACATCAGAAACATAGAGAACACCAATATTTTTTATGTGGAAACCCTGATAAGGGAAAAACCACGGTGGATGTCAGTCCACAATATTATTCCCTATTAAAAGTATAATGAAGAATAATGGGAATGCACATGCATTCAGGCACACTACTAGAGCTCACTGTTCAATACATGAGGGATCACCACCCAAAGAAGACACATTATCTTACAACAATTTAGATTAGATCTGCAGGGTATGAAATGAGAAAATGGCTTCTACAAAAGCCTAATTATAGTTCTAGTTAAGCACAGAAACACTCCTTCACACTTCACTGAAACTTCTTCACACTTTGCATTGCAATCGAATAGTTAGGTCACTATTCACACACTTTCTCTTTCTCTAGTACTTCTTCGCTACATAACTTCATAAACAGTCACTCTTATATATCCACAACATGGAATTACATCAACTTCATCAACCAAAATAAAAATAAAACATATACACAATGTCGGCCCAAATTTATAAGTACATTTTCAATGTGAATCAAAAACCATTGGCCACAACATAATGAAGAATTAAAACAATATCCTTGAGTGCACCAAAAATTCAAATTTTAATCTCCAAGGATCCACAATACGTTACAACCACCATGTTAGCCAAGAACATAAAAACCCAAACATACAAGAGAAAAATCACCAACCATGAGCACACCGATCAACTCGGTTGTGAAAGAAAGATAGAGAATGAACTAGAACCATCCATAGGCATCAAGAATCATTAGAGAAGCATCTACAACAATTGAAATTACTAGAATCACATCAACTTTAATCAAGAACACTAACTGAAGCCATAGAAAAACTATCAGAACACAACTATTCATAACATGATTAAATCTTCAAGCGAACCTCTAAAAATTTTGGTGGATAAGCTAGATAGACTCAACAATAAACCCTTTAGTCCACAGTGATTGATCATCAATGTACTGAACAAGACACCTTCATGACCTTCATTGTTCCACTATCAACCTGTAATTCTTTCTTTAACAATTTTCTCAATATCCTTAACATATACAACCTACAATACATCAATGCTAATAGTGTTGACATCAATGACAACCACAAATCAGCAACACAATCACAACATCCAAAAATCTCCCCCTTTGGCATTGATGGCAACACATGATGTGAAAAACACCATCAACGTAACTCTCAATCAACACTTACTCCACCTTAGACTCTGACTCTTCTCCTCATGTTGTTTTTCACATTGCTCTTCTCCCCCTTTGACATCAATGGCAAAGATAGGAATTATCTTTCCACATAAAATCTTTGAACCACATATCTACACATTTGACTACTCCCCCTAAGTAGCAACCATAGAAACATCAATTTGGATCAGAATATAGCTATGAAGCACATAGATTGATGCAAGTAAATACATCTCTAGTTCTTATCAGGAGAGGTAATCACCACTAGCATCCCTCTAAGATACTCAAAAGAATCCTTTGGAAATGGCTTGGTGAAAATGTCTGCAATTTGTTCTTTGGTAGGAACATACTCTAGTTTGACTTCTTTCTCACTCACTTTCTCCCTCAGGACATGAAACTTGATTGATATATGCTTGGTCTTAGAGTTTAGCACTAGATTCTTTGATATGTTTATTGCACTTGAGTTGTCACAGTATATGACAATAGGCTCATCATATACTACTTTGATATCTTTCAAAACCTATCTCATCCACAGTATTTGAGTACAATTATTTGCAACAATAGTATACTCTTCCTTAGTAGTAGATAGGGAAATGGAATTTTGCTTTTTACTCAACCAAGACACTAGCTTCTTCCCTAGGAAGAAGGCACCACCACTAGTGCTTTTCCTGTCATCTACATCTCCTGCCCAATCTGCATCAGTATAGGCACTCAAGGTAAGATCATCATCTTTAGGATACCAAAGCCCAAAATCAACTATTCCTTTTAGGTATCTAAAAATTCTCTTTACAACAATCACATGAGATTCTTTCAAATCAACTTGATATCTAGCAACCATACACAGAGCATTCATGATGTCTGGTTTGGTCTAAGTTAAGTAGAGAAATCCGCCAATCATTGACCTGTATTTTGTTTGATTTCCTTAGGAGAATCATCATTTTGTGTTAACTTGCATTCGATTACCATGGGTGTACCAATAGGCTTTGAGTCTTCCATGCCAAACTTCTTCAACAATGCTCACATATTTGGACTGAGATATGAAGATCCCATTGTCTAACTGAGTGACTTGAAATCCTATAAAGAACTTCATCTCTCCAATAATACTCATTTCAAATTCACTTTTTATTTCATCAGTAAAATTCATACATAGATCATCATCACCTCCAAAAATAATGTCATCAACAAAGACTTCAATAATCAACTCTTTATCATGATCCAACTTAAAATACAAGTTGTTGTTAGTAGTACCTTTATTGAATCCATGCTTTAGTAAGTATTTATCTAGTCTAGCATACCAGGATTAGGGGGCTTGCTTGATTCCATATAGAGCTTTCTTCAATCAGAAAACCATGTCTTCCTTATTAGTTAGTTGAAATCCATCCAGTTGTTCAACATATACCTCTTCTTCTAACTCACCATTAAGAAAGGTTGACTTCACATCCATTTGATAGACTTTGTAGTTCTTATATGCAGAATAAGCAAGAAATAATATTACAACTTCAATTCTGGAAACAAGGGCAAAGGTTTCTTCAAAATCAATACCATCCATTTGTGAATACCCTTTACATATCAGTTATTCTGAACCAATTCACCTTGTTCATTCAGTTTATTCCAAAAGACCCATTTAGTACGAATCACATTTTTATCTTTAGGTCTAGGAACAAGAACCCATTTATCATTCTTTTCAATTTGCATCAGTTCTTCCTTCATAGCTTCCATCCAGTGTTCATCATTACAAGCTTCATTGACATTGTTAGGCTTAGTCTTGGAAATCATACAATACTCTTCTGCAATCCTTCTGCTAGTCTGCACACCTTTATTCTTATCTCCTACAATTTGATCTTCAAAATGATTTAGCTTTACATGTGCCTCAAAATTTTAGGATTCTCTCGCACTTTTGGTTCTTTTTTTCTTTCTTTTGCACTTCCACTTGTCTCTCCTAAACTTTCTTGATTTACTGAAAAAATATGAACTTGATTTTTTTTCTGAGCATTCTTACCTTTTTCTGTAGTATCTTGCTGGTCATCTGAATCATATCCATGGTATCTAGATGATCTAGTAGAGCCCTCATCAACTCTGACATCTACACTTTCAACCATTTTTCTCAATCTTCTATTATAGCACCGATAAACCTTGCTTTTAGTAGAGTAACCTAGAAAGATTCCTTCATCGCTCCTTGCATCAAACTTTACTATGTCCTCATCTCTCTTAATATAACACTTGCTTCCAAATATCTTGAAATATTTAATAGTAGGCTTATAACCAAACCACAACTCAAAAGGAGTCTTACCAAAAATACCATTGACATTTACCTAGTTTAGAGTGTACACAATAGTGCTTACAACTTCTCTCCAATAGATGTGAGGCACATTTCCTTCCAACATCATTGTTCTAGCAACATCTAGAATTGTTTTGTTCTTTCTCTCTACAACTCCATTTTGTTGAGGAGTTCGGGGAGCAGATAACTGTCTTTTGATTCCATGCTCTTCACAGAAAGAATTGAACTCCCAGGAGGTGAACTCACCATCTCTATTTGACCTTAGGCACTTGATCTTCAGACCTTTCTCATTCTCTACCATAGCTTTGAAACTTTTGAACTTCTCTAATGCTTCACATTTTTCTCTTAAGAAAGCAACCCATATCATCCTAGAGTAATCATCAATAAGCAACATAAAGTACCTTTCTCCTTGTATACTTTTGATTCTGGAGGGACCACACAGATCAGTATGCACCAGCTCTAGTATTCCATTAGAATGATGTTGTTTTCTATGAAAAGAAACTATAGTATTTTTTCCCATCTGAAAATTCCTTGCATATTGTGTTAGTAGGCTTCACTAGCTTAGGTAGATCTCTTAACTGCTTGAGTGGAGCTTACCTTGACAATGTTATCAAAATTCACATGACATAGCCTCTGATGCCATAATCAACTTTCATCTACTTGAGCAATTAAACAACTTTCATTAGTAGCACTTAGGTGAAAAATATTACCTCTTGTCTTTGTACCTGAAGCAATTACATTTCTAGAGCTTCCAAGTATCATGCATCTTCCATCTTTGAAAAGGATTTTGTAACCCTTTTCCACCATCTATCCAACACTCAATAGGTTATGCTTCAACCCTTCAACATAGAGGAAATCATCAGTGTTATGTTTACCACCAAAGAAAATAGATCCTTTGCCATGAATCACACTAGCATTTTTATCTCTGAATCTTACAACCCCACCGTCATATTTCTCTAGACTTACAAGCTTTCTTTTGTCACCAGTCATATGATGTGAGCATCCACTGTCAATAACCCACTTATCATTTTCTTCAATTCAGGCTACAAGAGCTTTCTCAACTTTAGTAGATTCAGTAGCCACTAGACCATTTTCCTTGATAGCAATGAAAACCCATTCATCTTCATTTCCATTTTCTTTGTCAAATTCTTCATCAGTCACACCTTATTTAGCATAATAGCATTTCTTTTGAAATCTAGGTTTTTTAGGCTTAGACCTAGGAACTCTTTCAGGAAACCTTGAAGAAAAATTACCTATTTTACTACAAGAGAAACATTTAATAGGAAAATTTCCTTTATACTTACCTTGTCCTCTGCCTTCTTTCTTCACCATCAGTGCTTCCAGCTCTTCTACCTCTCTTTCTTCATCTTCAAGTTGTTTCATCTCTTCCTCATACTTGAATGTCTTTCTAGAACTCTCTCTCAGATCATATCTTTTCCCGTTTCTTCTAGATATAGAGGCCTTAAATGCAAATTCAGTCTTGGGGGCAGAATCACCAAATTCACTCAACTTAAAGGTAGCAAGTTTACTAATCAACATAGCTCTTGTGGCATTTGTTACTATTTTGAGCTCTTCAATAGCATGAGACTTTGATTTTTAAGAGGGAGGAAATGATCTGAGCACTTTAGCTACAATTTCTTGTTCATCTACGGTACCACCGACACATCTAATACCCATCACAAGTTCATTTACTCTTTGCATAAAAGAAGAAATATTTTCATCTTCACCCATCTTTAAAGTTTCATACTTGCATTTCAAACTCTGTAGCTTAGTGACCTTCAAAAGTGTATCTCCTTCATACAAAGTCTCTGGCTTCTTGCACGTCTCATGAGCTATCTTCAGATCCATCACATTTGTCATTTCTAAATTTGTCAGAGCACTCAACAAAGCTTCAATAGCCATGATGTTAATCTTAGCCTCTTTAATCTTATTAGGAGTGGAAGGACCATTTTGAGGAATAAAATATCTATTCTTTGTAATCTTCCAGAAGGGTTCACCAATACACCTCAAATGACACTCCATTTTGGCTTTCCATAGAGAGTAGTTTATTCCATTGAATCTAGGATTTTCCTTCTTGTATGATGCCATCTCAGGTCACCTCAAGCTTTTAAACTTCTTCAGAGGAACCTAATCTAATACCAATTGTTGGAAAAACAAGGATAGACAACTAAGAGGGGGGGTGAATTAGTTGTCACAAAATAGTTAAACTTTTCAAACTTAACTTAATCTTTTAGATTTGATGAATGAACAATAAACCACAAACAATCAGGATATCAGAAACACAAAGAACACCAAGAATTTTTACTTGGAAAGCCTACTAAGGGAAAAACCATAATGGATGTAAAGCCACAATATTATACCCTATTAAAAGTATAATGAAGAATAATGGGAATGCACATGCATTCAGGCACACTGCCTAGAGCTCACTGCTCAAATACAAGAGGGCTCATTGCCCAAAGAAGACACACTGTCTTATAGCAATTCAAATTAGATCCACAAGGTATGAACTAATAAAATAGCTTCTACAAAAGCTTGATTACAGTTCTAGTTAAGCACAAAAACACTCCTTCACACTTCGCTCAAACTTCTTCACACTCTACTTTGCAATCAAATAATTAGGTCACTATTCACACACTTGCTCTTTCTCTAGAAATTCTTTGCTACATAAATTCACACAAACAACCACTCTTATATATCTACAACATGGAATTATATCAACAACTTCATCGGCCAAAATAAAATATAAAACATATACACAATGTTGACCCAAATTTACAAGTAAATTTTCAATGTGAATCAAACACCGTCGGCCACAACATAATGAAGAATTAAAACAATATCCTTGAGTGTGCCAAACATTAAAGTTTTAATCTCCAAGGATCCACAATACGTTACAACCACCATGTCATCCAAGAACATAAAAAATCAAACACACAAGAGAAAAATCACCAACCACAAGCACATCGATTAACGTAGACATGCAACAAAGATAGAGCATGATCTAGAACCATCCACAAGCATCAAGAATCATCAGAGAAGCATCCAAAACAATTGAAATTACTATAATAACATAAAATTTAATTAGGAACACTAACTGAAGCCACAAAAAAATTGTCATAACACAATTGTTCATAACACGATTAAATCTTCATGTGGACCTTTGAAACTTTCGGTGGATAAACTAGATACACTCAGCAATAAACCCTTTAGTCCACAATGACTAATCATCAACATACTGAGCAAGACACCTTCATGACCTTCACTATTCCACTATCAACCTCCAACTCTTTCTTTAACAATTTTCTCAATATCCTCGACATATACAACCTACAATACATCAATGCTAATAGTGTTGACATCATTGACAACCACATATCAACAACACAACCACAACATCCAACAATTGTAATAAATCACTAATAAATTTTCTCTTGAATTCCATTGATCATAATCTTTTCTCTTGTAATGCTTGCATAAAGTGTGTTCTTGCTTCTAGATGTTGAATTGATAAAAAACCTTGTATTTATAGATATCTATCCTTAATTTTTCAAAAATTAAACATTACAAGCAGACATTGAAACTTGAATTCGGGGACATCAAAATACCTAAAAAACATATTATATATTTGGTTTCAAAGGCCTAGTGAGGACCCATTTTCCCATGGGTGAATGGGTCCCAGGTCCTTATTCCCATAACACACATTTCTCAAGGTAATTAGTTATGTGTTGGCATTAATTATTGTCAGGTTTCCCCTTTGGAAAATGTAATTTATTAGGCTTGTATAAGTAAAATAGGGCTTAATAAGGCATAATTAAGTCCAATTTAATTGAGGGGACCCAACTATGGGCCAACAATTGGTATTAGAGCCAAAGGTGTCGGGTTTGAATCCCCTCGGGTAACACTGAGGGGGAGATTGTTGGTAGATGGTCATTGCTCCCCTTGGGATTCGTGACATGGGTTAATCACCTCTCATGGATCTGTTAACTTTAATAGTTGTATCAAGCATTAACAAGTTGATCTTTTGGTGCAGTGGGCCAACATTTTCTACACTACATTTATCCCCCACTTTAGTGAGAGGATAACCTTGCGTCAAACTCATACTAAAGTAGACAATCAATAGAGGTTTACTTGTGCAACTATTGGAAAGATAAGATGACAAAGGTCAAGGAGGATGATCAGTCCCCTAAGATATAAGATCTCATTGTAAACCAACAAAGGCACAAAGAGACACATACCTTTGTTAAATATGTAGTAGCAATGACAAGATACTCAATCATACAATGTCATAGACTTAAAGAAAAGAGAAAAAAGGGGTGGATCAAGTCTCAATTGTTTGTCCATATGGATATGGATCAAGCCTTAGCTATTTGTGCAAAAAAAATTTACAAGTGGAAACCCATTTCCCACTATGCAAACAACATGCACTCACATGGGCTAGTGAAATCGGTTGTCCACTAGGTGAGCCCTAGGAAGTGGCTAACTAACCATACCAAATTTATACCTCTTGATAACTTTGATAAGGAACCACACAATATAAACTTCAAGCTTCATAAGGATAGAAAGTTGCATTATTCTAAACACTCATGAAAAAATTGGCTCCTTTCACAAGCAAGGTGTATTATGCTTGGTGGCCATGAAAAAGGGTTGTAACTTTGAGCTTCACAAGGCTAGCAAGCTACATTATGCTAGGAAATCATGAAAAAAAATGGTTCCACTAGTAAGCAAGCTTTGTTATTCTCGGTGGCCATGAAAAACATAAAGGCTCCATTGGCAAGCAAGTTGATGTAGGATCATCCTTGGTTGTAAAACAATATTGTATCAACCAAAACTAGTTGTTTTCTTGCATTGCATTCAATAGTAGTTTTAGTAGTTCATTTCACATTTTACCGCATCATTGTTTCTTAGCTTGCGGAGTAGGATATAACACCTACACATCAACATCAATCGCATATCCAAATTTCACATCATTTGTAGTTATCTATCAAAATTTATCACTCTCAAAATTTCACTGTGTTTACCAATCAGAGCATTTGGGGCTGGCTTGGTCTAGATTTCTTAGTGTGGACCTATTCTAGATTGTTCAAAGCTTAATAAGAAATCATACAAGCATCTTTGATCAGTTGAGACCTATCTTGGAGATTCACAAGTCATCTTTTTCCGTGGAGTTATCTCTTCATATTTTGTGGCCGACATTCATATGTGATCATTCATCAGGTTATTAACCATTGTGGTTGATGCAAACCTTTTTTGGATCTTGAGAAGACTATTTATAAGAATTTGTAATCATTGTAGATCATTAGTGATAAGTAAGATGTTGTAGACTCATTATATTTTTGCTTCAACCCTTTGGGGGCATGTAATAAGGCATGTTAGCTATTTGTATTGTTGAATGCCTTGTGGTAGGCCTGTGAGCCCTGGACATTCACCCTTGAGGCCTATGTTGCATGTAAGATTGTTAATTCAATAAAGTTTCATGTTTTCATATCAGTTTCCTATGTTATTTTCATTGTGTTGACTCATTGCTGCATGGTTTGGACTATTCCTTCTGGAACCCTCCTACCATGACTACACCAAGTGGTATCAAAGAATTTTTTTATTCCTGAATGCAATCCTTAAGGTGAAAAAATCACGGACCTAAGGAAAGCTGTATTTTTTTTCAATTGTTTGTTGATTGTGAGGCAGTTGAAACCCTTGTAGCCAAGTCACGAAATTAAGGAAATTGTAAAAAATTCAAGGGGAGATATACCACCAAGGAGAGAACTTGCCATGGCGAATGCTACTGGAAGAATGGATGAGATGTTGGAGATGATGCATGAGATGCGCATTAGGTTGGATGTTGTAGAAGAGGACTAAAGGAAAGGTATAAAACCTAGGTTGAGTGGGGAAAGTGATGATGAAGCATAATATGCAAATCAAAGTGTAGAAACCGTAGGTGAAGAAGAAGAATCAGACCAAGTAAAGATGTTGAAAGTGATCTCAAAGATTGGGAAAAGACCTAGAGTTGAAATTTAAAATTATGCAAGAAATTTGAATCCTGAAGAATTAATTGATTGGATCAATGAAATGGAAGAATTCTTTGATTATGAAGAAATTGAAGATCTTAAAAGAGTTAGACTTGTGAAAATTAAATTGAAAGGTCATGATGCATTATGGTGGAAAGAATTTCAATTGGATCGAAATAGGAGAGGAAAAGAAAGAATCATCAAATGGGATATAATGGTGACAAAATTGAAGAATCAATTCATATAAATTATGAATTGGAATTGTTGAAGAGATTGTAAAACCTGGGACAAAAGGAAATATTTGAGGAGTATACTAAAGAATTCTATAAGATAATAATCAAAACCGGTCATAGTGAAGCAAGAAAAGAGAAGGTTGCAAGATATATCAATGGATTAAGAACAAACATTCAAGAAGAATTGAGCCAGGTAAAGATGACATCAATTGAAGAAGCATATAAATTTGTATTGAAAGTGGAAGAAAAGCTAAAAAAAAAAATTGAACAAAGGAAAAGAAGTGCAAGAAGATTATTTTAGAAGAATGGACCCTAGTCCATAGAAATACCTTATGTAGAGCAAAACAAAGATGTAAAACCTTACCAAAGTGAAGAAAAGGATGCTAATTCATACTGTAAACATAGAGAAGATTTAAATTTCTACCACAATGATAGAGGAGGTCATAATTCTTATTGTAATGAAGGACACTAGAGAAATTAAGGAAGATCTGAGAAAAGACCATTAAGAGGAACGTATTTCAAGTATGGAGGTGAAGGACATAGAGTATTTGAGTGTCATCAAGGGAGTATTGGAAAGAAACTTGAGCACACTAGAATAATAGCTTATGTGGAGAAAGAACATGTTGGATCCCCTAATTCAATTGGGAAACCAGACAAAGGTGAATCATTGGTAATGAGAAGAGCTTTGATGCATGAAGAAGTGACTGATGAACCACCACAAAGGAAAAGTCTATTCAGAACCAAATGTAAGTCCAAAGGAAAGGTATGTAAATTTATCATTGATAGTGGTAGTATTGATAACCACGTTTTAGAGATGGTAACCAAGTTGAATTTGGAAAGATTGAAACATCCAAACTCTTATAGGATAACATGGATTGAAGATGATCATAAGATATTGGTGAATGAGCAATGTTTGGTGAAATTTTATATTGGATCATATATGGATGAAGTATTGTGTGATATTAAGCCTATGGATGCATGCCATTTACTATTAGGAAGACCATGGAAATATGATAAGAAATCTATTCATGATAGAAGAAGGAATACTTATACTATGACATCAAATAGAAAGAGAATTAAGTTGATACCTTTGAAGGAAGAGGAGAAGACTAAATTTTGTGGCACTACCAAACTATGTTTAGTAGATGGAAGGAAATTTTTGGATGGATTGAGGCATGAGAACATGTGTTTTACATTGACTCCAAAGAAAGGGGGTAGTCCATAGATTGCAAGAGATAAAGATCCACCACAAATAGAAGTTGCAAAACTAGTAAAAAAATATGAAGACATCATTTCAAAGAATGTACCAGAGGGACTTCCACCAATCTAGAGTATTAGTCATCATATAGACCTTAAACCAAGAGAAAGGTTGCCAAACAAGGAAGCACATAGAATGAAACCAATAGAGTGTAGAATTGAGTAGATAGATTCAAGAGTTGTTGAGAAAAGGATTGATCAAAGAAAGTTTGAGCCCATGTGTAGTACCTATTGTACTCACACCTAGGAAGGATGGAGAGTGGAGAATGTGTATAGATTCAAGAGCAATCAATAGGATCACTGTCAAGTATAGATCTTTATTTCCAAGGATGGATGACATTATGGATTGTTTGAGTGGAGTAAAGTATTTTACAAAGATTGATCTCAAGAGTGGATATCATTAGATCAGGATCAGAGAAGGAGATGAATGGAAGACTACATTTTAGACTAATGCGGGATTATATGAGTGGTTAGTAATGCCTTTTGGATTGATCAATGCATTGAGCATCTTCATGATATTGATGAACATGAGGTATTAAAGAAATTCTTAGGTAAGTTTTTCATTATTTACTTGGATGATATTTTGATTTTTAGTAAGACTAGAGAAGAAAATTTGTGGCACATTTGAAAAGTATTACAAAGGTTGAGAGAAAAGAAGTTGATTAATGTCAAGAAGTGTAGCTTTATGAAAACATAGTTGATATACATGGAATTTGTCATTTCCATTGAAGGATTCAAGATGACCCTAAGAAAGTGAAAGCAATTATAGATTGGCCTACACCAGTAAACATTGGAGATGTTAGATCGTTCCATGGATTAGCTAGTTTCTACCAAAAGTTTATTAGGAGTTTCAATAGTGTTTGTAACCCCATGACAGAGACAATGAGAGGAGATAAGAGGGAATTTAAGTGGACATCTGGAGCACCAAAAAAATTTGAATTTTTGAAGCAAAAGGTTACATAGCAACTAGTATTAGCATTACCAAATTTTGACAAGGTATTTCAAGTTGGTGCTGAGTCAAGGAGGAAGACCTATAGCCTATTTTAGTGAGAAGTTAAATGATTCCAAAAGAAGATATTCAATTTATGATTAGGAATTCTATGCCATAATTCAAGCCTTGAAGAAGTGGACATTACTTGTTGCCTAAGGAATTTTTTTTATATATAGATCATCAATCCTTGTAGTATTGAATAGTCAAGGGAAGCTAAATCAGAGACATATGAGATGGGTTGAATTCTTGTAGAGTTATAAACTTTTGTTGAAGCATGGGAATGGCAAGTCAAACAAAGTTGTAGATGCACTAAGTAGAAGGAATTTTTTGATAGAAATGAGAGTGGAAGTATTGGGTTTTGAAGAGTTGAAGCATATGTATAAGGATGATATAAATTTTGGTGAAGCATGGAGAGCATGTAGGGAGCCAGTAGTGATAGATCAGAGCCAATGGTTGAATTATTTCATTCAAGAAGGTATGTTATTCAAAGGAAATCAATTGTGTATACCGAGGAGTTTAATGAGGGAGAATTTGATCAAGGAGAAATATAGTGGACATTTAGCAGGACATTTTGGAGTGGATAAGATAGAAGCTTTGATGAGTGAACATTATTTTTGGCTATAAATATATAAGGATGTGGTGTAGGAGCACCTTGGAACAAAAGTTGTCAATCTAGGTTGATTAGGAGTAGGCTCTAGTTGTGAGTAATTTTGTCTCTAAATAAGGTCTTGGAGACCATTTTATATTGTATTTAATCAATTTTGAGTCTTAATAGGTGTTTAGGTGGTTTAGGTTGCAAAATTGCAAAATGTTGAAAAATTGCTAATTATGAAAAAAGGTAAAATTGAAAAGTTGCAAAATTTGAACTCTTAGAGAAGTCCAAAAGTCATAACAATTCAAAAGGTAATTTGTGGAATTTAGACAGTTATTTTTGAGGGAAAAGGTATATATTTAATGAAAAATAAATGATGGAGGTTGTTCTTTAAGTTTGGAAAGAAGAAACATCAATAAAATCTCTATTTTTTTTGTAAATTCTATATTTTCTCCTCATTGACAGCCAGTGTACGGACTGTACATTGATTTATGGTTTAAAATCTTTCATAACTAGTTGTATATATGTGTTATAAATGATTTGAATCCATTTTGAGTGCTCCACATTAGATTTAAGGGAGCATTTTGCATAAAATTTGTAGACTAGTATGTATATTAAGTTTCAAGGGTTCGAAGTCCACAAAATGAGTTAAAACCTATTCCACCCTCTGTGATCATTGTAACTAGGTGGAATGGGATTGATATGGTATTTTTATATGTTTTATTTGTTTGTGTGTGCAGGGGAGGCCAAGTAGTGTGTTGGGCATGATGCCCTAGGGTGGAAAAGTGTGTTTTCCAAGTGAAAAGAGTGGTTTTGGGGAAGTGTTATTTCTTGGTTGATTAAGCATATGTAGAGGTTTTTAGACTTGATTGAAGTGATTGTAGAGTTGTGTGAGGATTGGAAGCAATACTTTCAATAAAATCCTCATATTTTTGGCTAGAAGGGAGGATTTTGGAGTTAGGCATCTGGATGATTGAGTTTCTGTCAAATGACTGTGGAATCTTAGTTTTTGATACCAGAAAAGTTCTTCCCACATGTGTTTGGAGGTTGAGGAAAGGTTTTTTGATAAGTTCCTTTGCAAATTTGTCCTAATTTGAGGCCTAATTGGCCTAGAAAACTAGTTTTGAGAAAGTTGTTTCAAAGAAGTCTATAGTGATTTGGAAGTATGCTATTGTGTTCCTTGAAGGGTCCTTGAAAAAGTTGAGGTATTAGTCTGGAAGAACCTCATTGAGAAGTTACACCTGATTTAGTCAGCTTCTAGTGCTACAAGGGATTGAGTAAATTGGATAAGATAAAGAGATTTTGGAGAGTTTGTGAATTGGAAATTTGTTTTTGTTGTTTGATGTTGTGTTGAGTGTGTTAAAGAATATCTTGTGAAGTAGGAAGGTAGACCAATGGAGGATTCATCATGGATTTCTTAGGCTGAGGTGGACTGTCTTGGTTTTCCTCTTAGCTCTAGAAAGTGACGAACTCACTTTTCTTCCAACCTTAGGTGTCTGATGCAAGAGCATCCCTAGTTCTAAAGCAATCTTGTATCAACCAAAAATAGTTTTTTCTTGCATTGCATTTAGTAGCAATTTCAATAGTTCATTATGCATTTTATTGCATCATTGTTTCTCAACTCATGAAGCAAGATATAGCACCTACACATTGACATCTATCACATATCTAGATTTCACATTATTTGAACTTCTCTATCAAAAGTTATCACTCTCAAAATTTCATTTTGTTTACTAGTTAGAGAATTTGGGGCCAACTTGTTCTAGATTTCTTAGTGTGGACCTATTCCAAATCATGTGGAGCTTAATAGGACATCATAAAAGCATCTTAGGTTAGTTGGGACCTATCCTAGAGATTCACAAGTCATATCTTTTCACGTGGATTTATCTCTTCATGTTTTGTTTTTGACATTCATATGTGATCATTCATCAGGCTATTAGCCCTTGTCACCGACATGGACCTTTGTTGGAGCTTGAGAAGCCTATTTATAAGTATTAGTAATCATTGTAGATCATCAATGATAAGTTAGACATTTTAGACTCATTATATTTTCCCCTCAACCCTTTGGGGGCATGTAATAAGGCTTGTTGGCTAGTTGTATTGTTGAATGCCCTTTAGGTAGGCATGTGAACCCTATACATTCACCCTTGAGGCATATGTTGCATGTAATATTGTTAATTCAATAAAGTTTCATGCTTGCATATCGGTTTCTTGTGTTATTTCCATTGTGTTGATTCATTGATGCACAGTTTAGACTATTGTTTTTGGAACCTTCCTACCAATGATTGCACAAGTTTTTTTATGCTTGGTCTCCTTGATACATGCAATAAGATATTCAAAGGGTTTTTTCTTAGTTCATGAAAGGTATTGCCTTAGGAAACATCATGCTTAATGTCTCCAAAAGAGGACTAGTTGAGAATAAAATATTTAAATCTTAGGGAATGCAATCCATAGCACTACCACTAAGAGGAATGTCATATTCTCATAAAGGTCTCACTCTTGAAGGAAATCAAACACAATGTCACCAAGAAGAGGACACATCGCATGAATAAAGAATACTACACTAAGAAACATAAGTTATAGTAAAAAATGTCAAAATGATAATGCCAAACACTTTAAAGAAATTGCTAAACACCATGTTGTGAGCAATTACGTTAAAGTAGAAAATGATAAATGCTAAACAATAAAGAAGACATGAGATCTTATTTAGAAAGCCTTATTTCAAGCATATGTTTCCAAATGAAGCTACATCATGAAAAGGGGTTGCCCCCAAGGGATTTGGGGTCAGCGTATGTCTTTGCTACAATGTTATTATAGAGCTTAGAAATGTCATCATTCCCCAAATACTTGTAGAACTAGAAGAATGACACATAAAGAGTGAAAAAAAAGAAAATATTTTTGGTCAACATAGAAGAGACCTAAATTTATTGATGCCTTGCATCATTCCCAAAAGGAAAACACAAGATAAGAGAAAAGATAAATATTTATGACATATAGAAGAATGTAGGTACAAATAGAGGAATGAACATAAAGACATGTCAAATAGAATGATATGAGCGATCACATTATACACATGCAATCACAAAAAAAAGAACATAAAAAAAGAAGATAAAGAAATAAATAGTAAAGCACATGTGATTCAACCTATAGCAGGTCATCTACATCTCAATCTTATTCATCATATGCAGAAGGAAAATAACTATCCAAAGGGACAACAAGTGGTGTACTAGGAACAAACCTATCTAACTCCTTTCCCCCACTAAGTGCAGGACAAGGATGAGTTGAGATAAGTGATGATATAGGGATCCTTGTAACATGTAATAGTGAGCATGCAATGATTCTACAACTATCACATGAAAAGGAGCAAAGTACATGTAATTACTATCTAATTATAATATCAAACGAATTGTCAGGATCACTCAATATCTTCTTTAAAGCACAACACTAATCAGTAAGGCATACAATAGTTTGATGAAATACACAATAATTCATGTTTGTACTATTACATTCATAGAAAGACTTAGCAACATCATATCCTAGATAACTTAGAAATCCTTCCATCCTTGTTTTCTAGAATGCATAGTCTATTCCATCAAACATAGGGTTCTCCTTCTTGTGCACCATCCTAGATCTACCTCAAGAGGTTAAGCTTTTATCCAAGGAACCTTGCTCTGATACCAATTATTGAATGCACAAGACAATTTGAGAGGGGGTTGAATTATTTGTACCTTAAAACTTCAAAACTCTCATTAACATTCAAATCAACATTCATTCATTAAACCCTTAAATTTGTTATGATGATTTAGCATGAAAAGAAAATAACATAAACTAAAAAAAATTAACACCATACACAAGAGAACACCATATTTACATGGTAAACCCAAGAAGGTAAAAATCATAGTGATGATTAGCTCACAATATAAGTAATATCAACACTGAATACAATAGGTCTCTCCACTATGTGGAGTTGGTAGTTCAGTGAGTCTTGCATTGTACTATAGTGACAGTATGGGAGTTTAACTCACCCCATACTATCATGCATATATGTATATATTGTTGCAAGTATGATCAGTTATTGTTTTCATTGATGTCAACAAGCCTGTGTTGTCATTGATGTTTATTATTGGGTGAGATTGTTACAAGGGTATGAGCAGTTGATATTATCCATTCTTTGATTAGTTGCATTATGTTTCATTAGTAAAGCTTTTGGTGTCAACCTCTAGTGTTGTTTTGATAAGCTTCTAGCTAAAATTTTTGGAGATGATGAGGATGTGTCTCCGGTGCTTGGTTTCCATGTTCTTTTAAGAAAATTTGAGTAAAAAGAGCAAACAATGTGTTGCAGTGGTGTTCAAGGTTACAAAGGTGTGTTCTTGTGTTGCTCCACATTTCTTCTACCTATTGAAGATATGCCTATGTAATTTGTATATGTTGGTGAGACATGTTTACAGGTGTTGTATTTGAGATTTGGTGTGTTGGATCGTTGCACAGAAGAAGTTTTGTTCACTAGTGTGTGAACTATGCATTGTAAAGGTGTTTGGGAGAAATTTCTTTACTCTTTGTTTCTCTGTAAAGTGGTTTCAGGTCATGCGGATTTGAGGGAGTGTTGATAGTTTTGGTATCTTTGTTTAATCAAGATGGTTTATGGTTTAGTGCTTCAAAAGTTAGTTTCTTTAGTAATAGTGTATGGCATAGTTGTTTGAGTGTACTAGGTGTGTATAGTCTTTAGGTGGAAGTTGTTGCAAAGGATTTTAGGGTGTTTGAGGAATATTCTAGATCATGTTCAATTATGGTGTTTGGTTAACAAGTCATCCTTAGGTTTGAGAAAGCATGTACTTAAAAGTTTAATGGTGTTTACACAGGTAACAACTGACCTGGTGTTTACACAATTAACAACCAACCTAGTGTTTACACTACTTGCGATGGATGAATATTGTTTATAGAAGTGTGTTGTAGCATGGTGTTATTGGTTTGCTTCCTAGTTAAGATGCAATGTGGTCCAATTTCACTTCTACCCACCATGGAAGTGTTTTAGCGTCAACCTAATTTGAATTTACACTATTGATGTGTATAGCTGACCTTGGAGAAAGGTTTCAAGGTTAAGGAAGGTATACATATGAGTTGAGTTGTTGAAGGATAGAAGATAGATGAGAGAGATGAGAATGATGTGAATTATAGAGTGTTAGAGTAAAAATTTGAGAAGTACAGTGTGAGATTTCATGTGTTAGTCTATTGGATGTAGTGAGCATAAGGTGGCTACAATTCTACAGGGATGATCCCACAATATTGGTTTACAACTTTTTTCCAAACTAGACACTAAACTATTTTTTTGTAACTAAATCTTCACTTTCGAGAACCTATAGTGGATAAACCATGAGTAATTTGAAGATGATGCAAACTAGTGATTTGTGGCATTTTGTCTGTAGATTCTAAATATATTTTTTTCAAAATTTTTGGAATTAGATCGCACTTCTTTTTCCATCTTCGAAAACTAGTTTTTTCAGTAAACACCATTTTTAAGGAGTGATGCTCACTGTATAACACATTATTTTCCATGAAGGATAAAATTATATATATATTTTTAATTTATATTTGTAACTATTATATCTAGTGCTTCCAATTGGATTCATAGTTTTTTATTGAATATTTTTTCCTTAATCAAGTTTTGAAGTCAAGCCAATTACAATTTAGACATAGGCGAACCGTATAACACATAAATTATTTTTGTTGTATCAATTTTTTTTTTTTGTTGGATCAAGGACTTCAATATCTAGTGCATTCATATTTTTCAATTTTTTTATTTATAATATTCTATTTTTCCACATGTGCAGAACAAAGAGCTTGATTTTCGGTGAAAAACCTACATTCACAAGAAATAAAAAATAAATATAATAATAAAATTAAAGTTATTTAAAATTATACTTTTTGGGAAGCTTATAATAAGGACTACATACTTACAAAAAGTAAATTTTAAATGAATTTATTTGTTCCCCCAAAAGGTAAATCAAAAGTGGTTTTTTATCAACATTTTGAGAAGTGTAAAGGAGACTTCTTTATATGTATGGTTTAAAACTAGCGGGATTCTATCCAAGGAGGTTTGATCTAAGGTAGTTTGATCAAACACTATTCAATTGGGATACTTTAAATGAAACTTTTTAAGGCTTAAATCATTATATTTTCTAAAAATATGTGATTTCAACAAAAATCAGAATCTCCCAGAAATTGTAAACCAGCTTTCTGGGATCACCCATAGTCATGTTGCAAAGGTGTTGATGTAATTGTGGTAGATTTTCTATTGCATTGAGATGATTTTCTCTATGTAACATTTCATCTTTATCTTCTTTTCTATTTCAATAGTGAGCCTTTATTTTTTGGGCGGTGAGCCTAGTGATAGTATGGGGCTTTTACTTCACTTAAAGTGAAGTTGATGGGGATTGAAATGGTAGTGGTGAGGGATAGACAACAAAGATATTTTTGGAAACATGTGGAGAGAAAGGGGAGAAACAACAAGAATTGAGGAAGAATAAGGGATGATAGAAGAGAGGTAGAGGAAGGGAAGAGGCATCAGGGAAAAGACTTTCTAAGTGTAGGATATATATAAAACCACAATATATATTATCACAAAAAATATATCTACATATAAATATTATCATAAAATAATCTTAGATAATTACTAACATAATCTTCATATATATTATCCACTTATGTGTATATATTTGTATATATGTATTTATATATGTGTGTGTGTATATATATGTATACACACACACATATATATGTATAGATGTTTATACATATGTGTATATATGTATGTATATATATATATATATGCATGTGTATACATACACACACACACACATATATAGATGTACATATGTATACATGTATGTACATATGTATACACATATATACATATAGTATATATATATATAATTGCATACAAAATTTTTCTAAATTATAAACTTAATCATATTAACTCAATTTATTTAAAAAAAAAACATTATCTCTTACTAGAATAAATATGTCATTCAAACAACATAATCATAAAACAAGGACACATGTATGTATTTTATACTTAACATACAATTGTGTTCTCATATGAGTAGAAAGAGTTAGGTTTTTAGTTATCAAGTATGTTTACCTCTTTGAATAACATTCCATAGAAAGTTAAACATTTCATACTATGACAAAAGCAAAATGAATAGCTCACAGATCTTTGCACAACTATGCAACACCAATGAAAATTAAATAAACATTAAATTCAATCTAGTCCAAGAAAGCATTCAGAATTTAAAGAAATCATGCAACAGAGGGTGTGTGTGTGTGAGCTGTCAATTTCATGGTTGCCTTTGTTTTCTTCTCGGGTATGTTGCTCTCTTCCTCTGGTGATGCTCTCCCTCTTTATTGTAGAGGGGGGAAACACAATCTCTTGCATCCACCTCTTCAAGAAAATGTGGTAGTTAGTCCAATTACATAAAGAAAGTGTTAGTATAAACCAATGATATACAAAGTATAAAATTCCTTTTCATTTCTATGAAAACCAATTTTCATACTAATTTAAAAAAAAACCATATCAATTGATATAAACCTAATTCATAAACATATTCTAATTGCTCAAGACTTTATTTTCTTATGATCATAATCAAAATATAGAGTTAAATATATCATTTTCTAGAGGGCTCAAGGAATGGGATGTGATAGTAAACACATCATTACTCACTCAAAAGGCCAGATTAGCTCATATTCAATATGTTTCAAATTTGGAGTTGTGCAGGTCCTGCATGAGACATGTTGGATAGCGTGGTGGGATGATGCTATCAATTCACCTCCCACTTCCTTCATATTATGGGCACCAATTCACCTATTTATAACATTACATTATTATGAGGCCACTATCTTAGAGATCCACTAATCTATCACTACTTTGGAAGCTCAACCTTTCAAATCAAATTTTGGCATCACATTGCTATGATTTTCCACTAGAAGCAAAATATAAATACCCACTCCACTAGTGGTGCTCGAATCAAATATGATCTTCATTGGCTTAAGATTGAAGACAAGGTTTGTAAAGATATTTTCTAGGTTATATAAGTTCATCATACATCTCAAGTCATTAAGAAAGCAGGGATAGTAGCTTTCTATAGAGCTTCCATGAATTCTTTAGGCCTTTTTTGACATTATGAGAAAGATTTTACTACTCGAGTATATTCTATAAATTGAAATTTCACTTTATAATAATGTCTAAATGTGGTTCTTTGTCAAGTTTCCATATCTCAACACATTCTTTGTGATCAACTTCTCACTATGGAAGAATTGCACGAGGTAGTTTTATTTATGTCTAACAATAAAGCTACTATAATGGATGGATTATTGAGTGAGTTCTATAAAAAAATTGGGGATACTATGGTTGAAGATCTTCACAAGGTTTGTCTAGAAGCTTTCCATGAAAATTATTAGGGAAACATAATCAACAAAAGGAAATATTAAGTTCATACCTAACATTGGGGACCAAGAAGAAATATGCAACTAGTGGCCTATCACCTTATTAAATGTCTCCTACAATATCATTGCCAAATCTCTTTCTCTCAAGCTAAACACACTCCTTCCCTAATTGGTCTAACCTAAGGAATCTAGTTTTAATAAGTTGTGGTGCATCCTAAACAACACTATTACTATCTAGGAAGGGGTATAATGGGATTAGTGCTCTAAAAAAACTACAATGTTCATCAAAATTGACTTTACCAAGGCTTACAACTACATTGAATCACTCTTTATTCTTTCCATGCATTAGGTACTTATATTTGGGCCCTACTTTATTCATTTTATTCATATATTATTCACTGATGCCTCAATTAGCATCACCATTAATGGTTAGAAATCCAAGCATTTTGGTATTTTTGGTCTATCCACCACAAATGCTCTTTAGCTCATGCACTTTACATGCTTGCTATTGAAGGCTTTGGCTATCTTTTGACCCATGTGGTCTCCCAAAAGCTTGTTAAAGGTATTGTATTTCCTAATTTTTCTACCTAATTGGTCAATGGAATTTTTGCTAATGGTTCTTTTCTCACTCTTCTTGAGGACAATAATGATCATATCAAATAAGCCTTTCTTTACCTTGACATATTAAAACCTAGCTAATTGGATTCTTTCAATTAGAAATGAAAAAAAAATGATTAGGGAAGTCCTTCAAGTTTTGATCATTATATTCACATTTTAGGCCTTACCTATTATCTTGTGGCAAGATGTCATTCCCAGAAGTTAAGAAAAAGAGTTATTTGATCAGTAAGGCTCTCTCTTTGGTTGGTGATGCAGGAGCATCCAGTGGTGTAAGGGCAATCTTGCATCACCCAAAAATAGTTAAATTTCAAGTTTCTCAGTTTTTAGATGTTTTTACATTTTTGGATACCCTTTTCATCATAATGAAATTTCCAATTTATGGTTTTTATTTTCTATTCCTGGGTGGAAAGATATTGCAATTTTAGTTTCCTATATTTGCACCTGAAAATCTTCCGAGTTAGATTTGAGGCACTTAGAGTTCCCAGAATGGCCCTGAAACTTACCAAAATCGGCATAGTAGATTTTGAGCGCGTTATTGACTTCGTGACCTTTCCAACGGTTCATGAATTGGAGTCCCGAATAAAAAGTTATGGCCCCAGGAAGTTGGCGCACTTTCTAGAAGATACAATTGCAAATGCTCTTTTGAAATTTGAACTTCAGGTTGTAAATTTTCAACGCCAAACTGCCTAAACTCAAATTTGAATGTTGTTTTGGCTTGAAAATAAGGAGGAGCTCTATTTATGGGCGGGTTTCTAATTTTTGGGTAACTTTTTGGGGGATAAGCTCACATATTGCGAAAGGGTTATCCTGTAGCTTTCTGTAACTTGCATGTGCTATAGAACTTGGGGATTGAGATCCTCTGCATGTAAGAAGCTCCATTTTTTGAATAATAAAATTATTCTCTTGTTTGTGGGTTATTTTTTGTGTCTCAGGTTGTGCCCTCATCAAGTGGTATCAGAGCCAGGTTTTCTTGAGCATGTGGACAGATCGCCGATTGTGAGGCAGTTCGCACCAGGACCGTGGTTGTGGGTCGAGGTCAAGAAAGATGCCTCCAAGAGTGATGTCTGGTAGGCATGGTGGTGCCAGAGGTGGTCGAGGTGGAAGAAATGATGGTGGAAGAGATGCACTGGCAGCCCTCCAGAGACAGATTGATGCGTTACAAGAGTAGTTGAGAAGAGGGTTAAACCCGAGGGAGGAAAGTGAGGATGAAGGAGAGGAAGAAGGTTCAAATGCAGAAGAGGAAGAAGAAGCAATTGATCAAGACCAAATGCAGCTAATAAGGGCCATTTCAAAGATCGAGAAAAGACCCAAAGTAGAAGTCCCCAGTTATTCTAGAAGTCTAAACCCAGAAGAGTTGATCGACTGGATCAACGAGCTAGAAGAATATTTTGAGTATGAGGAAATAGAGGACCCAAATCGAGTTAAGTTTGTGAAAATGAAGTTGAAGGGCCATGCCAGTATTTGGTGGAAAGAGGCCTAGTTGGAAATAAATCGAAGAGGAAAAGTCAAGATCACCAGATGGGATCGCATGGTAGAGAAACTAAAGAAGCAGTTCATACCAGTGGACTACGAGTTAGATCTCTTGAAGAAATTACAAGGTTGAAGTAAGGAAGAAGATCTATGAAAGAATATACTGAATATTTTCACAAGATAATCATCAGAATGGGTCACATAGAGGCCAATAAGGAGAAGGTACCTCGATATCTTAATGGGTTATGACCGAGCATTTAG
>VDFB02105785.1:412323889-412337469 GCA_007258455.2 Sequoia sempervirens
ATTATGATGAAGTGATGGTCCACTTGGAGAAAGAAAGGTTTCTAGTGGGAACATATAACAAATTGAAGATGAAGAAGTTCAGTCCCTGTAAAATTTTGAAGAGGCATGATTCAGGGAATGCATATGAGGTAGAGTTGCTAGATGGATTCAACATTTCCCCTGTGTTCAACATTTCAGATTTGATAGAGTATCATGAAGGTGGCGCAGAGGAAGTACCAACTATGAAACAATGTGGGATTCCAACACCTACTTCAGAAAAGGAGGAGATTGAAGAAATCCTAGATAGTCGTGTGGGAAGGAGTACCAGGAACAGGCAGTATGAAGAATATCTGGTGAAATGGAAAGGAAGGCCTATTAAAGATTCATCCTAGTTGCCTAAGGTAGAGGTTGACCATTTGGGTTTTTCTCCACCATCTGAGACGTGACAGGGTCACTTCTCAAATTACCCTAGGTGTCTGATGCAGGAGCATCCAATGGTGTAAGGGCAATCTTGCATCACCCAAAAATAGTTAAATTTCAAGTTTCTTAGTTTTTAGATGTTTTTACATTTTTGGATACCCTTTTCATCATAATGAAATTCCTAATTTACGGTTATTATTTTCTATTCATGGGTGGAAAGATATTGTAGTTTTAGTTTCCCAAATTTGCACCTAAAAATCTTCCAAGTTAGATTTGAGGCACTTAGAGTTCCTGGAACTGCCCCAAAACTTATCAAAATTGGCATAGCAAATTTTGAATGCGTTATTTACTTTGATACCTTTCCAACGGTTCAAATTTTTC
Organism: Sequoia sempervirens; assembly: GCA_007258455.2. Lineage (NCBI taxonomy): Eukaryota > Viridiplantae > Streptophyta > Pinopsida > Cupressales > Cupressaceae > Sequoia > Sequoia sempervirens. Next base: position 412,324,670 of record VDFB02105785.1, read on the forward strand.
GCGAATCGGAGTCCCAGATCAAAAGTTATGGCCCCGGGAAGTTGGCGCACTTTTTAGAAGATACAATTGCAAATGCTCTTTTGAAATTTGAACTTTAGGTTGTAAATTTTCAGCGCCAAACTGCCTAAACTCAAATTTGAATGTTGTTTTTGATCCAAACTAAGGAGGAGCTCTATTTATGGGCGGGTTTCTAATTTTTGGGTAAACTTTTGAGGACAAACTCGCATATTGCGAAAGGGTTATCTTGTAGCTTTCTGTAACTTGCATGTGCTATATAACTTGGGGATTGAGATCCTCTGCATGTAAGAAGCTCCATTTTCTGAATAATAAAATTATTCTCTTGTTTGTGGGTTATTTTCTGTGTCTTGGGCTATGCCCTCATCATTATCAAGAACAAGAAGCCTTAAACAATAATGAAAAAGAATTTCAAGTACCTTGTTCTTGCAAGTCTACTAACATTTCGACAAGGAAAGGAGACAAGATTTAGGGTTTGATATTACCAAATGAAAGGTCGATAAAATGTGAAACAAAAATGAACCTATAGTAGCCACACCATGAGCATAGTCACATCGAAACCGTGATGTCTTTGAACCCCAACTTCCGCCATCAAATACTTCGTGCCCCAGCACACCACTATCTACTATGATGAACAAAACACAATCATGTGCCAAAAACAATAAGCTCAAGAACCTTCTCAAAGGTAATGAATGAAACGTTATTATCAAAGCATTGATAGGCCAAAAACATTATAATGTGTGCAATAAAGTTTTGACAAATTTCCTTTGCCAACTTTAATAATGCAAACATCATTTGATGTCAAGCATTGTATTATTGTTTTTGTTCATTGCAATAAAGTAGGCTTCATATACCTTGTGTTGCATGGTTTGACATCTATGCTAAATCATTGTCAATGCCAACAAGGAGTGGAGTCAACAAGAAGATTGCATAGAGAAAACAACAGTCTCACCTTACTTTTACTTTGTGGGTAGTGGGATACCTTAATTTAGTATCATGTTACAATAATTAATCATCAACATTATTTTACATTATTCAAATAAAAATTCACTTTTGTCTTATATATTTTTTGGATATTAAAAGAAAATTTAATTATGAAAATAATACCATATTAGTTTATCTTCGAATTCATCTTAAATGGATGAAAATTTTATCAATTTTTTATTTTTTTTAATTATTTATTTTAATTAGAAAATGTTAGAGTTTAAATGTGATTGGATTGAATGAATTTTTTTAGGAATGAAATTGATTTTGTGTTAGTTAAAGAGGACATAAAATTGTTGCTCGATGGCGAATTAGGTGGGATAAATAATTTTGTGAGTTTCTAATGTAATAGCTGATGACCACAAGTTTTAGGTTTTTTCTTCATACATATTTTGAGTGATTTCTAGCTACTATTCTCAATCATTAATGTTATAATTCACTCTTATTTGGTGACATTTGGCAACCATTTTTAAAAAAAAATAGGTTGTTAGGTGTATATTTTCACTTCATCCCCTTTACAAAGTGACAACTAGATATAATAGCCGATCAATATAATGGGACAATTATTTGCATGTCATTCAACATAACTACAAGGGTTGCAATTTATCTACAAAAGAATTATCTCACTTTGAAGCTTATTATAGTTTCTAATATTTTTCACTTAAGAGATTCTAATTGTTCTTCCAACTCCAAATACAATCTTTCCAATAGAAGGAAGATGACAATTTATTTTCTTGCACAAAATTTAGCCAAATTTCATAAATCATAGGACATTCTCTGACAAATTTGAGCTAAATTTTATCTCTTTATAACAAGGTAATATCAAAGATAGACCTTAAATTTCCATTTGCATGTGTTAAAGTAGACTTCATAGTTATAGTAACAATAATGCTAAACTAAATATGAGAAATGTAGTTGTAAGCATCATCAAATAATAGGGAAATTCACTACAATATTCTAATGTACACAAGCATACATGCTCTATCGTACAACAAATAATTTGACAAGAAACTAAGATGTATGCAATCCAATGTAATAGATTGATTTATTTTCTTCAAAAGAGATATAAATATATAATATAAGGAACTCTAGATCTCATCCACACAAAATAAGTTACAATTTTTTTTTCGTCATACATTAAAATTATGCAAGATAAATTTTATGTCTAAATTATTCTATATAAATTTTTTTCCATAATTTTTTATGAAGGCTATGTTGATTAGTAGTGGAACTTACAACTACTATATTTTACAAAAATCCACTTTCAATTATGCTTTTATAGATGCCTACATCCTCTTCCAAATATTCAATTTAAGTATAGAGAAGAAAGATGTTGTCAAAGGTTGAGAAATCTAAATTTACACTTATTAGTTGTATTTGCTTAAAACTTTCAAAGGCCTTATTAGTTCCATGAGAGAGAACCTTATCAAGGAGAAGCATAGTGGGGGATTAGTAAGGCACTTTGGTCGAATAAGATCATTGCTATTGTTAGTGAGCACTATTATTATCCATAGTTGTAGTAGGATGTGAAGAAGTTTGTGCAAAGTTGCAAAGTCAAAATATTGGGTTATATCAGCCATTACCTGTACCAGAGAGGCCATGAGACGACATCAATAGGATTTTATTTTTGGTTTACCTAGGACACAAAGAGGACATGATTCAATATTTATGGTGGTGCACAAATTTTCTAAGATGGCACATTTTATTCCTTGTAAGAAGACTAATGATGTTGTTCATGTTGCAGAGTTGTTTTTCAGGGAGGTGGTGAGATTGCTTGGGCTATCCAAGAGCATAGTTTAAAACTGAGATACCAATTTTTTTGGTTATTTCTAGAGGACATTATGGAAGAAGTTAAAAATTAATTTAAAGTTCAACTATGCACACCATCCACAAACCAATGGATAGACATAAGTGGTGAATAGAAGTTTGGGTAACCTACTATGATGCGTGGTAGGAGATAAACCCAAGGGATGGGATTTGATTTTACCATAGGTGAAATTTTCTTATAATAATTCTATCAATATGATTAGTAGTAAATCACCATTTTAGATTGTATATGAGAATATTCCAAGGAATGCTTTTGAGTTGAGGAGGATGGACAAGGGAGAAAAGACAAGTTTCGAAGCTAAAGACTATGTTGAGAACCTAAAGAATTTGCATGAAGAGGTGAGAAATCATATTAATAAGATTAATATTTAGTACAAGACTAAGGCATATTAGAAGAGGACATATAATGAATTTCATATTGGAGATAAAGTCATAGTTCACTTGAGAAAGGAGGGATTTCTAGTTTATACATACAATAAGTTGAAGATGAAAAGGTTTGGACCATGTAAAATCTTGAAGAATCATGATTCAGGAAATGGTTATGAGATGGAGTTGTTGAGTGGGATAAACATTTCTCTCTTTTTTAACATTCCAGATTTGGTAGAGTATCATGTAGGAGATATGGAGTATGGAGGATGGAGGTCAACAGAAGCACGATGGAATATTCTAGCACCTACTTCAAAAAAGAAGATAGAAGCACAAGAAATAGACAATGTGTATAGTATCTAGTGAAATGGAGAGGAAGGAATACTAAAGATTCATCATGGTTATTTGACACCAAGGTTAACCATCTTAGTTTCCCTCTAACTATTGAGAAGTGACATTTTGCATAATTCTTATAGGCATTTACTTTCATAGGCAATCTTAGTATTTGATATAGTCATTTGATCAATTTTGGCATTTGTTTTAGACATAGGCATTGGCAATAGACATAGACATTTAGGCATATCAAATCCTTCAAGACTTGTTGTAGGACTTAGGAATTTCCAGATTGCTCAATTGATGAATCTGAGGGCAACATTATCTAGCAAGCAAGAAGGTGTAACGAAGGTGAACCATGGAAGATGGAGATTCTTGGTAATATCGTTCCTTTTGTTTTCATCATTTTCCTTTGTACTTCATTATTTCATTGGATTTTTAATGTTATTGATCTAACCATTTAACAAATCTGATTTTCCTTTGATTACATTGGTGAACCCGACATTTTGTAGAGAAATTTGTGTGTGTTCTTGTTTGCTTTCACTATTTTGCAGGTTACAGCCAAGACATCATACGAAATCCCGTCACCTTCATTTGAGCACAGAAAAATGGGTAAATAAAATAGTTTCAAATAGTTTCTGGGTTTTGTAGATCTCACTCTCAGATTTCCAGAACATTAAACGGTTTTAAATTTTGTTGAGATTTGAGAAAATTATGGGCATTTTAGTGATCACAGTTTTTTTCAATTTAATTTTTAAACCCGCGTTTTTCTTTTGTCTATAACATTTTTTTGTGCAGAATCGTGGAAAAAGTTTTCTGGGTTTTGAAGGTTTGATTTTCAACTTTCCATGGATATCTAGCACTTAAAATTTTGTTAAGTTTTGAGCAAGTTATCACTGTTTTAATTTTCTACTGTCATTAATGTTTTATTTATTTATTTATTTTTGTGTTACTAATCTTCTTTTGAAGCGTGTGGCGATCCCTATTCGTGTGTTGAAGACCATTGATTAAAGAGATTACTAATTCATTGTTTGCAGATTCGAATGTCGAAGACAAAATAAACAAACATTGTGCTATTTTTTTTTCATAGATTAGCAAACATTTGATTTTGGTGCATATAAAAAGAACACGTCTTCTTTGATTGATTGTGCTTGCAAGATGGTAGGTGAGTATGCTCTCACTTGGTGAAAACCTTGTGATAAAAAAACCAGACCCATCTTTATTTGTTAATTACCCTTCATGATTCAGTATATCAGAGTATCCTCTCCCCTTGCACATTCGTGCGATCCTGGGTGTAAGAGAAATGGTTACTAACCTAGAACTTGGGCCTGTTCTGGTGGAAAAAAGTACTCACCCCAAGACGACTCAGACTGGTAGCACCCTGACACCGAGGGACTTCCAGCTGGTATATAAAAGTGGGTTCTTGGGGAAAGCCCAAGAATCACAAGCGTGGTTCCGACGAGATGGATCCAAAAGGGGACTCTTGCCGCATGGATCACGCCCCACAAATGAAATGCCTGAATTAAAAACCTCTTGTCTTAGTGTCCAACCATTCTATTGGCCGTTTCTTGGTATAGTGTAGGGTACAGTATCATGCCCGAAGACACTCACTACTAATCCCCTTGAGTAGAGATAGCAATTCTTGGGATGTCACTACCCAAAGAATCTGAATTTGGTGTGCTTGAATGACATTAATGAGCCATGGAGGGGAGCCAATGCCACCAAAATTCTAAGCTATCCGCTCTCAAGAAGAAAAGGTGTTTATCACCAATCTGGGGTATATCGGTGGGCTATACCAATTATACAAACCCTTAGCCTATTGGTCTTTTTAGGATTATGCTTATCTGATGTGTGATTGGTTACATTCAAAACACTGTGTTTGTCAAGTATTTTCTGGTCTTATCACAGTTCAAAACAAAACTTTCATCAAACAGACCAAATTTTCCATCAAAAATGACAAGACAAACCTTTTGCATCTATCAAACTACATTTAAATGTCTGAAGCGCAATCACTCTGATCAATCGCATTTGAGTTTACTAAACCGCATTTGCATATCCAAGACGCAACTGAAACTTCAAACGACGCATTTTCCTATCAAAACTTAAAACTTCACATCCGAGACTTGAAGTCCTCAACTTGTCCACCATTTGTCAAACACTGTCATCAAGAAGATTCTGTCAAAAACCAAACTTGATATTGCTCAAAGTCTTGACCATTATTTTGCATTAGTCACCATAGGTTTCATACCTCATTCCTTTTCATTACATACACTTGGCATTAGACCATCCCTAGGTTCATATTTTGCATACTTAGGATTAGGAAAATCCTAAGCACACCTTACAAAGTCATTGTTTTCAAAATTAGACCCTCTTGGACCAAGTTATCAAACACCCTTTTTAGTCATTGTCCTCTTTTGTGATATTTCTTCCAACTCAAAAGTCTAGTTAGGAAGACTCACTAGTCATTTAGACCATGTCATTTCCAACAAAGTCCTTTAGCAGTCAAAATTGAAAAAAAAGTTCGAGCTTAGAAGTGCTTAGATAACCTTATCTTACATTGCATACACATTGCATACCTTATTCACAAAAATCTAAAAACAGTAGTCATTTTAGTCATCATTTTGAACCTTAGACTTCCCGTACTGTCATACTTGCATTTAGTGGTCATTCCCATTTGAGCAATCTCATTTATGGTTGAAACCAGACTTCAAAAACAAAAAGAGACAAATGGAAAACTTTAGTCAAGACCCCCCATTTACTGTCAACAGTCCTCCACATGACTCAAACTGGACCTTGTACGATCCATTTTCCAATCTAGACAATCAACCTCCAGTGACAACACAATCCTCATCAAACAGTACATTGGAACTCTACTTGCAAAGAGATGAAAATGGTCAACTACTTCAGGAAAACATAGAGGCATTGACACAAGACCCAGAGGTCTATCAGCTTGCTGAAATAATAGCACGTCAAGACCGAGACAGATTCGTAGCTATGCTCTTGAGTGAAGGAGCTAGGTTACCACAAGGATTTGACATTAACACGCTAAATTTGACACTTCATGACCCTAATGCCTATAATGCACATAACATTTCACATAGTGGTCAACTTCTAAATACTACGAGCAACATTCCTCTTGACACCACAACGACATCGCATACCACATCCAACATCCCAAACATCTCCAATACAATAAATGCTACATCTATTGGGGGATCACAATCATCCACAACATCCACAACACTACCCCAATCGGATGGAACCACTCTTGGCTCCTCGACAACATGGGCAAATTATTCCAATCCTCTTTTTATCGCAACAGTAAATACCACGGGGGCATCATCAAGTCACCACAACCCCCCCTTGACAACTACATCTACTACCATGAACACAACTTCGACAAATATGTTCAGTAGTAATTCACAACATCCTTCGGGAGGATCCACAGGACGTATCATTATCCAAGGACAACAACAAAACGTTAACATGACAACACAGTCAAATGTCATTACCTCCCAAGGCACAAATACAAACGTCCCCCTTGTACAAAATCAACAATTTACACAAGGTGGCCAAATAACTCAATCCATGACATCATTGGTACATCATAACATTCATGGTCACAACATCCCCCAAATAACGACACACATGGCTGGGGGACACATCCCAACATACTCATCCAATGTTCACACTCATCAACATGCGCCTAATCACAACTTCCAATACCAACAACACACGTCATACATACCACAACAATCCATACCGCCACAATACACCAACATTCATGCATACCAGATAGGAACACATGGTGCACCAGGCAATCCAACATATGGAAACGTAAATGACCCTACCATAGATGAACTCAAAGAAAGAATGAGGGATATGGAGAAAACAATGCAAAACATGTAAATTTCAGGCAGGAAATCAGAAATATCGTATGACTTGGATGTATACCCATTCAACACAAACTTACGTATGCCTGCATTTTCGCTAGGATACGTGTCACCCAACTTCATGAAGTATAGAGGCAAGACAAATCCCATTGAACATGTTCGCGAATTTGCAACCAACTGTATGGATATCACCTATGAACCAACATACTTGATGAGACTTTTTTCCAAAAGTTTGGAGGGTCAAGCCCTTGAATGGTTTTCAATGAAAAAAGATATCCAGACATGGGATGAGCTCAAACGAAGATTCATAAGAAATTACGCATACAACATTGACATGGATACCTCTATCACTAGTTTGTGCAATCTCACGCAAGAAGACTCTGGTGAGACATTTATCCCTTTCTTTCAAAAATGGAGAAGCCTTGCTAGTCGATGTCACATTGACATTCCTGAAAGGGAAAAAGTTGACATGTTTGTCCAAACACTTCTAGGGCCCCTAAAATTCGCATTGCAAATACATTGTTGCACAAATTTCACAGAATTAGTGGAAAAGGGGGTCCAAATTGAGAAAGCCCTTATCGCAAAGGGAGAACTAAGATATGGTTCCAAAAACACAAACACCAACCCACCCGCTGACAAAAACAAATATTGGGTCAAGAATAAGCATGTTACAAATGACGTGTTGTGGACGCCAAGACTGCAAGTCCTGTATTGGCCCTGAAAGGGGTCCAACAACAAAACAGACCAACAACGACATTGACACCTCCTCCCAATACTTCTTCAAACCAATCAAGGACAATATTGTCAAATGAGACAATTTCCTAGGGTCGCACATACACCCATTTAGGTGAACCCATTGAAGAAGTCCTTAAGAAATGCATCCAACATGGGTGTCATCACACTTCCGGAAATAAAACCTTATGACCAGGACAATTCAAACCAGCATGGTGGAATGACAATGCGGTGTGCGAATACCATCGAGCCAAGGAGGCATACAACCTCTAGCTGCCGACAATTGAAAAACATCATACAAGACCTTATCGAAAATCACACCATCGAAGTGGGTGGATCGCAATTCAACTCCAACTCAGATCATACTATCCACAAGAATCCACTGCAGGACCATGGTTCTCATAATACTTCCACTTCAGGTTCACAGAATCAAGCTAACTTTGCCCGAGTCAAATACGACTATTCTGGTGGACCTACTATAAACAATGTCTGAACTGAAGATGAGTACATCAATACCATTACCGTCAAGAGAGCACCCCAGTGTAATGCTACTACTCGCAGTGGCAAGGTCACTATAGCTGGTTCGCCTCCCCCTAGACAAGCCAAAATCACAATATCGGGCCCATCGACTAAACAATCACAACCCACTTCATCTGCTAAACAGCCAAAACTTGTCTCAACCCCATAACAGTGGAAACCCAAAAGTCAGTTCAACCTCATGGACCAACTAGGAAAGACTCCCGCACAAATATCTATCCTTGAGCTGCTTCGTATCACTCCTGCGCATAAGGAAATCCTAGACAAAACTCTCCTAGAGTCGTCAGTCCCTAAGGACATCAATGTCAATCAGTTTGAAACTATGATGGGGTATCTCACCATGCCACACCACATCACTTTCTCAGACCAGGACTACTCATCACATAAAACCAACCACAATGACGCATTACACATAGAAACTTTTGTCCACAAGCACAAAGTTAGACGGGTTTTAGTAGATGGCGGAGCAGGGTTGAACATATGCTCCCTTAAATTGGTTAAAGCTCTAGGGTTCTCAGATGCGTGTGTAGGCCCAACAAAAAGCGTAGTGATCAAAGAATATGATGATGAGGAACGCTCTTCACGGGGTGTTATCTCTCTCCCTATTAGAGTGGGACCAGTCATTGTAGACACAACCTGCCAAGTCCTGGATTTGGAATTACCATATAACATTTTACTTGGCCGTCCATGGATCCACACCTTAAAAGCCATTATGTCTACATACCATCAATGCCTCAAGTTTCCTTTTGATGGCACAGAAGTAACCATATACGGAGACCCCGACCCTTTCCAATATTGTACCAATTTAAGGGGTATCTCTGAAAATCGAGTACCTATTAATCGAGAAGCACCTAGCTCCTTGTCATCCAAGTACATTGACCCTTCCACACTCATGTCATCTTCCACATCCACTCCATCCACATCTTCCGCCATACCACCACCTTCCACCAGCCATAAGATTGAACCAACTATCAAAATCCAGGACCTCGGCTGTGGAGAGTTCAAACTAAATATAGCATACAACATAACCACAATACCCACTCCTCCAAAGATATATGGTCAGTTGTGTTTCAGAATGGAACCACAAGAAACCTTCAAAGTTCCACCGAATACAGTTTTTATCAAGTGGGGAGACATGAGTGATGAAGACCTAGCTGACATCACAGGATGGATCTATAAGGATGCTGTCACACTACCTCCATTACCAGTTCAAAGATATGGCAAAGGTTACAACATCATGAAGGCTAAAGGCTACGATGGTACTAGTGGCCTTGGAAAAAATAAAACTGGTTGAAGGGAACCCATAGAAACTTTTCAAACTCTGAAGTACCTTGGATTAGGGTTTGGATCACTCGACAATGATGATCGACGTACCTCTGGACTTTCAAATGAGTGAGTACATGCTTCTGATAGTGTCAAGACTACTAGGGAAACCCTAACTGAAACTGACTCCCATGAGTGAGAATTTGGCTCAGAATGATCCCTAAGTGACTGTTGTCTTGATGATTTGTTTGTCGAACCAGGGGAACTGACCTCTGAACAATGATTTTGGCAAACATTCAAAATTGAACAAGCACCAAATAGCCAAAGTCCTACTACCACTTCCCATGACACACAACAATCATCATCTGAACCCCATCAGTCTAATCTATCCGAAGTGTCAAACGACATTGATAACTAGGGCTCTAAAACCTTCACTCCTTATTACAATAATGAATATGACACTAGTGAAGGAGAATATTGGATAGAGTCCGATGTAGAGTTGGATGATGATAACCTCATCTACAACTTCAACGAATCCATCTACATGTTTTCCGCATCCTCACCCTAATTCACTAGCCTTGATGATGGCATCTCTTTAGTTTACCCTAAACTAGTCGATTGGGACCAACAAGGACCGCCAGTTCTGGACACATTCCAAAATGATGAAGCCATTGCCGAATTCATGGGATTATGAGAAGGCATACCCAGTGGGGACCACAAATCAAGATTTTCCATTGATTTAGATTGCACGGCATATTTCGGCGAGACTGTCCAGTCCTCTAGTCGCAAAAGTAAAAATAAAGTAAAAAATGAAACGTCTCTAGGTGAAAACCGAAAGGAACCTCTTGACGATAAAATAGTAAAAATAAAGGATGAATCTATGGGTGAAAACCTCTCTAAGGTGCCCAAAGATGGAGGACTGGACTTTCTCCCTGTGCAACAGGAGAAATCGGTCATGCTTATTGAGGACACAATAGAGGATAACATTTCAACTGCAGAAGACCCCAAGATGGTCCTATTTGCCACATCATTGACTGATGAAGAGAAACCAAAATTTCATAAATTCTTTGCAGAATGGAAAATAAATTTTGCGTGGTCTTATGCAGACATGCCAGGATTGGACCCCAAACTGGTTTTGCATCATCTACCACTATTACCCAATGCTAAACCAGTCAAGCAGAAGTTGTGCAAAATGTACCCTCAAGTTGCTCTATTGGTCAAGGCTGAGTTAAAGAAATTACTAGATGCCGGATTCATAAGGTCTATAGATTATTTTGAATGGATTTCCAACCTAGTGCCGGTGACAAAGCCAAATGGGCTTATTTGGGTATGTACAGATTTTTGAGACCTAAATAAAGCATGTCCAAACGATGAATTTCCTTTGCCCAACATTGACATCATAGTTGACCTAACTGCAGGACATGAGATGCTATCCCTCATGGATGGTTTCTCCGGCTATAATCAAATCTGCATCGCTCCTGAGGATCAGCACAAAACAGCATTTACGTACCCATGGGGTACATACTGTTGGAACGTCATGCCCTTCGGTCTTAAAAATGCAGGTGCCACGTATCAAAGGGCTATGACCACGATCTTCCATGACATGATGCACAATATAATGGAGGATTATGTAGACGACCTGCTAGCCAAATCAGCAACTAGGAAAAATCATTTGAAGGTACTCGACAAAATTTTCAAGAGACTTGAAGAGTACAAAGTTCGGCTAAACCCTAAGAAGTGTGTTTTTGGGGTCACATCAGGTAAACTATTGGGGTACATAGTTTCTTGAAGAGGCATAGAGGTTGATCTAGAAAAATTCAAAGCAATCATAGACATGCCTCTGCCTAGAGGGATCAGTGAACTCAGAACTTTGCAGGGCAGAGTACAATCTATTCTACATTTTATAGCCCAATTGGCAGATAAGTGCCACCCATTCCAATACCTGTTGCGCAAAGGTGTCCCCTTTGTATGGACAAATAAATGTCAAGAGGCCTTCCAACAAATCAAAGATTACCTGCTGACAACACCAGTCCTCATGCCACCCATTCATGGAAAGCCATTAATTCTATACATCTCAACTACTAGTTCAGCACTGGGGGCATTGTTGGCCCAGCACTGGGGGCATTGTTGGCCCAAGATGATCATGAAGGAAAAGAAAGAGCAATTTATTACATCAGCCGCACATTGATAGGCTATGAGTTGAATTACAAATACATTGAACGGGCATGCCTCACTATTGTTTTTGCATCCCAAAAACTAAGACACTATATGCTCAGTCATCAAACACAACTAGTTGCCAAGATTGATCCATTGAAATATCTACTAAGTCGAGCAGCATTAACAGGCTGGTTGGCAAAATGGGTCATGATCCTAAGTGAGTATGACATACAGTATGTTGAGCACAAAGCAATTAAAGGGAAAGTAATAGCAGATCAATTGGTAGATGCACCGATTCAAGCCACTCATCCATTAGTAGCTGATTTTCCCGATGAGTCTATTTTTCATGCAGAACCAACATCACCATGGAAACTATATTTTGATGGGTCTCATACTGGTCATGGCTCAGGCATTGGAATATTGTTTATCACACCACAGGGGGATTCAATTCCAAAGTCATTCAGGATCACTTTCCCTTGTACAAATAACATTGCTGAATATGAAGCACTCGTCATAGGTCTCAAGTTGGCAATCAAATGGAAAATTCAGACATTGCTTGTATTCGGGGATTCCCAGCTAGTAATCAACCAAGTGAATGATGACTATGAAACAAAGGATGAGAAGTTGCTTCCCTACAAGAGGATGGTGGACAGTTTCCTGACATACTTTCAATCGATTTCTTTTGAACAAATC
>VDFB02105785.1:412337569-412383690 GCA_007258455.2 Sequoia sempervirens
TATATATATATAATAATAATAATCTATAAACTTTTTAATTTTAATAAAGTTATCCTAACTTAGCAAGACAATAAATTAACTAACATCGATGGTTGATGAAGATTTAGTCCAAACTATGGTTCTATGAGATAGTATTTAATTTCCTTTGAACAAATATGGAATTGGTTACTAGCTAATGTTGAATATAATTAATGGACTTATAATATATCTCTTTTCTTCATAAATAATGATAAACTATGAGTATGGACTTAGTTATAGAAATTTTAAAATAGAGGAATGACAACATTTATATCTTATGACAATACTATATTTTTATGACAATAATTACAACTCTATAATAATAATTATGACCATTAAACATTAAATTATAAGCTTAAATTTACAAAATACTATCTAACTTAAGGCATTAATAACATATCTTTAATCAAATTTCTTTTTTGTTATGCCGCAAACTTAGCTCTTAGATTTATTGTAAACTCTCTCTCCATGTAATAAATTTATTTTCTTGGGATTTAAGGTTTATAGCACATCATAGTTATGATTTAATATATTTACAATAAACTTAAATATCATAGTTATTCTTTAAATTAATTTTCTCCCTCAATATACAAGTAGATTCATTTTTTTCTTAAAACTAAGTTGACTCATTTAAATTCTGAGAGTTAAGGTAGGCAAATATTTTGTCAGCAATTATTCAAAGATATTATCAGAATAAACTTATGGAATTGAAAGTACTGACCTTCTTTAAGATAGGTCATGGAAGTCTTGCAGAGGGCATTATTTAGTACTCATGATGCAGTTAGAATCAGAATATTAAGAACATTATCATTTGGTTTATCTCATAAAATTAGTGTAATAACTTATACAATTTAAATCAAGTCTCTTTTTAGTTGGATTATTTATTTATTTATGCAACCAAAATTAATAAACTTTTTGTCTTGAAATAATAGATTATGCCATGAAGTTTCTTTGAGTTGGAATTATTTATGCTAATGAATATTTATCTTGAAAATATTAGTGTCATGCAATTTAAATCAAAACTACTTATTCTATGACATAGACTATGCGAATAGATTCAAACTTTTCCTTTCTAGAAAATACTAACATTTCAAAATAATTAGATTCATGCCATCTATAAATTAGATCACTCATCTTGAAGAATTTAACTTTATGTTTAAGTGTTTTTACTTCATAAATGGATTTGACTATTCAATTCATTGTTACAAAAATTTATACTTTCATAGGATGTAAGTAATACTTCTTTCTAACAATTATTCTTGAATAAATGGGTTTTTGTTCAAATTCAACATTCTAAAAAATTAAGCTCCTTAGGATGTAAGTAATACTTCTTTCTAGCAATTATACTTGAATAAATAGTTTTTTAAGTAAGTTCATTTAATTTTACTTCCTTAACGAGAAGGTATAAAGTTTTTATATTCCATTTGGTTTATGTGCACAAGCTATTTTTCTTAATATTTGATAATGCATTTAATTTCTTCTTAGATAGAAAACTTAAATAAGAGGAGGAAAACATAAAAACTAGTAGCGTTCGGTATTAATGGTGCCTCTGACTCACGTTTACGGGTAATGCCGTCGCGCTTGAGTTACTGTACTTATAGCCTAATAAAGCTGCAACAACGGCGTCTGTGTCATCGTCCCTATAAATCGCCAGGGAGTAATAAGGAACATTTTTGGAGTTAAAATCCAAAGGGTGGGAAATCCCTCTTGGATCGATAATCTAAAAAAGATAATACTATAATGGACTTACATCTGCTAGTGAAAATCATAGAAAAGCCCAATAGGGTTTGGGCATGTAAATTGACTTTTTAATTCTTTTATCTTTGATGATTTGTTGTTCAACGGGAAAGGGTGACGTGACTTATAGGAATTTAGGACATAGATGAATTAGGAAACAAGCAGAAGATCACCATGAATCTTTATACTCCCTCATGTGGGTAGCAACCGAAGAGAAACTATCTGGGGAGATGGCCCTAGAAAGGGTCACGTACCCACAAAATAGTTTACATCCAACAATAAATTAGAAAATAGAACTACATATTATACGCCTTGATCCCATGCTGAAATGGTGTATGTAGGCAGTCTAGGGACGGAGTTGTCCCTAGTATGCAGGCGCTCGGGGTGGGGATTTAGGATTGGTTAAGGGTGTTTACCTTATTGGACTTGTTAAGATACCTTAAGATAAAGGAAGATAAATAAATATTAAAATTGAAGTTAGAGATTACTTGTTATACTCAGAAGGAATTCCGGATGGATTCGCTTGATTCCTCGAGGCTTTAGGCCAAATTCTAAGGTGGGACTCAAGCTTTTATTATTATCTCACATACTCCTAAGGACGTTGACCTCGGTGCACTCCTAGTAAGGGAGTGTAGTCTTTAGAGAGTGACTCAAGACCTGGATGGTCCCGATGAGTCTAAGTCTCTGGCCAGAGCATTTTCTAACCCATGTGGTTAGATGTCTATCTTATTTAGATAGATAGATCTTGGTCCCCAAATGGACATTAACCTAACCCGAAAGGTTAGATGCCTATCCCAGATGGATAGATGCCTATCCTGTATGGATAAAAGTTCCTGAGTATACAACTAATTGAGCAAGACATTAAGGGATTTACTTAAAAAATAAAAAAATAGTGAAATTTTTGGTTCAAGGAAGTGTGGGTCTTTACAGAGAAAGGAAAAGAGGTGGAGATAGAGATTTGATGGATAGGGGGGATAGGGAGGGACTAGAGATGGTGAGAGATAGAGAGGGGGAGATAGAGAGGGGGAGGGAGAGAAAGGTATATAGATAGGTAGAGGAGGAGAGATAAAGAAGAGGGGGAGAGATAGAGAAGAGGGTTTAGGGTTTAGGGTTTAGGGTTTAGGGAGATAGAGAGAAATAGGGAGAGATATATCAATCACGCTCCCTATATCTCTATCTATTCATCCTTATCTCTTTATCTCGAGCTACCTCTCTCTATCTATTTTTCTCCCTTTCTATTTGTATGTTTCTCATTATCTCCCTCTCTATATTTTCTTCCCTATATTTATCTGTCTCCTTAAGTGTGCAATGGGTACATTAAAGAGGTCTTAAAGGAGAATTATCATATCTTTAATCAAATGACATGTTACCTTGAGCATAACTCCCCAAGGACACATGACATCCTTGGATTGTTGACATGAAATAATCAATCAAAATTTAGTCTCTTTTCCCTCTCTCTTTTCCTTTGTATCTCTTATATTTCTCTCTCTCATGCTCTCTCTCCCTATCTATATAAGTTCATATTTTTCTCTCATTTTCTATCTTTTTAGTTTCTATATCTTTTTCTATTAGCTAATAGGCTACATACACTAGTAGAATTTGGCAAATAAATGATTACGTGACTAAAACTTTTAGTCAGGTGACTAAAAATTTTAGTCACATGACTAACACTAGTAGAATTTGGCAAATAAATGACTAATTTGGTAATTTATAAGTGACTAATTTGGTCATCAGGTAAAATCACAACTAAATGACTAAATAAATGACTATTACTTTATTCTTTTTTGTTTCGAATTTGATCATAATCCATAGATCTTAAGCCCCCCTCATAGGACCCCTACCTAAGCAGGCCATTTGGCCACCTAGGTTGCTTGATGCACCAAAAATACCTATTGTGTGGAAGGCATTGGATCTCGGTGCATTCTTAAGGCCTTCACATATTTTATAAAAAAAATTAACATTTACATTCTTTAACTTTTATTACTCATTATGTTAATGAATCATTAATGTTTTTAACTATGATTTGAAGCCAATTTGATTTTCCTGTTGTGTTAGCATGTGAAATGTATCAAAGAGCAATTGTGGTCAATTTCACTAATAAAATATGATTTAAACAATCCATTTGCATTTTGAGGGCTATCTTTCATTTCAAAACACAAATAAAGATGACTAAATAATTAGTCCAACAAATAAAAATGACTAAATAATTAGTCACACATAAAAATTAGACAATATGACATTAAAGTGGTTAATTAAAAAAAAATGAATTGAGGGAGTGTATTGTATTATAATATAATATAATAATAATAATATATTATATTACAATACAATATATTATAATAATAAATTATAATATAATATGATATTATATAATATATATTAAATACTAATATTATATAATAATATAATATAATTGTTATATTATAATATAATATAATATTTATATTATAATATAAATGTAATATTATAATATATTTAAAAGGGATAGATTTAATTTTGAAATCAAAATCAAATGAAGTAAAGAAATGAAGTTAAAAAGCGGGAAAGTGGGCGATGGTATTTGATTTTTCTAATAAAAATCATAAAAGGTACCTATTTTCTTTAATACAATGTGAAAAATCAACCATTCGGCCTAAGGTAATGAAAAAACCCTAAATCAAAAAGAAACCAAGCCCTAATCTCATTTCATTTTTCACTTGTATTTTTGGAGAAGAAACTCATTCCATTTTTCACTTGTATTTTTGGAGAAAACTCAACACCGCCATGCTTGGGTAGGGTTTGAGAGTGGAATGGTGACTTATTATGTTGTTTTTGATGATTTTCCTGAAAAAAAAATCTTGTAGAGGTAAGTCTTTGGTTCTGAAACTGAAAAGTATTCTCCATTTTGAAGCATTTTATCGAGCTCACTTGGTCGTGACTGAGTATTTTTTGTTGTATTTCCTTTTCTTACCATTTTTTGATATCTCTCCTCTTTGTTTGACCGCCATTGGAGTATCTTTGAGGCTCATTTCTGAAGACTTTGGAGGGTGTCTCCTTTACAACAATCTTGTGTAAGTTTCATTAAATTCTTATCTCTTAAATTTCTATGAGAATATACTCGATTCAAGCTCAGTAGAGACAATATGATAAAAACCCTTGTATCTCCCTGCACAAATCTTGATGGGTTACTTTCTTTCTGTAGAAAATGTAAAATTTTGCACTCTCAACTTACTATTTTCATTATTTTGAGGGCTTTTTGTGTTCTAATGGCCGTGATCTTCATAGCATTCTAGGTATTTTTCTTTTTGTTCATTTTCTCTTTTTCATGGGTGTGTGGTAGAGACCCAATACTCAATAAAAAAAACTTTTGTATACTTGATGTTTCCACAAAGGAAACTCCAAAAATTATATAAATGGCATGCCCTAAAATTCTTTCTTTAATTTTCTTTTATGCTTTTCATCCAAGTAAAGTGTCTGATTGTGAATGGGATGAATGACAGATTGGACAGGAGGGCAGCCAAAGTGTGTCTGAATTCCTAGAGAGCACCTTCATAACTGAGAGAATTATTATATTTATTGGAAATCTTGATTTTAATAGAGGGTTTTGTTTCAGCTTCTTTCCACTTAATATCACAACTTTTGGCATTTCTGAAATTTCTGGCCTATTTTCATTCATTTTCAGATTTTGTAAATAATCTAGGCTTGTATTCTTGAACCCATTTTATTCTCACAATGCTTTCAATAATTTATTTCGAGCACATTCACAGAGTCAGTGTATCTTCCATTCATGGTTGCAGTCACTGCTGATAATATACATTTAAGTTTTTTTGAAGGTTTTAGTTTTTCTTAAATAATTTTATTACTAGCTTAGTTTTTTTGAAGCAATCTTTTTTTTTTTAGTTTTTCTTTCATTAAAAATTCAAAAAGAAAATTGCTATCTAAATTAGTGATTGTTAAAATTCAGTGAGAATTTTAATTTAAATTTAGAATGAAATTATGTTTTAGTTTTTCTAAAATAATTTTATTACAATAGAATTTTAGTTCTAAAGAGACATTCTACTATATTTTTTAGTTTTTCTTAAATAATTTTATTACTAGCTTAGTTTTTTTGAAGCAATCTTTCTTTTTTAGTTTTTCTTTTTCATTAGAAAATAAAAACTAAAAAAGAAAGATTGCTTTTATATCTAAATTAGTAATTGTTATATTAGAAATTAGAATTCAATCTAAATTTAGAATGAAATTTAAGTTTTTAGTTTTTCTTAAATAATTTTATTACTAGATTAGTTTTTTTGAAGCAATCTTTCTTTTTTAATTTTTCTTTTTCATTAGAAAAAAAAAACTTAAAAAAAAGGTTGCATTTATATCTAAATTAGTAATTGTTAAATTAGAAATTAGAATTTAATTTAAATTTAGAATGAAATTTAAGTTTTCAAGATATTTTGGTAATTTGATTTAAAGAATAATACAATAATTGAATACAAAATAGAAAAAGTAAAGATTATTTCTTTTGCAAATACATTTATTTTGCAATATCACTAATTCTATGCATTTTTTATTTATTAGACTTACTTTGATAATCTAGTAATATATTTAAGATATTACTTTGATATTTATTCTTTTGCAAATGCATTTCTTTTGCAATATTATTAATTCTATGCATTTTTTTTTATTAGGCTTACTCTAATGCTTATGGGCGTCTGCATTTAAGATATTCATTGTTTAGAGCTATTTAGTAATATGTTTATGGATAGTACATAGCAAGGAGATATTGCTCTGATAAGCTAGTAATATTTAAGATATTATTCTGATATTAATTCTTTTGCAAATGCATTTCTTTTGTAATATCATTAATTTTATGCATTTTTATTTATTAGACTTACTCTAATGCTTATGGGTATCTGCTTTTAAAATATTCGTTGTTTATGCTAACTAGTAATATGTTTATTTTTTTTATTGTGGATAGGTACAGAGCAAGGAGAAAATACAAAACCGGTGCCTTATTGGATGCATTTATTGCCCATCTCATGTGCAATAGTGGCATCACTGAAGACATACATTCACACCATTTAGTTTTAGTTTTTTTTTAATTTTAAAAGTATAATAAATCAGCAGTTTGCATACTGCAAAAGATTTTGTATTCAAAAATCTATATATAGAGTTCTTTGTAACATATTTTATATACAGTTTGAATATATAGAGAATTATTTTCCAATGTTGTCTCAATCCCAAATTTGTTGAAGTTTTAATAACATAAGAGCTTTAAAGTTTTATATTATTCAGTCACAACATAATATTCTCTTGGTTTGCAATTTCATAAACTAGTTATTGTAATAGCATTCTCCAAACATAAGAGTTTGCATACACATCTGAAAGCATTAGTTCATAAATGACTAAATAAATGATTAACATGACTAAACCATGACTAAATAAATGACTATAATGACTACAATGACTAAATAAATGACTACGATGACTAAATAAATGACCAGTTAACAATAATCAATGACTAAATTAATGACTAAATATATGAAAAAATTAATGACTAAATATATGACTAAATAAATCACTACTATGACTAAATAAATGACCAAACCAATGACCAAATCAATGACTAGATAAATGACTAAAATAGTTTAGTCATAAATTTGGTCATGTTATAAATGACCGGCAATAAACTACTAATGGTCACGTGAGCAAAATTAGTCATTTATATGCAATTTTTAGTAGTTTATTTAGTCATATATTGTTGTTTTTGTACTAGTGATATATTGTGAGATTTGAGCTTAAAACAAATCTCATGCCTGGAAACCACTATTGTGTCGTTGGAAAACAAGTTTCAATTTCCATTTAATGGTAAACTAGTTGTCGTGTAATGGTAAAATCCTCTAAAATATCAGGTAAGAGCCTATATATACTATTATATAATAATAAATATAATTATATTATATATAATTTAATCTAATATTACTATTATATTAATTATATTTTGCATTGGGATAACACTAAGGAAAACATAGAATATATACTTTCATGAAGAAAGAACATGAATGCCTATTATTAATCTACAAGAATGAGCTACAAAATATAAATCTAATATAGCTAATATATATTTAACTAATATATACTTAACTATATTGTCGAATATTAAAACCTATCTAAATGGCGCCATAATTTTCAATTTAATTAACATAGTCTAAAACCTAATGAAACTAGGTTGTAGCTTGTCAAATTGGAGAAGTGAAAGGTCAATACTAGCACTGAGGAAGAGTTTGGAGGAGTGAAAACAAGGTCAATACCAGAACCGAGGAAGAGTTTGGAGTTAAAACAAGGTCAATACTACTTGAATCCCGGAGGAGTGTAAAAACAAAGGTCAACCAGGAGGCAGGAAGGTTACAGGTTGAAACAAGGTCAATACTAGCCGTGAGATCAGGAGGGTGAGAAACAAGGTCAATACGATCTGAAGAGGATAAGGTTGATACAGCGCTCGGAAAGTAGATGACCAAGGGATAATGAGTGCCTCCCTCAAGTTTGGCACCCCATTCTCTTTCTAACCTACCAGTTTGCTGTGCCTAGTTCCAAAGAGAGATAATACCTCCATTACATTGGCACCCCTGAGTCTGGGATTTCATCACACATAGCCTTCATGGCATGATTCTCAAAGCAATTGTGGAATAGTCCTAAGTATATGCTGAGCTAAGATAGATCCTAATGAATGGAAATAGAGGCCTGCACAAATTTTGCCTTTAATGCCTCCGCCTGAAACTTGTATGCAAGGAAAGGTATGCTCCAGCTATTTGTCATACATATCACAAATAACCCTTAAAAGGAGGTATGAATGAGAGGAATGTAATCTTTGAAGAGCCTCAGAATTGCATTCTCTCCTACCTAAATGCAATTAGTGCATTTTATCCCTTATAAACATTCATAAGTGATTACCTAGAGGCACATAGACCAGTTCTTCATAATAGAGGAATTTGATCATGCTCCAATGATGGCATTATGAAAACCTATGTTAAATGAATAATTCCTATCTGATTTTCAATGTAACCAACCATACTCAGATAAAGGCTGTATGTGGCCCTTGGATGCCATGGAGAAGGAAGCTCTTTTGGGAATCTTCATCAATCAAAGTATTGTTCAATTTTGTACCTAAAGAAATTGAATGAAGAATCCTTTCCCTAGGATGTTGGCCATCCCATTCTTAGGTTGTTGAGATATTTTTGTTTGAGAGTAGAGATTTGGACCGTGAAAATAATTATCGCACGTGACTCTACCAATACATCCATCAAATTGAAAAACCCTAACTTAACAACCACAAATTCATAAGAAAATTTCCCCTGTTAGCCCTAGGGTATCACTTCAATTCCAAGTTTCTTGCTTTAACAAAACCCTAAATGCAATGAACCTCTATCATACCATTTTTCACTAATCCTTTGAGTTCTGATTAGAATGGTGGGTGGATTGGTCGGATGTCACCTTCCATTTAGCCCTCAAATAGAAGGAAAAAATGGGAATTTGGATTCCATGTTTGATTTATTTTCTCCACAAGAAACATTGATCTTATAGCATATCGAAGCAGCGCTTTGAACACATATTTATCTACGATGATATAAGAGCATTCCAAAGCATGGAATCCATACAACACAATAAGCTTGAGGAAAAATGTGCAAAAAACATGAAAATTGTATTAAAGGAAACAATAGTATTTTGTTAGAGAGTACAGGTATCAACAAATTTACAATAGGATGTAGATACAATATGATAGAAAGTGGGATAAGAAATGCATCATTTGAGATCATCAAACCAATATGAAAAAATGAAAAAATTAGCTTGTAAAGGTTTTCCAACTTGCTAAGTTTTGTTGGTAGCCAATTCTTTTAAGTTAATGAAATCTACCATCATACATAATGAAAGAAATGTTGTTGTTTCAATGAAACTGTCAGGCACTAACCTTTACTATTTGAAGATGTTGAGAACTATCCATAGAGAACTGGAACATTGATGCAACCCACTCATCTACCTTAAAGAACATGCACCAGGAAGATATAGCAATTAGACATAGGAAGGTTAAAGATGGCTTAGCTCCGTTATTGCCAAAGTGTAAAACTTATGATGACTTAGCAAAGCCCTGTACACATTCCTCCCATTAACCCACTTAGACATGGGAAATTAAATGTAAAATTTGCTCCCACTATTTTTAGTCATGGAGGTGTCAACATAAAACCCTTGCCAGGTAGTGTTTCCCTTCAAGATTCATTTGCTTGAATGAAGAAAAATTCAGCACGATTACAATTACATAAACCACATTTGAGGCCTTGTTTGTGTAACTGGTGGACCATAGTCACATTTAACACTTGTTACAAAGTTTGGGAGTTAAAACATTAAGTAGATTTGATTTGTGATGGAAACATTTGGATGGTAGTAACAATAACTTGCAATCTATCAAGACTTGATTACCTTATAACCTATCAAATTCTAGTGATGAAATGATAGATTTATCATAATGCCACCTTGGGATCACATCACCATGAAAGAAATTCATCCAACATCCTTATGAGGGCAGGTACCACCAAATAGGTATTTGTCAGATCTGTCTTCCTTGAGCGAGGGATATTCAAGAAGAGAAGAGGAAAGTAAGACATGTAGTAGGTCTAAAAGAGTACGATCAACTAGAGGTCGAAATATTAGAAGAAAATTTTGTAAATGCATGGAATTTTTTCTTGCTAAAGGGGGGTCATGTTCTTATGATGATAAGAGCATAGGCAACATCGAGGTGCCTTTGAGGTACAAACATCTACGAAAACAATGGGTACCCGAGGAACTTCCTCCAATAAACACTGATTTTTGTGTCAACGAGAGGATATATTGCATAGCACCATCATCATTACATGGTTTGGGCTTATTTTGCATAGACAGAATAAAGGTATGTTAGGAAAAAGTTACTAAATTGATGGAGTATGTCAGACCCTATTACTGTTACAAAGATTTGATGTAGCTGGTTCGATATACACGAAGTATGAGTAGGTATGCACTGCCAACAAATTATATACAACTAAAAGATAAAGATCAAAATAAAGGAGTAGCTATGTACATTGACAGAAGGCCAAAAGAATTAGGGAATATTGTAGGGTTTATAAACAGTACATGACCTAGATCAACAAATAAGAAAACCAATTGTATATTCGAGGCACGCAATGGAAACTGTGTATTCATATGTGTGATAAAATCAGTAACTGTAGGGGAATATTTGCTAATTGTTTACAATTTGAATCAATTAGTTACAAACATAGTTACTATGGGGGTGGTATGTACTATGTACCATTTTACCCAACCTCCAATTAATGAGTCCAATATACCATTTTATTCTTATGTTTTTTTTGTAAGTCTATTGGTTTCGTTTCGGTAATGATTTTTTATATTTCATTTTTGTCACAATGGAACATTGATCATATGGGGAAGGATCTAGCCCAAAGCACAAATCACGATGCATCTTCAGTTGCTTCTACCTGACAGGTTTACCTCCTTGTAATTGTACAAATTAGATACGAGAAAAATGTTTTATTTTTATGTTTTTTTATAAGTTCCTTGGGTTAATTTCGATAATGTTTTTAATATTCTTGATGTAGTTAGTTGATCAGGGAAAGGAACTAGTAGTAGAGGAGAACATCCATAGGGAGGTGCAGTCAATATTATGTGATGATGACATCGCATATTCAACAATCCCTCTCAATATGTTAAGACCCAAAAAAAATGCAATGAAGAAATCCTTAAGTTGATATTCATAGTGCCTCAAACAAATGAGATAAGAGAGAGGGTTAAAATATTGACTGAGAGAGCACAAAAATTTCAAGTAAGTTGTCATGAGGTCTATAATTATAACATAAGTTTATTCATGGTCTTATATTTTGTACTCTTTTATGTCATGAACTAAAATATGTGTTGTTTTTACAAGATTATTTGCATCCTTGTGATGCTGCTGGCCATGATCAGGGTACTACAGGTGCTGCCCAAGGAGAAGGGGTTGGTACAAGTGTTGATCCTAATCTTCTTGCACATACATCACATCATCCTACCCCATCATCTGTTCCTATATTGTCGTCTCAAATGTTAGCAACACATAACATGCAGGCATTAGGTAATGCACCCTCTCACAATGAACACATGTCAGAACATGCATCAGGACATGTACTTAGGGATGCAGAGGCCACAACTAGTATTGGTGATGTTTTAGTAAAATTTCCTGGATCTTCCCATATTACTAGTACAAGAACATTACTGGTCACATTTGTTGTGACCAAGGATTTCATTCCCATAAAGATAGAGAAGGTCCCAGGTACTTTAAATTGTTTTAATTATTATTATATATAATCCAATTGAAATTTACTTATTGTTCACTCTTTTTAGACTAATGATCCCATGATAATTTTGCAAGAAATGATATTTTTTATAATCATCTAAGTGATATTACATTGGAGCTGTTTGGGCCCACTATACATACACGGTGGAATTCCCAAAATAAAGATTTAAAAGATGAGCTCATTAACCATTTAGTTGTGTTGTTTGGTGGTAAAACATTCAATCGAACAAAGGTCCTTAAGAAAGCTGGTACCTATCTAAAGTATGTGAGGGACCAATATAGGTCACATTTAGAGAAGAACAAAAAGTACGAGCATCCCCCCATGATTCCGGAGAGGGAGTGGAAGGACCTGGTGTCAGATGGAAAGGAGAAGGCTGAAAATAAAAAAGGAAATACACCACCAGGCCAAGGAAGGTATGTGATACTATTAACAATGTAATTATATATTGATTACTCTTTATTTTTACATAATTTAACGTATTTCAAACTTTTCATAGGTTGCTCGACACATCAAAGGAAACAAAGGCAAGACTAGAAAAACACAAGCAATAGAAACTTGGCTCTATTGGTTATATGAAATTAGCCACATGAATTCTAAGTATTAATAAATGAAATATTGCATCCAAATAATAAATTGCGAACAATTTTTATTTTATCACACCATAGAAGAAAAATTCATGATCTTATGCAAAAATGCAGGGCTTTGAATTCAACAAAGTTCCCATAGAAGAGGACCTAAAGATTGCCTTCTAGCAAGGCTATGGAGCTGTGGCTGAATGCCTAAGAGTCTTGATTGGGAAAACACAGTCTTCCACTACATTCTACATGCAGGTAAATAAACTTAATAAAGTTTATTTAAAATTGAATACTTGTGCAATCTATTCAATATTAATTTCCACTATAAAGTAATTATGTGTCTATTTGTTTTAAATAGACAAGCTATGATAATACTACACATGAGATTGGAATGCAACCTGGTGAGGGTGGAGCACAATCTGTAGATGAAGGTCATGGTGTGCATCCCAGTACTGGATGTATTCATGTGCTATACAAAATGTAGTATGGATTAATACAATTAAACATCTTTAATTGTAATTAGTGTATTAATTAATATAACCTTTCGTGTTTCAACTTTAGAGCATGTAGAACATGATCAACATGTTGAGCATGATCAAGCTAGAGAAGATCAGGAACATGATGCATTGATCAAGATGCATTGATTAAGTGTATCACAGAAGATGTTGGCTTTAGTAATGGAAGACCTATAACTACATGTATCATCTATAAGTCACTTCTCCAATGACATTCATTTGAAGTTGAAAGAGCAAGTGTTTTTTATCATATCATTCAAACGATTGGTTCAACAATTGAGGTATCATTGATTCTACATTTCCCTAGTTCTGAGTAGTTTATGTGAATTGGCCCTATAGAATATAATGATCTACTCAAAATTTTATAATGATTTACTCATGTAAATTTCTCAATAATAACTACATTTTGAGTCAGAAAAGGATGTAATGGGCCCTATAGAATATAATTACCCATGGTCACCTCGTTCTACTCCTGAAAATCCTTCTGATCAAAGATATTGTGGAAAAAAAACACATCGGCATGAGATGGTATGGGTCTTCCTGACCTATTATGGGTTACAAGTACTTTTTAGCACATCGATGAGACATAAAAACTATTGTAGTGATCAAGATTGCTAAAAAGACATATCAGGGAGATTGGATTATGGTCTCATCGATGAAGATATTCTATCGACAAGACAAGTCATCTTGGCATGAAAAAACTATATTGGCCTGAATGTTTAAGTCTCACTGATGAAGTTTCATTGGTGAGACCATCATTTCTTTCACTAATAGGAGCATTAGGAATATATCAGCGAGACATAGTGGGTTGGGTAAACATTCAAAACTTACCCTGATGGTATAAGTATAACCAATATACTTCCTCATGCTCTATTGATGAGACCACAAGTATGTCCTCCTGATAAATCTATACAAAATAAAAAGAAAACTGCAATGTTTCGTATAAATTTCAATGACCCAGTCTGATAAAAAAGAAAAGTGCGACAAGGTTGCTATAGCTTCCATGCAATTTTGATCTTGTTCCAATGGTGAGATTGTCAAACAAACAATGAATGTTTGTCAGAATATCGGGGAGACTGGCTTTTGGTCTCATCGATGAAGAGAATCTATCGGCAAGACAAGTCATCTCAGCATGAAAAATATATGCTAGCCTGAATGTTTAAGTCTCACCCATGAAGTTTCAATGAAGAGATTGTCATTTCTTTCACCGACATAGTGGGTTGGGTAAACATTCAGAACTTACCCCAATGGTATAAGTCTCACCTATATACTTCCTCATGCTCATCGATGAAACCACAAGTCAGTCCTCCTGATATAGCTATAGATCCAACACAATTTTAATCTCATTCCAATGACAAGATCGTCGAACAAACAAGGAATGTTGGACTTTCCACGAAAGTTGGTTGCAATTCCAACAAACATCTCATGCTATTAAATGATTTGGTAGAGGCATGCCACATGTGTTATGGCTATTTTTCATCACTAGAATGATGCAATTTTCATCGATATTTTGATGAACATGAGGTTCCTTTTTTGTGGTAGCAACCGACGAAGTTCAGTCATGATTTCAACATTTTGAAGTTCATTGGGATATCGACGAAAATTTAGAGACAAAATTTTTTCAACTGATTCATCAAAATTCTGACAATAGTTTGTTGAAAATTCAACAAAATTTTGTTAGAAAGCGGAGTCAAATACAATAGTGAAGTCTTGTCCATTTAATGCTAACATCGTGTGTTGTGCAACTTGCAAGATTCAGTGATCAAGGATGAAATCTAAACCATACCCCACCAGCTCGTGGGAGTAAAGTGCACACCAAATAAAAGTAGCAAGGTTAGTGATAAACCAATATGTTTCCCAGGTACATCGCGGGACCCACTTCCCACCACCAATATCGTGCCCCAACACCTTCAATGAGCGGTCGAGATCAGTCTGGTAGAACAATCTTCATTGTTCCCCGTTGGCTCACTGAATGAAGATAAACAAAGATTAATCCCAACGAGGTCAATCAGATCTCGACACCTGTCTCTTACTCACTCTGACTATGGAGCCCACAAGTAGTGACGATGTCATCCGACATGGAAAGAAGAGATTGGCTGAAAGCACATTAGCAAGGCATCATTGGAAATCAATGATGGTCAAACACGAGCTAGCCATTCGATCATCCATTAAGGTAGAAGATTAACAGATCTCATTCAAAAATGGCAAGTGACACCTAATGGTTGATTTTACTTTGCACGACAAGCCTGCATTAATGGCTTACACTTTGTAGAGTGATCGAGTTGATCTCAACTCATGTCAAGAGGTAAATGTAGACAGCCATGAAGAATAATTAATAGATTTCCATGAAAATGGGAATTAAACAATGCTGGTACATCTACCAATGGGATGCCAGAATTATGCATGTGATAAACAATGCTATGGTTTTACCCAATAAATACAACTGAGGTGATTGTTATTTGCACCATTATCACGAGGTAGTTAAACACTTTCTGGCATGAGAAATTATCAGGAGAGAAAGATGTGCAAACCAACGAGAAGGTCAGTTCGTCTAAGTTCACAAAGCTCTGGTCCTAGTGTGCATGAAGCCATTCCCACTATGGAGGTAGCTACTGCTTCTAAGTCCAAGTTGGCACTGAGAAGATGTAGTCACTAACTGTAATTCAAGGGTGGGGCTGCTAAGGTAGAGGGCAACAAAGGAAAATGCCTAGTGCAATCTTTGACTAGGTCCAAGCAAAAAGTAAGGTATGGGCATGGCTCTTACGGACGCAAACACTCTCCCATTAACCTTACGAGCACTTCTTCTGGTATGCATGATTTAGAAGTTGATTCAACCTATGCTCGGTACTTGGACATGCTGAACAAGGGATTTCCCTTAGATGAGGAAGTGATTGCCATGTTTCCGTTGGTTGTGAAGACCCCAAGTGGGCATACTGGGAGCATAGCTGAAAAGGAAATGAAGGAGAAATAAAGGTTTCTTCTCTTCCTCTTGCTATGACAAGGAGTGGTCAGGTTTACCATGGTCATAACTTGGGACGTGGTGATGTGATGGGTAAATGAATTGGTTATCTTCTTTTTTATTATGTTTCGTGAATTTTTCTATGGTGACTCTCTGGTTTTCCTTCATGGAAAAATTATGATGATTTTACATGGGTCATGTGCTTGTGTGGAATTTTGGTTACTTGGTTCATGGTGCTCGAGTGGTGACAAGGGAATTTTTGGAAGCACTTTGCATTTTCTTCCTTGATGGCAGTTATAGTTTAAGATTTCTCTTATTAGGCTTGTTTCTATAATTTCAGCATGTGGGTTTCAAAATTCATACCAAATTCTACTAAAATTCAAGTGAAATTATAATTTTGTATTGTAATTGCATTCAAATATGAATCTTGTCGCTCCCTATTAGTATAAAGGGAATTCAAGATTCGAATGTAGGATATAGAAGGAGAGAGAAAGAGGGAGGAGAAAAAATAGAAAATAAAAGAAAAGATAGATAATGGAAAGGTATTAGGCTAGGTCTAGGCCAGCCATAATGTGATTATAGTGAAAGGAATAGAGAAGCATGCCTATCTTGAGTTATATTGGATGAATATATACATATTATCTTGAATTGTTGTACAAACTTGATCCATGAATATAAATGAAAATTTACCTATGATTCATTTTTTCTCCTTATGTGGGTTTTGAGTGAATCTTGGATGGAATTGTCAATAACATTTTCATTCTTCTTTTGAGTTTCAATTCAAATGTATATCTCTATTTTGCACCTTGATTCAAGTAATCAATTAAATGCTTAAATAAAAGGTATGGATTTACAATTATCTGCTTAGGATGTGATAAGAAGTTGTGCATCATTGGCCTTGAGTCTCATAATACAAAGTTGTTATGCAAACATTCTTTCCATAAGAATTTGAGATCATTTTTGTATTACTAGTAATATGCATATGACTCCATAGCCCAATTACATAAGGAACTGATCTATTTCCTTAGGATTTTCCTAATGGGTTAATCAAATTATTCTGTGGTGGCCAACCTAGAGGCAAAATTTAGATTCATTTTAAAATTTTCAAAATATCTATACAAATCTTATATTCATTTCTCATATGTGAGGGCATTTACTGAAATGGTAGCAAGTTACTTAGGAACTAGCCAATTCCATAGTATTCTTTGCATATTTACCTTTTAGTTGAAATGATCTATGAAAGCGATGTGTTTAACTAAGTGCATCTTAAGTGAACACCAATAATAATACCCACCTTGGCCCCACATAGCCTAAAGTGCAGACGATCTTAGTTTGTGACTGGATCTTGTTAGTTGGCCAGTCATTTTCAGGACTTTTGAATATAGGAAATGGAAATTCCTTAAAATTTCCTTTAAGTGCACTGGAAAAAACACAAACAGGACATCAACATGCAAATGAAGGTTGACCTCCATTGACTTTGTATGCAATTCTCTTGCTAGTTATCATATTCCACGTGCCTTGATGTGATTTGTCCCTTGGATTCCCTCTCCTATATTTTTTTTATCCTACCTATGTCTTGTTTCTATATAAGGCCAAGGGATACTTCTTCCTAAGTTAAGTTCAAAATTTATGGATGTGGAAAGAGCCAAAACTTCTTTAAGTTATTTTATTTTTTCCTATTTTATGAATCATTCTATATTATAAAAATTAATGCACATAGAGCTTAATCAATATCAAATCCAATTTGATAGCTACCTATCTCATGAATCTTTTGTAGCTAGTTTGTTCATTCAACTACACAAGATTGTATGCTATGCCTTTTAAGGGTGCATATAGAACCTACTTGATGTCCACACTAAACCCCCTCCCTTTAAAAACTTGCACAATTCTATGCCTATCTGTGAAGCAATTTGTTGAAGTATAGAGCAGGTTGCTTTGATTTTATTAAATCTTGGAGCATGCATGGATAATACCCAAGAGAAATTTTATTTTTCAAGTATTTTTTATGCTTTTTTTTAGATTAGATGTTAAATGCAAAAAATGTTCCAAAAAAGAGATGAATGAATGGAAATATTATTAAAAATATTTTGTTTATATGAAACTATTGAATGCTTAAAGCTCAATCTACTTAAGTGATAGCAAAGTTGTTTGATGCTCATGAAATATTATTGCAAATTTGTTGATTTCATTAAATTTTTTAATGATTGGATTGAAAATATGCTATTTGATACTTATAATTCCTTTACAAAAACTAGATATAACCATATGCCCCTCAAGATTAATAGAAATATCACATCATACACTAAAGAAAACCTAGTATGGTCAAGAATTGACCACCGAAGCCTTGGAATTAAGCTAAGTCAACCTCTTCCTTGGAATTTCTCTTCCATTTAGGTTGCCTTGGTTCACTCTTTCAAGTAAAGATAGGTTCTTCATGGTTTTCCTATGAGGATTTTATATGCACTATTGTTGCAACTAACATCATGATCAATAGGAACTGGCACTAGAAGGAGGGCACTCATATCTTTCCCTCTGCATTTCATTTAGGAATCTGTATTGGTTTTGGATTTCAAAATAGCTTGTAAGAAGAAAGTCTATGCAAGCTAATGATTTTAAAATGGAAGTTGAGAAACTCGAGAAAATCCTTCACTAGATATTACATCCTGAGTTCGTTCACCTTTGGTAGAGTCTTCGAGTGTAGGATTCATGATACAATTGATCATGGTGAACCTGATTATGAAATTTTTTAACTAGGGAAAGCTTGGCCATGTATAAAGTGATTCTGTAAATAGAAGAGGTTTTAACTGCTAAAAGAAAGGAACCGTTAAGAGAAATATTTTGAATTCTGAAAAAGGATTATAACCCTAGTAGAACTAAATTGTTTTAAAAAATTAATCAATATATCAAAATGGTTTGTTAACTACAATTATTATGAAGGAAATCCTAAGGTTTTGTAGGAAGATAGGCGAGAATGTCGAGACTCAGAAATATTGCACTAGAAATGAGGAAACAACAGTGGTGAGTCATCATTCTTTTCACACGTGGAAAACATTAGTGGAGAGAAGAAGTAGGAAAATCAAGTGAGAGACACATGTTTTTCATTCCAAACTAGAAATTCACAAGCTAAAAAGGGAAATTTTCTTGATTTCATGCAAGATATAGAGTATCAAATTTTTACTTTCTCTTTTTTCTGACAATAATATAAATTGTGGAACTAATTGGTCTAACAAAGTTCAAAGTGAAGATAGGGCCAAGGACACAAAAAAATTTGGAGAAGAGGAAAATCAAGAAATGGACATAGTGGTTCATGGAGCTGAAAAAAGTAAAGAAAAAAACCATGAACCAAGATTGGAAAAAGGTAGAGTATTGAGGAATCAATGAAAGTGTGTGTAATCAACCTTTAATGAGGTCGTTTTCATACATGTGAGCCAATTTTTTGTTAAGCGCACCTTTGAATTTACATTTGTTAAATGCAAAAAAATTAAGATAATTCATTATTATAGTATGACATTTAAAATTTATTCCAATGAATTTAAAGATAAACTTGTAATTTGTACAAAAAACAACACTAAAAATTATTATTGAGATTAAAATAAATTGCTTAGTTAGGTTTAGTCATTTGTTAGAGTAAGTTTTGGTTAGTTAGGGTTAGTTTTCTTTCGTAGGGCTTGTGTTTTGTTTTTCTTTCTTTCTTTTTCTAGCTTTCCCCTTCACATTTACAAACTCTGCTTAACTTATCATACACATGAGAGTAAATTCAAATAGTCTATAACATTGTGCTGTGAAATGAGAAAAAATAAAACCATACACAATAAATATATTATTTTTAAAGGTACTATAAAGTTATATATATATGTGTGTGTGTGTGTGTGTATGTGTGTGTGTAATGACAAAAAAAAGTCCTCTTAACTTGGCCTTGATTTAGTGTTGAAATATTCCTAACATATTCACATTACGTATTGGGCCTTGTGAACATAATGGATTTAAATGCTACCTTACTTAAGTGTTATGAAGTGTTGTAACTCACACACTTTTCTAATGCCTTGTGAATGAATTACACCTAAATAACCTCTTTTTATCATTAATCTTGTCTTATTTCAAAGTGTTGTAAAGTGTTGTAACAAACTTTCACACTTTTCTAGGCCTGTCATCAATAATTGGGCTTTATTATGATTTATTTGGCCCCATTTTACATCCACAAGATTTATTTATGTGTATTTTTGAGGATAATCCCAAAAAAAGCATTTAAAACTCAAAAATCCCAAAACCCCACCTCAAATTCCTAAGGTAGGACTCATTCGCCATTCTGGGGGAATGAGTCCCATTAGGTGGGACCCATTTACCCAGAGAGGTGAATGAGTCTCGCATAACTTAAAATCAAATTTAATTTAAATATTTGGTGGGATTTTATTCTCCAAGATCCAAGATCCAATGTCAGCTTGTAGTGTTGTAATTTTGGGAATTCTTGCATAATTGAGTATAAATACAAGGTTCTTTCACTCATATTCACACCTAGCATTCAAGAGAATTTGAGCATTCAAGATAATTCAAGGGTAGATTATCAAGCATATTAGAGCATTATTTAAGCAATATCGATCATCATGTCAAAGACTTCTTGCATCATGTTTGTTATTGTGCTAACAATAGTGGTGTAGGGTTTTATGATACAAGTGAGAATTATATTGAATATGAACATCATTCAAGCTAGAGTCAAGGACCACATCCATTGTAGCCATTTCAAAAATTATTGTAGCACCTTATTGCTATGGTTTTGTGAGTTTCAACATTATTATTTGTTCATTCATCGTTCTCCATTCATATTTTCTCTCATTTCAAGGATTGGTTTCCAACAAAAGGTTTGACCAAGGAAAACCCCTATTCAATAACCCCCCAACAATTTTTCCTCCTCTTCATGTATGATTTGCATGGATAGGTTGTAGATTTCATAAGGAGAAAGGTTGGAGGAGTGTTGTAAATCATTCATGTAGACACCTAAAATGACCTAGGCCCTCAAGTAAGCTTCATTTTTACCACTTTCATCCTAGCATAATTAATACATTTAATTATGTCCTTGGTCCACATTCACTATTGATTAAATAATTCATAATTATTTAATTAATTCATGTCACTTATTCTTCATGATTATTTAATAAATAAAATTTTATTTATTTATTAAATACGTCATTAACTATCTAAGTCTTTCTTTAATTAAATAAATTTCTTAATTTATTTAATTCCCCCTTCTACATTTATTTCTTCTTGATTATTAAATAAATAAATGTTATTTATTTATTTAATACGTCACTAATCATCTTAATTAAATAAACAGATTAATTTATTTAATTAATTAGTCTTATCTTCTAAATTAAATAATTAAATTTAATTATTTAATTGCCAATTAACATTCTTCTCATTTTAAATAAATTAAATTATTTAAAATGTCATGTCAATCCTAACTGTCAGTCCCTTTTGATAAATAATCTGAAAAAGATTATTTATTATATCTTAAAATCCATAATTTGAATTATTGTAATTCAATTAGTAATTAATCTTCCAAAAATCAAGTAATCAGGCAAATTCTTGATTTTCCAAATCTGATCTTCAGTTCACATCTTATCTCTTTGATTTTTCGAATCTTGCAAATCAGGCAATCTTATCTTCTTGATTTTTCGAAAATCTTCATTTTTCTAATTAATTGTCTCATTTATTCTCCTGTCAATCTGATTTTATTCCCGACCGGGTTCGATTAAGGATTTTTCCCCAACCCCACTATTAGGATTCTCAAGTTAAATCTAGATCGTTCGTTTTAGGGTCTCTTCATTGATTTATCTCGTTCGTCCGTTCGAAATGGCCTTTTCTATAAAATGCCATTTCCTTCTCATTTTTGGGACATGTTGACATTTTACGTAATTACTATAGGCATTCATTTACTTAGTTTCACATATTTTGTTATAGGCATTTGATTAATATTGGAATTTGTTTTAGATATAGACATAGGCATTGGCAATAGTCATAGGCACATCAAATCCTTCAAATCTTGTTGTAGGGCTTAGGAATTTTAGATTGCTCAAGAAGATGAATCTAAGGGCAACATATTATCCACCAAGTAAGGAGGTGTAATGAAGGTGAAGCATGGAAGATGGATATTCTTGGTAATATCGTTTCTTGTATTTTCATTTCATTTCCATTGTACTTCATTATTTCATTGGATTTTTATGTTATTTGACCTAACAAGTTAACAAATCTGATTTTCCTTTGATTACATTGGTGAACCCGACTCCGTTTTGCTTGTTTCCGTACAGTTTTTTGTTGTTTTATGTTGTTTTGTAGGCATGTGCACGGGACGATGCAACTATTTTAAAACATCACTTAATATTACTTGATGCTGCGGATGCATCTGTTTATAGAAGTGTCGCACCGCCCTGACAAGCCACAATTGACAGCCCTAACAACCCATTTGATCTATAGAGTCGCGATTTGAAAACTCCGAAAATGCATTTTCCCCCGTTGCCGCGATCTCGTCTGCAAAATTTCTTTCGATTTTCAGCATTTTCGGTTTTTCTATTTTTTCTCGTGGTTTTTCCTGCATGTTAACTAGATTAGATCTTTTGTGTTACTAATATTTTCTTGTAGCGTGTGGCGATCTTCTTTTGTGTGTCAAAGACCATTACATAAGAGACTACTAATATTCATTGTTTGCGATTCGCATGTCAAAGAAGGAAGAAACAAACATTGTGCTTGTTTATTTCTAGATTAGCAAACATTTGTTTTGGTGCTTATAAATGAACTCATGTCTTCTATGTTTGACTGGTTGTGGAATGGTAGGTGAGTATGCTCTCACTGTGAAAACCTTTGTGATTAGAAAACCAAACCCATTCTTTTCTGTTATTTACCTTGACTTGGTACATCGGAGTATCCTCTCCCGTCGTGCTTTCGGGCGATCTTGGGTGTAAGAGAAATGGTTACCAACTCTAGAAATTGGGCCTACTTGGGGATTTCATCACCCCAAAATGACTCAAACTAACAATTGAGCTAAAGCCAAGCTACCCCCAACTGATATATAAATGTAAACCTTAAGGGAAAGCCTAAGGTTGCGAGTGCGGATGTGTCATACGGACGGAGTTGTACTCCCTTAAACCCTGTTGAGCTTAACCTCTTCAGGCTGGAGTGCCACCTTAATGGTGATTAATCTCTTGCCCCATGTATGGCCGCTTGAATGGGGGTCCTGAACTAAAAACTCTTGTGTAGTAAGCCAAAATCCTTTTATTTGCTAGCATAGCACCGATCGGTGTGAAGGCATCCACACTTTCACAGTTTGTAGTAGAGGTGATCAGCTCACCATGGGAGTTTCATGGGGGTTGGAAGCTTGGTTGGTCTGAGAAGAGAGTGCATCAAGAGGGAGCCCGCAGCCAAGCTTCCTAATTCACACGCTTATAGATATGTACATGCGGAATCTACGAATATCATTCCGCCTAACTCTAGGATCATGCTTATCCGATGTGTGTTTGGTTACTTTTTTAAAAACATTGCGTTTGTCAATTTTTTCTGGTTTCTACCATAATTCAAAACAAAAATTCATCAAATGTGACTTCAAACTTCCATCAAAACAACACCTAAAAAATCACTTGAAACCAAATCAGGTCGTGATCCGCTGGAACCACAACTAACTTTCTCAGAATGCAATTGCTCACTGCATCGCATTTGAGACTCATAACACTATATCTCAGAGGCCACAACACATTTGTCAACTTAAAAGCCGCAATTGTTAAACTAAACCACATTTGCTTAACTATGACGATTTAAAACTATAACACATTTGTCCGTCAAAATTTTAAACTTCATGCTTGAAACCCTCGAGGTCTTCAAACCATCAACCTTTTGTCAAACACTCAAGTATCAAGAAGACTCTATCAGAAACCTAACTTGGAAATTTCAAAGTCTTGTCTATTAGCTTGCATTAGTCACTATAGGTTTTATACCTCATTCCTTTTTAGTTTCATACATTCAGCATTACGTTGTCCCTAGGTCCATACTTGCATACTTAGGATTAGGCAAATCTTAAGCACACCTTTGCAAAAACATTGTTTTCGACATTAGACCCTCTTGGACTAAGTTATCAAACCTCCATTTTCGTTATTGTCCTCTTTTGTGAGATTTCTTCCAAATCAAAAGTCTAGTTAGGAAGACTCACTAGTCATCTAGACCTAGTCAACTTGTCATTTCCAACAAAGTCCTTTAGCAGTCACAATCAAAAACAAAGTTCTAGCTTAGAAGTGCCTAGATAACTTTGTCTTACTTTGCATACACATCGCATACCTTATTCACAAAAATCCAAAAACAGTCATCATTTTAAGTCGTCATTTTGAACCTTCGACTTCACATAGTGTCATACTTGCATTTAGTTGTCACTCCAATTTGAGCAAAATCAGTTCATGGTTGAAACCAGACTTCAAAAACAAAAGAGACAAATGGAAAACTTTAGGCAAGACCCCCCATTTAGTGTCAACAGTCCTCCGCATGACCCAAATTGGACCTTTTATGATCCATTTACCAATCAAGACAATCAACCTCCAGTAAACAATACATTCGAACTCTACTTGCAAAGAGATGAAAATGGTCAATTACTTCAGGAAAACATAGAGGCATTGACACAAGACCCAGAGGTATATCAGCTTGCTGAAACAATAGCTCGTCAGGACAGAGACAGATTCGTAGCTATGCTCTTGAGCGAGGGAGCTAAGCTACCACAAGGATTTGACATCAACACACTAAATTTGACACTTCATGACCCCAATGCCAACAACGCAAACAAAATGTCTCATAGTGGTCAACCTCTAAATACTACAAGCAATACTTCTTTTGGGACCACAACAAATACCACGACAGTCAATGCCACGACAATAAATGCCATGGGGGCATCATCAAGTCACAACAATCCCCCCTTGACAACTTCATTTACTTCCACGAACACAACTTCGACACATCCATCCAGTGGTATTTCACAAAATCCTTTGGGAGGAGCCACATGACGTATCTTTATTCAAGGACAACAACAAAATGTCAACACGACAACACAGTCAAATGTCATTTCTTCCCAAGGTACAAACACAAACGTTCCCCTTGTGCAAAATCAGCAATTTACACAAGGTGGTCAAATAACACAACCCATGACATCATTGATACACCATAACACACATGGTCACAACATCCCCCAAATAACGGCACACATGGCTGGGGGACACATCCCAACATACTCATCCAACATTCACACTCATCAGCATGCACCAAATCACAACTTCCAATACCAACAGCACACGTCATACGTACCACAACAATCTATACCACCACAGTACACCAACATTCACGCACACCAGACAGGAACACATGGTGTACCGGGCAACCCAACATATGGAAACGTAAACGACCCTACCATAGATGAACTCAAAGCAAGAATGAGAGATATGGAGAAAAATATGCAAAACATGTACATTTCAGGCAGGAAATCAGAAATATCATATGACCTGGATGTATACCCATTTGACACGAGCTTATATATGCCTGCATTTCTGCCAGGATACGTGTCACCCAACTTCACAAAATATAGAGGCAAGACAAATCCCATTGAACATGTTCGTGAATTCGCAACCAACTGTATGGATATCACCTACGAACCAACATACTTGATGAGACTTTTTTCCAAAAGTTTGGCGGGTCAAGCCCTTGAATGGTTCTCAACTCAAAAAGATATCCAGACATGGGATGAGCTCAAACGAAAATTCATACACAATTACGCCTACAACATTGACATGGATACCTCTATTACTAGCTTGTGTAATCTCACGCAAGAAGACTCGGGTGAGACATTTATTCCATTCTTTCAAAAATGGAGAAGCCTCGCTAGTCGATGTCACATTGACATTCCTGAAAGGGAAAAAGTTGACATGTTCGTCCAAACACTTCTAGGACCCCTAAAATTCGCATTACAAATATGTATTGTTGCACAAATTTCACAGAATTAGTAGAAAAGGGAGTCCAAATTGAGAAAGCCCTTATCACAAAGGGAGAACTGAGATATGGTTCCAAAACCATGAACACTAACCCACTCGCTGACAAAAACAAATATTGGGTCAAGAATAAGCATGTTACAAATGACGGTGTTGTGGACGCTAAGACTGCAAGTCCCGTATTGGCCCTGAAAGGGGTCCAACAACAAAATAGACCAACAACGACATTGACACCTCCTCCCAATACTGCTTCAAACAATCAAAGTGGTCAAAATAGTCAAGGACAATATCGTCAAATGAGACAATTTCCTAAGGGTCGCACATACACCAATTTAGGTGAACCCATTGAAGAAGTCCTTAAGAAATGCATCCAGCATGGGGTCATCAAACTTCTAGAAATCAAACCTTATGACCCCAGACAATTCAAACCAGCATGGTGGAATGACAATGCAGTTTGCGAATATCATCGAGCCAAGGGGCATACAACCTCTAACTTCCGACAACTGAAAAACATCATACAAGACCTTATCAAAAATCACACCATCGAAGTGGGTGGATCGCAATTCAACTCCAACTCAGATCATACTATCCACAAGAATCCACTGCAGGACCATGGTTCTCATAATACTTCCACTTCAGGTTCACAGAATCAAGCTAACTTTGCCCGAGTCAAATACGACTATTCTGGTGGACCTACTATAAACAATGTCTGAACTGAAGATGAGTACATCAATACCATTACCGTCAAGAGAGCACCCCAGTGTAATGCTACTACTCGCAGTGGCAAGGTCACTATAGCTGGTTCGCCTCCCCCTAGACAAGCCAAAATCACAATATCGGGCCCATCGACTAAACAATCACAACCCACTTCATCTGCTAAACAGCCAAAACTTGTCTCAACCCCATAACAGTGGAAACCCAAAAGTCAGTTCAACCTCATGGACCAACTAGGAAAGACTCCCGCACAAATATCTATCCTTGAGCTGCTTCGTATCACTCCTGCGCATAAGGAAATCCTAGACAAAACTCTCCTAGAGTCGTCAGTCCCTAAGGACATCAATGTCAATCAGTTTGAAACTATGATGGGGTATCTCACCATGCCACACCACATCACTTTCTCAGACCAGGACTACTCATCACATAAAACCAACCACAATGACGCATTACACATAGAAACTTTTGTCCACAAGCACAAAGTTAGACGGGTTTTAGTAGATGGCGGAGCAGGGTTGAACATATGCTCCCTTAAATTGGTTAAAGCTCTAGGGTTCTCAGATGCGTGTGTAGGCCCAACAAAAAGCGTAGTGATCAAAGAATATGATGATGAGGAACGCTCTTCACGGGGTGTTATCTCTCTCCCTATTAGAGTGGGACCAGTCATTGTAGACACAACCTGCCAAGTCCTGGATTTGGAATTACCATATAACATTTTACTTGGCCGTCCATGGATCCACACCTTAAAAGCCATTATGTCTACATACCATCAATGCCTCAAGTTTCCTTTTGATGGCACAGAAGTAACCATATACGGAGACCCCGACCCTTTCCAATATTGTACCAATTTAAGGGGTATCTCTGAAAATCGAGTACCTATTAATCGAGAAGCACCTAGCTCCTTGTCATCCAAGTACATTGACCCTTCCACACTCATGTCATCTTCCACATCCACTCCATCCACATCTTCCGCCATACCACCACCTTCCACCAGCCATAAGATTGAACCAACTATCAAAATCCAGGACCTCGGCTGTGGAGAGTTCAAACTAAATATAGCATACAACATAACCACAATACCCACTCCTCCAAAGATATATGGTCAGTTGTGTTTCAGAATGGAACCACAAGAAACCTTCAAAGTTCCACCGAATACAGTTTTTATCAAGTGGGGAGACATGAGTGATGAAGACCTAGCTGACATCACAGGATGGATCTATAAGGATGCTGTCACACTACCTCCATTACCAGTTCAAAGATATGGCAAAGGTTACAACATCATGAAGGCTAAAGGCTACGATGGTACTAGTGGCCTTGGAAAAAATAAAACTGGTTGAAGGGAACCCATAGAAACTTTTCAAACTCTGAAGTACCTTGGATTAGGGTTTGGATCACTCGACAATGATGATCGACGTACCTCTGGACTTTCAAATGAGTGAGTACATGCTTCTGATAGTGTCAAGACTACTAGGGAAACCCTAACTGAAACTGACTCCCATGAGTGAGAATTTGGCTCAGAATGATCCCTAAGTGACTGTTGTCTTGATGATTTGTTTGTCGAACCAGGGGAACTGACCTCTGAACAATGATTTTGGCAAACATTCAAAATTGAACAAGCACCAAATAGCCAAAGTCCTACTACCACTTCCCATGACACACAACAATCATCATCTGAACCCCATCAGTCTAATCTATCCGAAGTGTCAAACGACATTGATAACTAGGGCTCTAAAACCTTCACTCCTTATTACAATAATGAATATGACACTAGTGAAGGAGAATATTGGATAGAGTCCGATGTAGAGTTGGATGATGATAACCTCATCTACAACTTCAACGAATCCATCTACATGTTTTCCGCATCCTCACCCTAATTCACTAGCCTTGATGATGGCATCTCTTTAGTTTACCCTAAACTAGTCGATTGGGACCAACAAGGACCGCCAGTTCTGGACACATTCCAAAATGATGAAGCCATTGCCGAATTCATGGGATTATGAGAAGGCATACCCAGTGGGGACCACAAATCAAGATTTTCCATTGATTTAGATTGCACGGCATATTTCGGCGAGACTGTCCAGTCCTCTAGTCGCAAAAGTAAAAATAAAGTAAAAAATGAAACGTCTCTAGGTGAAAACCGAAAGGAACCTCTTGACGATAAAATAGTAAAAATAAAGGATGAATCTATGGGTGAAAACCTCTCTAAGGTGCCCAAAGATGGAGGACTGGACTTTCTCCCTGTGCAACAGGAGAAATCGGTCATGCTTATTGAGGACACAATAGAGGATAACATTTCAACTGCAGAAGACCCCAAGATGGTCCTATTTGCCACATCATTGACTGATGAAGAGAAACCAAAATTTCATAAATTCTTTGCAGAATGGAAAATAAATTTTGCGTGGTCTTATGCAGACATGCCAGGATTGGACCCCAAACTGGTTTTGCATCATCTACCACTATTACCCAATGCTAAACCAGTCAAGCAGAAGTTGTGCAAAATGTACCCTCAAGTTGCTCTATTGGTCAAGGCTGAGTTAAAGAAATTACTAGATGCCGGATTCATAAGGTCTATAGATTATTTTGAATGGATTTCCAACCTAGTGCCGGTGACAAAGCCAAATGGGCTTATTTGGGTATGTACAGATTTTTGAGACCTAAATAAAGCATGTCCAAACGATGAATTTCCTTTGCCCAACATTGACATCATAGTTGACCTAACTGCAGGACATGAGATGCTATCCCTCATGGATGGTTTCTCCGGCTATAATCAAATCTGCATCGCTCCTGAGGATCAGCACAAAACAGCATTTACGTACCCATGGGGTACATACTGTTGGAACGTCATGCCCTTCGGTCTTAAAAATGCAGGTGCCACGTATCAAAGGGCTATGACCACGATCTTCCATGACATGATGCACAATATAATGGAGGATTATGTAGACGACCTGCTAGCCAAATCAGCAACTAGGAAAAATCATTTGAAGGTACTCGACAAAATTTTCAAGAGACTTGAAGAGTACAAAGTTCGGCTAAACCCTAAGAAGTGTGTTTTTGGGGTCACATCAGGTAAACTATTGGGGTACATAGTTTCTTGAAGAGGCATAGAGGTTGATCTAGAAAAATTCAAAGCAATCATAGACATGCCTCTGCCTAGAGGGATCAGTGAACTCAGAACTTTGCAGGGCAGAGTACAATCTATTCTACATTTTATAGCCCAATTGGCAGATAAGTGCCACCCATTCCAATACCTGTTGCGCAAAGGTGTCCCCTTTGTATGGACAAATAAATGTCAAGAGGCCTTCCAACAAATCAAAGATT
Organism: Sequoia sempervirens; assembly: GCA_007258455.2. NCBI lineage: Eukaryota > Viridiplantae > Streptophyta > Pinopsida > Cupressales > Cupressaceae > Sequoia > Sequoia sempervirens. The sequence goes on from VDFB02105785.1 coordinate 412,367,747, forward strand.
ACCTGCTGACAACACCAGTCCTCATGCCACCCATTCATGGAAAGCCATTAATTCTATACATCTCAACTACTAGTTCAGCACTGGGGGCATTGTTGGCCCAAGATGATCATGAAGGAAAAGAAAGAGCAATTTATTACATCAGCCGCACATTGATAGGCTATGAGTTGAATTACAAATACATTGAACGGGCATGCCTCACTATTGTTTTTGCATCCCAAAAACTAAGACACTATATGCTCAGTCATCAAACACAACTAGTTGCCAAGATTGATCCATTGAAATATCTACTAAGTCGAGCAGCATTAACAGGCTGGTTGGCAAAATGGGTCATGATCCTAAGTGAGTATGACATACAGTATGTTGAGCACAAAGCAATTAAAGGGAAAGTAATAGCAGATCAATTGGTAGATGCACCGATTCAAGCCACTCATCCATTAGTAGCTGATTTTCCCGATGAGTCTATTTTTCATGCAGAACCAACATCACCATGGAAACTATATTTTGATGGGTCTCATACTGGTCATGGCTCAGGCATTGGAATATTGTTTATCACACCACAGGGGGATTCAATTCCAAAGTCATTCAGGATCACTTTCCCTTGTACAAATAACATTGCTGAATATGAAGCACTCGTCATAGGTCTCAAGTTGGCAATCAAATGGAAAATTCAGACATTGCTTGTATTCGGGGATTCCCAGCTAGTAATCAACCAAGTGAATGATGACTATGAAACAAAGGATGAGAAGTTGCTTCCCTACAAGAGGATGGTGGACAGTTTCCTGACATACTTTCAATCGATTTCTTTTGAACAAATCCCCAGGGTACAGAATAAGGTAGCTGATGCAATGGCTACTATTAGTTCTCTCTTGGACATCCCTAAAAATGTGTCACAATTTGAGTTTTTAGTAGAACAGCTTTTGATACTGGCATATGATATCCCAGAATCAAAAATGGTTTGTGAACTTGTTGGTCCCAACTCTCCTTGGTATCATGACATTTACGACTACTTAAAGTCTCAAACCCTTCCACCGAACCTGTCAAATAACCAAAGGAAGTCCTTCATTAGAAAAGCCGCAAGGTATGCCATAGTCAGTGACACCCTATACCGCTGTAGTTTTGACGATACCCTCCTTAGATGTCTTGACACCGAAGAAGCATGTACGACCTTACGAGAAGTACATGACGGTATATGTGGATCTCATTTGAGTGGTCCTATGCTAGCTAAGAAACTAACGAGACTTGGGTATTATTGGCTAACAATGGAAAAAGATGCAATTGAATATGTCAGGACTTGTCACAAATGTCAAATACATAGTGACTTGGTCCATGCTCCAGCACAAGAACTCCGGCTGATCACTTCTCCTTGGCCCTTCACTCAATGGGGACTTGACCTTGTGGGTAAGATTCACCCAACCTCATCCAACGGCCATAAATTCATTATTACTGCCACTGAGTATTTCACAAAGTGGATTGAAGCCATCCCATTGACATATATTACTAGCAAACAAATATCAAAGTTCATCCTCAACTACATCATTTGCCGGTATGGCCTCCCACAGTCCATCATCACTGACAACAGACGTCCATTCAAAAACTAAGATGTACGTGAGTTATGTGAGCGATTCCATATTCAACACCACTTTTCATCTCCATACTACCCCCAAGGGAACGACCAAGCTGAGGCGTCCAATAAAACCATTGTCAAGATCTTAAAAAAGACTGTCAATGACGCTGGCCATGACTGGCACATACAACTTAACCCTGCTCTGTGGGCTTACCGAACTAGCATTTGTACACCTATAGGAGCTAAACCATTCACCCTATTCTTTGGCGCTGAAGCCATCTTACCCATTGAGGTCAAAATTCCTTCGCTACGAGTTTCCTTGAAGGGTCTAACTAATGAAGAGGAGTACTGACAATCATGCTTACACGAGCTGGAAATGCTAGAAGAAAGACGGAAAAACTCATTGAATCATCTCCAAGCATACCAGAACCGCTTTTGTCGTAGCTACAATAAAAAGGTTATGGTCAGAAGGTTTGACATTGGTGACCTAGTTCTCATGCAGAACCCCAAGAATCAAGCAGACAGAGAAAAGCCAAGCAAATTTGAACCAAACTGGTTGGGTCCCTATATTATCATATCTTCGGTTCTGGGGCATATCAATTGGCAACTCCAGATGGGGAACAGTTGACAGAGCCCATCAACAGTTTACATCTCTGAAAGTTCTACGCATAGCATCAGAGGATGGAGCTGAAAGCCATAAAATACAAAAAAATTGAAAAATGATAAAAAATCGTCACCCTGATGAAAACCTGGCAAATAGGCGTCTTGGTGACACCAAAAAAATCAAAAAAATTATGAAAATAGTAAAGAGAAAAATGATTCGTTCAATAGTGAAAACCTGGCAAACAGGCACTTTGGACAAGTACCATGGCGAAAACCTGGCAAACAGGTGCCATGCGTAATCAATCATTGCTCTGCCATCTACTGTCACTTTGTCTAAAACTTGGCTTAGGATGAAAGGTATGTTCACCATTATTCTGCAAATCACCATTACATCCTACCCTACCTGTCATAGTGGATAAATGATTGACATCAAGTCCTGACAACTGTCTGTCTAACAAGTCAACAGTATCCCATCCATATCCCTCGCAAATGGCTAAGTCTTAGACCTAAATAGGGGAAAAATGTTTATCATGCAACTGCAGTGGATGTCATGTATGATCACAAAAAAATTGAAAAAAGTCCTGAAAAAAGATAAAAACATTACAAAATGTTCTGAAGAAAGACCAAAAACATCGCAAAATGTCCTGAAAAAAGACCTAAAAATCATAAAACGTCATGAAGAAAACCAAACAAAACATCGGACTGCTCGAAGCACACAAGCGCACTGTCATCTCTGGTCAAAGTCAATCAAGTCAATCAGTCCTTGTCATCTGTCTGAACTACGTTGTCTTTGCGCATTTGCTACGTAGGCAAGACTCATGCTTGAGTCCCCGAGACATTAGGTCAGTCTTGTTATGTTTGTCAAAAATAAATCATGACTCAATCTTTTGTCATCCAAATAATGTCATTGGTCATGTCGAACTACGAGGTCTTTGAGTGTATGATGTAGGTAAGGCCATCTATCGATGAGCCCCCGAGGCCGCACTAGGTCAGTTCATTAGGGTTCATGGCACTACAATGGCACACACGTCAAAAATATTCAATCATTTTCCAAATGGGAAAACTCCTGAAAGAAAGTAAAACAATCATTTATTCAACATGACAATCTCATCAGTGCAATCTCATATCATCAAGGCAATATCGGCATATAGTCAAACACAAGTCAAATTCGGTCAAAGAAAATCAAGATCATCATAAAATGGTCAAACTGTCAAATTTTGGTTAGTCTTTAGATGAGTCCTTCTAAACGATAACCTCTGTAATTTACGCCTTAGGATGTGTCCTTCCTAGGCGTCGTCATCGTTATTCAGCATTTTGAGTGATCCTCTTGACATCTAAAGATCACTCTTCCTGGCATAAGTATTCTTCAGATGTGTCCTTCTGAAGAACCAGCTCTATCATTTATGCCTTAGGATGTGTCCTTCCTAAGCATCGTCATCATTCTGAGGGACCCCTTACGACCATTAGAGATCAAAATCTTCTCAACATCGGCATTATTTAGGATGTGTCCTTCCTGAATTCACCAAGTCTTGACATTTTTCAAGGTCATCAAAACTTTAAGCATTCATACATCTTGACATTATAAAACATAGCATCTTAACATCAGAACAATGGATATCCAGAGGCACTTGGCAAACACTTGACAATTGTCTTTTGATATTTTATCATGTTATTAGTTTTTCAGCGAGATCCCACTAAGCAAGATTTAGATAAGCAACGACATAGCATGACAATTGACACACATGACTACTAGCTCCTCAGCGAGGTCCTAATTCTGGGATTTAGAAAAACAACGACATATCATGGTAAGGACTCTTTCTTTTTGTATTTTGACAATCATGCTACTAGTTTCTCAAGGATGTCCTAGAAATAAGATTTAGAGAAGCAGCGACATTTCATGATTTGTCCTTGTCTTTTTTTTTGCATGTGGTTGATTATGGAAAAAAGACTAGGGCAAGCACACTCCTAGTATGAGGCATGATCATCCTTGTCTGTGACTGCTTGTCTTATGTGATGGTACGAATTTGCACACCTTGATCTATGTCATATCATGGTGTTTATTGGCCATTACAATAGTTCACCCAATGATGATTAAGAGCAATAAGTATTAAAGTCCATATAGGCATTGCATCCATATCATCATCCATATCTTTTGCACTAACATTTCTTCGTCTCTTCATATTCTAGTCTTCTCATTAATTTCGAGAGCACACTCATGTTCTTCGAAACTATCTGTCCTCTCGAGGGGGCATACCATAACCCTCCCCATCATTCTTCGTCATCTTATTTTGCATTGGGGCATTTTTTTGACTTATTTTCTTTGTCACAATGCGACATGCTACATTATGACAAAGAGGGGCAAAATGTAGACACCTAAAAATGACCTAAGCCTGCAAGCTTCATTTTTACCACTTTTGTCCTGGCATAATTGTGACATTTAATTATGTCCTTGGTCCACATTCGACTATTAATTAAATAATTCATAATTATTTAATGAATTCATGTCCTTTATTCTTCATGATTATTAAATAAATAAATTTTATTTATTTATTAAATACGTCATTAACTATCTAAGTCTTTCTTTAATTAAATAAATTTCTTAATTTATTTAATTTCCTCTTTTTGTATTTATTTCTTCTTGATTATTAAATAAATAAATTATATTTATTTATTTAATATGTCACTAATTGTCTTAATTAAATAAATTGATTAATTTATTTAATTAATTAATCTTATCTCCTAAATTAAATAATTAAATTTAATTATTTAATTGCCAATTAATATTCTTCTCATTTTAAATAAATTAAATTATTTAAAATGTCATGTCAATCCTAACTGTCAGTCTTTTTTGATAAATAATCTGAAAAAGATTATTTATTATCTCTCAAAATCCATAATTTGAATTATTTTAATTCGAATTAGTAATTAATCTTCCAAAAATCAAGCAATTGGGTAGATTCTTGATTTTCTGAATCTTATATTCAGCCCACATCTTATCTCTTTGATTTTTTGAATCTTGCAAATCAGGCGATCTTATCTTCTTGATTTTTCAAAAATCTTCATTATCTAATTAATTTGTCTCATTTATTCTCCACCGTCGATCTGATTTTATTTTGACCGTTCAATTAAGGATTTTTCCCTAACCCTAATTAGGGATTCTTAGGTGTAATCTGGATCGTTCATTTCATTAATTTATCTCGTCCATCCATTCAAAATGGCCTTTTCTATAAAATGCCATCTTCTTCTCATTTTTAAGGACACACACATGCTGACATTTTGCATAATTATTATAGGCATTTACTTTCATAGGCAATCTTAGTATTTGATATAGTCATTTGATCAATTTTGGCATTTGTTTTAGACATAGGCATTGGCAATAGACATAGACATTTAGGCTTATCAAATCCTTCAAGACTTGTTTTAGGACTTAGGCATTTCCAGATTGCTCAATTGACGAATCTGAGGGCAACATTATCCAGCAAGCAAGAAGGTGTAACAAAGGTGAACCATGGAAGATGGAGATTCTTGGTAATATCGTTCCTTTTGTTTTCATCATTTTCCTTTGTACTTCGTTATTTCATTGGATTTTTAATGTTATTGATCTAACCATTTAACAAATCTAATTTTCCTTTGATTACACACTCAACACTAGATTGATGATTTTTGTAAAGCTTTAAAAGAAAGAGGAATCAAACCCACATTCTCAGAGGAAAAAAGAAGGAAACAAAGAGATGAAACAACATTTGAGAGTAGAGAGTCTACTAAGAAGAGAAGGAAAACTAGTAAGGCGACTCTCAGTATAAAGATTGAGGAAAGAACCCCTAAAATTTCAAAATAATAAATTTTGATAAAGTCATCTAATAAGAAAAAGGATGCCAAAACAAGTAAAGATAAATCAAAAGTAAGACCCAAAGGTGCATCTTCCTCTACAGCGAAGCCAAGAACTAAACCGGTTATTGATGAAGAAACGGGAGTAATAGAAAATGTTGGCACACAAACCAAGTCTGCATCTCAAAGGGTTGCAACACTATTTACTTCTCCTCCTGTTGTTAACATGGCTAGTATGAAACAAGCACTAGGAGGAACTCCTATAGTTTTGGAGGAGATTTCTGAGGAGGATGAAGCCAAAATCAAAGAACAGATGGATAGATGGGGTGCCATGTGGGAGAAAGTAAAAGAAAATAAGTCTAAAGATAAACCTATGGTATGACCAGTGATAGAAGAGATTCAGGATATAGGGTCTAATCCTATAAATTTTGAAGAAGAAGAATTTATACAAGGAACACTAGCCTCAAAAGTGAGGAACCCTAATATCCTTGAGAAGGAAAAAAGGGAGACTGTAGAGAAAAGCCCTATTGATGAAATAATTGTTGAAGATACTTTTGATTCCCAACCCTTGCTCGAGAATGTTTCAAATGTTAATGAACAATCACAAGTCTTTGAAGAATTGGAGAAAGGCCATGTTGAAGTTGAAATTAAAATTGAAAAGGAAGAAGCTACACAGTTTTTAGGTGATGGAATTGAAAATGAGGAAAACCCTAATGTAGTGGAGAATAAGGAAAGTAGCATCCAGATATGATGTTGAGCATCTGGGTAGACAGGAAAATGTAAGTCTTCAAATAGAGGAGATAGTGCCAAACCCTAGTAATCCCGAATCTATGCCAAAAATTACTGAAGAAATTCCCATTCCAAAGGACATGACAGATAAAAGAGAAGAAGTTTTTGAATCGAGTGGAAACTAGGAACAAAGAAATGTTATAGAGGTAGAGCAAGGTGATGATGCACCTGATTGGTTGATCAAGGAATTGGCTTCCCCAATGGAAGTAGAAGTATTGCCTCTTAATCTTAATAGTTTTATATATGAAGTAGATAATCCTAATCCTAGGATAGGCTCTTTGTGGTTTGTCTATGAATAAATTATTCATCTTGTTTGATGTGACTAAAATCATTTTTAATAAGAGCTATATGCGATAAGGATATTTCCATGAATTGTGGGAGTTTTGCACTATAAACAGTGACTTTTGGTTGTGGCTTAGCTCTGTTAGGAGCTATTAGGAGCTCTCAAGAGCTGATCTTAACAACAATTTCCTAACTAATTCTAAAGACTCGATCCTAATTTATCTCTTAACTAATGAATGTTCATACTCCAATAACTCAGTTTCGACTTCACTTGACTTAATTGTAATTTATTCATGGAAGAATTAAGCTAAAAACCAAATTTACTTTTAATCTAAAATTCAGAAATGAAATGTAGTTGGAAAGGAAATCTATTTACATTTGTAGAAGAAAATCTAATTACGTTTGTAGAAAATAATTATTAATCTAGAAAGCAACAATACTAAATTCCATGAACAAATTCCAAACAAGTTTCAATTTCATCTTTCCATAAGTCATCATTGTCTCTTCCATTAAAACTACATGCATTTGAAAAATAACTGAGTTTAATTCCTATGAATAGTAATTAAATCTACAATAAATGAATGAGTGTTAATCTGCAGCAAGCATAATAAACTATCCTAATAACATAATGAACTTAATCTGAGAATTAATCGCATTCACTAACAATGATCAACTAAAGATTAAAACTACTGACTTCCCAATTGACATGCATTAAATAGAAATCAACTAAATCAAATAACAAAACACAAGGTCACCTCCTTCGGTTGAGTGGGCCCTACTCTTCCTCTAGTGGGACCTTAAACACCGAGATTCAAATCAACTCCTTATTTGCATTCCAATTGGCCAAAATAGGTGAGTAGTACAAAAGTGCATATCATAAACATTATAATGCTAAGACTAAAGATTAACTAACTCCCAACATAAAATTAAGGATGGATATTTATAAGAATATCCACTTATTTGAATACAAAAACTAGTGCAACCCACCAAGATGCAAAAGCAGTAAAAACTAAACTTAAACAGAATCAAAAGTTCCATAAAGAATTTTGCCACCTAATAATAGTTGAACTGGAAGTTCTCAAACTAAATGAAGAAATCAATTCAGAAGCATTCATCAGGAGCCAATTGGAGTGATCAAGAGAAAGACAGATTTCAAGTTTGTTAAATAGGGAGTTTAACACATCCACCTCATGAAATCAGCACTTAATCAACTGAACAGAATCCTCAAAGGTAGGATGCAATCAAGACAATAAAATATCTCAACATGCATAACCATTTCATCATTAATCATCAATAAAAGCAATACATTTAATGAAAAATATTATTTCTCATATATACTCCAATTAGTTAAATATAAGGAAAAATCAAGCAAACATTCAAGCATATAGTCTACCGCCAACATAGTTAATTAATAAATAATAAAGTCTTTGAAAGCATAAAAAGGATTAATTAAAGTGTCATTTCATGCACTCATCACACTTATAATAATTGCAATAGTGTAATGTACAATAGAGATCACATATCACACTTGAGAGATGTTTGTGGGCCAAGATGCCCTAATATCCAATATATGTATAAATAGAATAAACCCTTGGCATAGGGTAAAACCATACAGTACTCCTTATGGAAGAAACCACTCCATGCTATATCTTTGAGAGATCCCAAACACAATATCATACTTAACACATATCCTTACAATGATATTCACTTCATATATATAGACCTTATAATCACATGTAATGGATGTTAATGCCACTAAAGGAATACTCATCACCTAATTTAATTGTTTAGACTAGTTGTCCACATTATCCAATATAAGTGTGTGCCACATTTTGGAATCTTCATCCACCTAAAAAATTGTAATCATTTAATAGTTTTCCCAAAATCATGAAAAAAATCCAAATAATATGTTTCACAAGTCATTTTAAATATGATTCCATGACCAATCATCACACAATTTGTAGATATTTGTAGTGATTTTAGCTAAATAGTACCTAGATCCCATCCTTGATCCATATTTTACTACATTCATTCTATTCTATTTCATATTGTGTTAAGTTCTCATTTTTTACATTAATAGCCATTACTTTTATTATGCCGCTAATTGTTGTAGTTATTTCCATGTAGATCCATAGTGCTTAGCTCGTTAATTCACTATATTTTCATGCCTCCATGATTCTTTCCTTTGACATTGATGTGAATGCATATATATTGCAACCTTTGCTATCACTAGAACCTTCTTTGAATCTTTACCATTTTTTCCAATTATTTTGTTGGCTTGTGAAGAGAATTATTGATATAATTTTTTCCTATGTCTTGCTCCTCTTGTATGTCTTCTAATTTATTATTGCAATATTCAATAGATTATTGAATCTCCTTTGGAATTCATAATTTGCAATATCCTATATTGTAACTCTTTTCCTTCTACACCAAAGCTTCATGAACTTCTTTTTCTCTTGATTTTTATTGTCCCCAAATATTTTAACCAATGATATAACCAAGAACAATATCCAACCCATCCATATCAAAAGCATGAAAAATGAATGGAATATATATTTATCTATAGAGAGCTCCAAATCTTCAAAATTTTGAATATCCTTGACCACTATTTGATCCTCCTTGATGTGCTTTGCTTGTACCTATAAATTTTTGGTTAATTCTTTGTTGATGTAGTTATATTTATTACTAGGGTTTGCATAAATAATAACCTTTGATAGCTAGTATAAGATTTACATACTCCATATTTAATAATACAGATTGCTTTTGGATTTATTGTGTATATTCTTTTGGATCACACTCACCTCAAAATAACAAACAAAAGAAAAAGAAAGTGAGAAGAATAAATTATAATATTAGTAATTATTACTAAAGACATTTAATAATTATAAATCAGATTATCTCTATCAGTTACAATATCAAAACCAAGAACAAGCCTTAAATTTGAGTTAGAAAAATAATAAAAGGAGAAGGAAAATATTATACTTATATTAAATAAAATCAAATATAAAGGTATCTACCACCAAGTAAATAAAAAAAAACAAGAGAAGAAATATTTTTTTAAGTAAAGGAGATGACAACCTAGCTAAATAAGAAAGATGTAGAAATAAATTAGTGAAAACTACGTAAAAGCATGAGAGAATAATTGTAATGTAGGAGAAAACACAAATCAAATTAGAGATACATAGAACTAAGATGGAATGAGAATAAATAGAGGAAAGAAAGGAGTAAGACAATGAATATCAATGAAAACAAGAGAGGAAATAAATAAAAAAGAGGGCCAATACAAAGGTCAAAATAAGAGACCGCAATAGGAGAGAGAAAGCTAGTAGTGCAAACAAAACAAACCAAGGGAAGGGGGCACTAGACCAAGCATTCAAGAAGAAGGGATGAGAGAGACAAAGAGGGGAAGGGATAGTGGAAGGGAATACAAGACATAAGAGGGTACCAAGAGAGGAGAAATAAATTTTCATAAGGGGGACAAGGGGGAAAAGAGAAAGGGGGAAGAAGGTAGAGGTGGCCTATGGGAGTAATCAAGATGGATCACAATAGGTAGAGAGGGAGGTTAGTAAAGGATGCTAGGCTGAACTAATGTGCAATCCTTTATCTCAGTTGAGATTGGTAGGGTGATTTCTAAGAGAAATTAAGAAATAAGAGAAAGGAAAGACACTAATGTGCCATGTACTTTAAGACAACTAGATATGCAATGAGATGGAGAAATCAAGAAAGAAGAGAAAGGAAAGACACTATCAAATAGATTGAAAAGATAGGATGAATGCTAGTCTATAAGACACAATAATGTAAATAAGTAACAAGAGCAATATCACCTTTCCTCCTACTAGCACTCAAGGCCAAGAGGAGAAGATGGCACGACATCGAGATAATGGAGCTTTTTCAACCTACAAAGATGGTGGATTTACAACAAGAATATGTTGCAAAAGCCAAATAGAGAGAGAAAAGCAAGAATGACCAAGAAAAAAGAAAGCATGAGCTTGAGAGAGAGAGTGAAAGAATGAGCAAGAAGTTGCAAGAATTAGTATGAAAGAATGAAATAATTAGTTTGAATGCTTGAAATGCAAGTAACTAGTCATTTTTCATCAATCAAGAGTCGACAAAGGATGTTAGCTTTGCAGCAAACCAAAAACAAAATGCCTCTACAAATTCCAGTGATAGGAATCCTATCAAGATGGCAGCGTGGTGTGTAGACTTCTGCACAGTGCATGCATGTCCTCAATAAAAATTCCTCCACTGATGCAAAAAGACAAGGTCATGCAGAAGAGATAAGTTGGTGATGACGGGCTTTGCAGCATTGGAATTATAATTTCTAAGGTAAGGGTAAATAAATGGGGAATTTGTTTAGGGTATAAATTCCCACCATTACACTTTTATTATGCCATTCATTTTTGTAGTTATTTCCATGTAGATCCATAGTGATTAGCTTCTTGATTCACTATATTATCATGCCTCCATGATTCTTTCCTTTGACAATGATGTGGATTCCTATATATTGCAACCTTTTCTATCACTAGAACCTTCTTTGAATCTTTACCATTTTTTCCACTTATTTTGTTGGCTTGTGAAGAGAATTACTAATATAATTTTTTTCTCTATGTCTTGCTCCTCTTGTATGTCTTCTAATTTATTATTGCAATATTCAATATATTCTTGAACTTGCTCTTTCTTGGCTTTCCTTTGGACTTCATAATTTGTAATATCATATATTGTAACTCTTTTCCTCCTATACCAAAGCTTCATGAACTTCTTTTTCACTTGATGTTTATTGTTGGCCTACAATAATGCCGACTGCTTCTCCTAATTCGATTAAGTTACTATGAGTAGTATTCTGACCATAACATAATTGACAAATCCAAGATATACTTTTGCAAGTAAAAGGGGTTCGTATATATATTGGTTCTATTTGGAAATAATACAATTGATTGGAAAGTTTAATCCCAATATCTTGATTGCGCGTGGCAATACATCTCCTGTTTATAGACACATCGTCTGCTAATACACGACCAATTAGTTTTTGTAGAACAAATTTATTTTTGATTGTTTCTCGATCTTGAGTGAGATTTACAAAAAGACCTTGGATAGTACCACAATCTACTTTACGTACAACGAGGTGTTGTACTACTTCAACAAGTCTATGTGTGAGGTATCCAACATCCGTTGTTCGTATAGAAGTATCCACAACTCCTTTACGAGCACCATAACATGAAATAATATATTTCATTAAAGAAAGTCCTTCACAGAAATTCCCTTGAATGGGTAGATCCATAATCTTTCTTTGAGGATCTGACACTAATCCTCTCATACCTACTAATTGGTGAGCCTGAGATGTGCTTCCTCTAGCTCCTGAAAAGGACATCATATGTATTGGATTAAGAGGATCAGTCATCCTAAAATTCGGATTCATTTCTCGTCTCAAATATTCACTGGTAGCATGCCATATCTCAATCAATTGATGTAATTTTTCCACTGCATGTACATTCCCATAATCATGTTGTCTTTCCAAAGCAAACCCTTGTTGTTGTGCATCTTGGATAAGCCATGCTTTAGATGGTGTTGTATACGCATAAAAATGGTCATGTCTATAATCCTAGCAATTAATTAAATATTTATTATTTAATTAATTTTTCTAAAGTCCTCTACATATGATTAAATTTAATTAATTTAATTATATTGTTCATTCATCTTATTTCTCTTCCATAATTAAATAAATTTATTTTATTTAATTATTTTCATATGTCCTCTTAATTAATTAAATAAATACATTCTATTTATTTAAATTAATTATCACTGCTTGAATTTAAATTAAATCTTTTGATTTAATTAAGTTTAAATATTTCCCCTTTCTTCTATTTTAATTCTTCTTCTAATTAATTAAATGTTTCATTTAATTAATTTCATAAAAGTGATTTAATTAAATAAATTTTATTTAATTAAAAATATCTTATGTTTTCTTTCCAATCCAAAATTAGGTATTTTAACCTAATTGTGCAATCTTCTCATAATTTTATTTAATTATGAGATATTCTCCTTTTTTCAATAAAACATGATTAAAGCTCTTTTTCCACCACAAGCTTTCTTCTGCTTTTAAAAGCTTAATTAAATATTTTTATTTAATTAAGAAAAGCTGAATGTCCTCCACAAATAAATAATTGAATTTTTAAATTCATTTATTTATCAGCTTTTAATCTTTCTTTTTTTCTTATCTTCTCTTCTTTTTCCTCTTTCATAATAAAATAGAAAAATTTGTTTCTAGGGTTCTTCTATCTTCTCCTTCAATTTCATCTATCTTCAGCCGTTTGATCTGCCAGGAATTATCACAACCGTCAATCGAGACAGCCAATCAGAATCATTCAGAAAGTCCTATAAATACCTGTGTGAATCCAAACATTGGTAATAGGCAATTAAGTAGAGTTTATGCATTTAATTCATTTAGTATTCATTTATCATAGCATCATGTTTATTTCAAGTTTCTTAGCTAAAATCATTATCATAGCTTAATCATGCATTCATATCATAGCAAAATCTCGTTCTTTAGGAAGACAGTTTGTTGAGCCTAGCCACTAATCTGAGAACACAAGGCTGGAATCTACAAAAACACTAAAGATAGAGGACGATAGGACGACAACGGAAACAGGATACTGAGTTTGCACTTCTCTATTCCTTTTATATTTTTGTTTTTGTTATAATGTTCTATTGGTGTGTTTGAACTGGTTCTAATTCGTTTATGCACTTAATTTTCACACACACATTAAATGGCGCCCACCGTGGGGCCTATGCCCCGATTTTAGACTTCTTTCTTGCAGGTTTTTCTTGCAGGTTTGCTTACAGGTTTTCTGGCATTCGGCAGGGCGTTTTGGAAGATTCGGGAAATTTTCTTCTGCAGGTATTTCGGCGCATCTAGGCTCTGTTTCGGCACATCTGGTCATTTCTGCGGCGCATATGGGAAATAGAGTGGCACATTCATCATTTTCTATAGCGCATTTAGTATTTTGGTTAGCGCATTTAGGACATACTTTAGCGCATTTAAAGTTGTATCAGAAAATTAAAAAAAAATCTTTGCATTTAGAATAGCGCATATAGTTTCTATTTTCGCGCATCTGGGTAATAGAGAAGCGCATTTGTTTTCTGTTTTAGCGCATTTATATAACAAAGTTGCACTTCTGGTCTCTGTTTCTGCGCATTCGGGAGACAGAGCTTCACGTCTGGAATTGTAACCGAGATTCTGAGTCTGACGCCTTTCGCAGACAAAATTTCTTTCATTTTTATGTTGGGCTTAAAATAAATCAATCTAGGGTAGCCACCACACCTTTTATCATGCAGATAAAATGAACCCCATGTCTGTTGTGAAGCAACATCTTCACTTAGATTAAATCACATTTGATTTTGGTGCACATAAAATGAATCTGTCTACTCTTATTGACTGTGCTTGAAAGTGGTAGGTGATTATGCTCTCACCCTATGCAAACTAGGTGATCAGAAAACCAGACCCACTTTTCCCTATGTAACCTTGATTTGATAATCGAAGTATCCTCTCCCCTTGCGCACTTGTGCGATCCTGGGTGCAAGAGAAACGGTTATTGACTCTAGAAATTGGGCTTGCCTTAAGGGAAAAAGTACTCACCTTAAGGGATGACTCAAACCGGCAACGGAGCTAAGGCCAAGCTACCCCCGACCAGTATATAAATGTAAATCTTAAGGGAAAACCTAAGGTTGCTTGTGCGGATGTGTCATACGGACGGAGTTGTACTCCCTTAAACCCTGTTGATCTTAACCTCTTCAGGCTGGAGTGCCACCTTAATGGTGATTAATCTCTTGCCCCATGTATGGCCACTCGAACGGGGGTCTCGAACTAAATACCATTGTTTAGAAAGCCAAAAACCTTCTATTTGCTAGTCCAGCACCGGTCGGTGTGAAGCCTTCCACACTTTCGCAGTCAATAGTAGAGGTGATCAGCTCACCATGGGAGTTTCATGGGGGTTGGAAGCTTGGTTGGCCTGAGAAGAGAGTGCACTGTAAGGGGGAGCCTGTGCAGCCAAGCTTCTGGATTCACACGCTACTAATATGCGGTTGGGGAAACCCACGTGGAGTCTAGCGGATATTGTCCTGGCCTAACCTAGGTTGTGCTTGTCTTATTCTGTGCTTGGTTACGAATCAACTTAAATCAGACTATTTGCTATGCTTTCAAAACATTAAATCACATAAAGGATCATCCAAGAACAAACATGACAAATTTCAGCTGAAAACTGGTCAAAACTGTCCTAGAAAAACTGTTTTAGCACATCTAGGGGAAAACTGCAGCGCATTTAAGCTCTGTTCTAGTGCATCTGTGTTCTGTTTCGGCGCATTTAGGATTTTCTGCTGCGCATCGGTGCTCTGTTTCTGTGCATATGAGATTTTTTGAAGCGCATTTTACTTTTTCTGTAGCGCATTTGGGAAACAGAGTAGCGCTTTTAGGTTTTTGTCACAGACCCGACTTTCTAAGATTTTACTCCCATGTTAAGAAAGTGGAAATCAACCAAGTTCACCAAGAAATCAGTTTTCAATAGGATCAAGAAGCCCAAAACAAATTTAAGTTACAAGAAGACTTTAGATCGCAGAGAATTCCTGTATAAGAGTCGAAATGTCTTGCTCCATTATCGCACATTCCTCCATAGATACCAAGACTACATTAGGGGATTCATCGACGATTATGCTGTAGAACCTTTGGCTACCCAAGCTTATTATCAAAGATTAGCATTATCTCAACGTCACAATTTGAATCAACCTCTTGAGTTTGAGAACATACCACAACCTTCAATTGAATATTCAATGCGTCCCAATCAGATCCTTCGGTGACCCTCGATCATATTCAAGGATTTCTTACATA
>VDFB02105785.1:412391504-412459724 GCA_007258455.2 Sequoia sempervirens
AGTTAAACGTCTTACCATGGCTTGATCGTTTGTACATATTCCTTTCCGCTAGTTGTGTCAATCAACAAGGAAAAAACTCAACTGGGGGCACTTAACTTTCAGAGCATACCAAAAAAACTAGAACATGACATAGCAATACGAGCATACCAACAAACAACAAACTCCTTTGTCAATGTTATCCGATCATGACACACTTTTCAGCAAGATATCATATCATTTGTCTATTGGATGATCCAAATATCTGAATAATGTATGCATTAACAGTATTACATGTTTGATTAAAAGTTGTTTGATTTTCGATATCATTACTCGGGAGCATACTCAATGATGTACTGCACTAGAGTAGCAAGGAACGAGAATGATTTTTCTTTGTCTGTTGTCTGGAGGTTAACAGCCCAATCTGATGCAAATATGTCAAAGGACATGACGCTCAAAGCAAATATCATCGATGAAAGTTCCACATTTGCATCAGAACGGTGGTTAATCTTTGTCTGTTTATGCAAGAAATGCTCAGGTCATCTCGGTTCAATTATACCTCGATGCTTGTGTTCGCTTGCTATATCAAAATTCATGAAAGTTGTACTCTGGTCATCATTGGCTCTAATTTCCCCTCTGATGCTTGTACATACTCCCAACATTTTAAATGTTCTATGATGATTCAAGAAGGCTTATAACATGCTCAACAAACTGGTTAGTTTCATATAGTTGCATGTTCATTAGATCATTGTATACATCTGCATATTGGATTCATATCTGTATTTTGAAGGGCTGAATGAAGGTATTCAAACAGTTGTTATTAAGTTTTGACTTTTTCGTCGAGGACATTTGCACATTTAATTCATTGCATTCATTCATTTCATATCATCTTATCATTCTTCATTCATTTATCATTTTATCATTTCATATCATTACCATTAATATTTCCTTACCATTTACCATTTATCATTTCATTTTTCATTATCATTTATTCTTTATCATCCATTTATCATTTATCATTTCATTCATCATTTATTCTTTATCATCCATTTACCATTTTTTCATTTCATTTTTCATTATCATTTACCATTTATCATTCCATTATTCATTTACCGTTTCATCATTCATTTCTCATTTTATCATCTCATACCGTTGCATTACCATCCACATTTATCATTTTATTATCATGTTACCATTTTACATATCATTTTACCATATTACCATTCATACCACATTCATTTTCTACCATATCACGATGCATTTCATACATGGAAAATTCAAAAAGAAATTAACATCTCACATATATACATACATCATCACAAAATCATTGCATACACATCATAATCACTGGATCATCCTGCATTATATAGATTAGTCCGCACATGTAATAAAAGCATATCAAAATCCATCTCATAACATACATGCATAAACATCATATCCATATCATATCATAAATGCACGAACATAACATCATCCGAAATACCGCCACTGCATATCATCACTCATCAAAATAATACAAATGTCCAAATGTCCAATGAAACTAATAAAAGGTCAGAACATAAATACATCATACATGATCAAAACACAGTATACATAATGAATCAAGCCCCAAAATGGCTAACTGGTCGATGCCCCTGACGGAGCTGGTCCAGAAGGAGGTGGCCTGCCGCTGGTCCCTGCATCAGGATCCCGTCGAGGCCCGGTAACCTCTCTGCCGTGTGTCGATGTCCGGGATCGGGTCCTCGTCTGGCTGTGTGATCTGGGATATGGCTCTCGCCGCTCAGGAGGGCATAGCTCCTCGTAACGAACTCTGTAGTACTCTACCTCTCTGGCTGCCTCGAATCCCTCTGCAATGGCCTCTCGTAGGGATGTACTCTCTACGGTACCCATCAACCTCTGTGCTACACCCTCAGCCTCCTGTGCCCGCCGTCTAAAGGCATCCCTCTCCGCTACTAACTGTGCCACCTGAGGATCCGGGGCAGGCATCTGAACCTGTACCTGTGCCTGCGCCTGTGCTTGAGCCTGTGCCTGAGCCTGTGCCTGTGCAAGCTGTGCCTGTAACTGCACTATCATGCTCTGTGCCTGCACCAACTGACTCTGAAGCTATGCCTGCTGCCCCTGAAAGGTCTGCACCTGACCCTGCAACGCATCTATCTGTGCCTGTTGGGACGAGGATGTCACCCTAATCACCGTCTGTGGCCTGGCACTGGATCTGGACCGCCGAGGAATCTGTACTCTGTCGAGACTGTCTAGTATCTGCTGTCTCTACTCATCCCCATCATCTCCATCATCTCTGTCCTCTGAGCTGCTCTCCTCGCTCTCCTCTCCCTCCTCCCCAGCTCCACTCTCCTCGCTCTCCTCTCCCTCCTCCTCCTCTCCACCCATAGCCTGCTCCCCTCCACCCATAGCCTACTCTCCACCTGCCACACCTCCCTATATCCCTGCTCCTGGCTGTGGGACTGCTCTGATAGCCCGTGCCTCATCTGGCACTGTGAACCATGGAAAAGGATGAGTATGAAAGTACTGGGCGTAGTCATCTGTCATCCCTACATCCAATACGTCTGGCCTGTCCGCCCATACCTCGGGTACTGTAAAGACGTGTACTCTGTGTAGGCTGCCTAGTAGGGAATGCATGGCCCCCATCCTACATCCCCCTTGCGCCGCCCATAATGAGCAACGCCCTGGGGCATCCCCTGCATAAAACCAAACTGTCTCAGAACCCGTAGTGCCAGAAACCTCTCAATAATAAAGGGCGTCTGCCCTATCAGGTATCACGGTCTGCACACAAACGACATCTCTAACTGATCCGTCGCCCATGCCTCGCAGTCTGTGTAGGGCCTCCATATCACTGCATCCACATCATCTAGCACTCGCCGCCAGTACTCTACCTTGCCCAGCCTCTGCTGGACAACTACACCAGAATACGCATATACATACAGCCTCCCTGCTGGTTTCACCCTGGTACACAATGGTCTTGTGACAGCAATGTGCTCCCACGCCCAGATCTGCAATAATGTAACTCCACTCGCTAGGTTGGTGGATCCTCTGTATACAATCCAATGAAGGTCATGATACATATCCGCCAAGATGCAACTCCCCCAGGCAAATCTCCGTGGCTGAGTGATCATCCACTCTAGCATCCTCCCCCACCCCACAGAAAATCCCTTGGACCGATGGTCTGGTCCAAGGAAACCTCCAACAAATGCTGCCAATACTACTACTAGAGCTGGATACCTGCTGAAGTCATCCCAGTCTATGCAGTACCCATAGATACTAGGATCGCCACATACCCGCTATAATGCCTCTATCCCACCGATCTCCTTATGGTCATAAACCACAAGGGCTCCAACCACCGGAATCCCCAGAATCTGATACACGTCCTCCGGTGTCACACTCATCTCACCCGTCGGCAGGTGGAAGGTGTTATGCTCGAAATGCCATCTCTCGGCCAAGGCCGTCAACAGTCCCTTGTTGGCCCAAATACCTCGCGGCATGGTCAACAGTGGCCCCAATCCACAATCTGCAATCACCTGTAACTCGGCTGGTGTCAACTCTCCTATCCGCTCCCAGCACAAGGGGAACCGCTCTCTGATCTGGAGGCTTTTGAAAGCCTCCTATTTTGTCCAAAAACATCACAACACCCAACATAACATATCAATAATCTATATCAAGTGCTACATCAATCTATCAGCATGACTAATCAATCTACTCTATCATCATTTACTATTTGTTTTTCTTTTCAGGAAAGCAAATTTATCAACACATATCCTTTTCTGTTTGTATTTCAATCATGGATGCAAATTTAAATCTCTATTTTACTATTTGTTTTCTATCGCAGAAAGAAAATTTATCACAACGTTTACTCTTTGTTTTTCAATCGCGAGAAGCAAAGTTATCCAATTCAAACCAACCAATTTCTCATCTACTCTTTGTTTTTCAATCGCGAAAAGCAAAGTTATTAGTTCTCTATTCAAATTTCTATCCTATCAACATGATGATCTGACAATTTATCTATCTATTGACTAAAGAAGCAATTTTTATCACTATTTTTTTGACAAACGGCTATTTTGGGGAAAATTTCCTAAATGTGCAACTCTGTTACTCATATGCGCTAAAAACCCATATGCGCTAAAGTTTTTCTCAAAAGCGCAACACTATTTCCTAAATGCGCTAAAACTCTGAATGCGCAACTCTGTACCTCAGATGCGCTATTCTATCTATCAAATGCGCAACTCTGTAACTCTAACATTTTTGGACCAAACCCTAAATGCGCAGTTCTGTGCCCTAGATGCACTAAATCTCTGACCTAGCCTATTTCGACCTATATGCGCAACTTTATCTGTCGGATGCGCTAAACGATCAGTTTGTGACTTGTTACTAGATGCACTATGGAAGACCCTAGATGCACTACACTATTTGTCAAATGCGCTAAAACTATACCTAAATGCGCTAAAACGTTCCAAAAAAATTGCAGTCCGACTTTAAATCAATTCAATATCGATCAAAAATGTGAAATTTGACAACTTAGAGGTTTCAAATCAATCACCAGTGGTCCATACGCTGCTGGTCTCTGATACTGTCGTGCTCGCTCGAACCTATGTCTGTGCACGGGGATCACCATTTCGCTAAGTCACTCTCAGAGCTCAAAATTCACTGTAGAAACAGGGTGAAAATGACACCTCATTTTACCCCTTTTACCTTATAAGGGTCTTTTCAGGATGGGCAGTAGTGGCATTTCCCATTTTTCATCTTCTTTTTCACTGGGGCATCAACCACATTATCTATCAGGAGCTAAATCATTGTTCCTCAATCCTTATCAATTTCTTCTTCCGTGATTTATCTCCCGAGGGGGCATCATCAATATCAAAAATCAGAAACATATCAGGGGCAAATTTTTTTTTATTTTTCTTTGAAGCAATGCGTTTCACACATCACTTCAAAGAGGGGCAAAATGTATACGCATAAAAATGGTCATGTCTATAATCCTGGCAATTAATTAAATATTTATTATTTAATTAACTTTTCTAAAGTCCTCTACATATGATTAAATTTAATTAATTTAATTATATTGTTCATTCATCTTATTTCTCTTCCATAATTAAATAAATTTATTTTATTTAATTATTTTCATATGTCCTCTTAATTAATTAAATAAATACATTCTATTTATTTAAATTAATTATCATTATTTGAATTTAAATTAAATCTTTTGATTTAATTAAGTTTAAATATTTCCCCTTTCTTCTATTTTAATTCTTCTTCTAATTAATTAAATGTTTCATTTAATTAATTTCATAAAAGTGATTTAATTAAATAGATCTTATTTAATTAAAAATATCTTATGATTTTCTTTCTAAATCCAAAATTAGGTATTTTAACCTAATTGTGCAATCTTCTCATATCATAATTAAATATTTTATTTAATTATGAGATATTCTACTTTTCAATAAAACATGATTAAAGCTCTTTTTTTCACAAACTTTCTTACGCTTTTAAAAGCTTAATTAAATATTTTTATTTAATTAAGAAAAGCTGAATGTCCTCCACAAATAAATAATTGAATTTTTAAATTCATTTATTTATCAGCTTTTAATCTTTCTTTTTTTTCTTATCTTCTCTTCTTTTTCCTCTTTCATAATAAAATAGAAAAAATCTGTTTCTAGGGTTCTTCTATCTTCTCCTTCAATTTCATCTATCTTCAGCCATTTGATCTGCCAGGAATTATCACAACCGTCAATCGAGACAGCCAATCAGAATCATTCAGAAAGTCCTATAAATACCTGTGTGAATCCAAACATTGGTAATAGGCAATTAAGTAGAGTTTATGCATTTAATTCATTTAGTATTCATTTATCATAGCATCATGTTTATTTCAAGTTTCTTAGCTAAAATCATTATCATAGCTTAATCATGCATTCATATCATAGCAAAATCTCGTTCTTTAGGAAGACAGTTTGTTGAGCCTAGCCACTAATCTGAGAACACAAGGCTGGAATCTACAAAAACACTAAAGATAGAGGACGATAGGACGACAACGGAAACAGGATACTGAGTTTGCACTTCTCTATTCCTTTTATATTTCTGTTTTTGTTATAATGTTCTATTGGTGTGTTTGAACTGGTTCTAATTCATTTATGCACTTAATTTTCACACACACGGGTGTTGTTAAAAGATCATCAATTCCTAATGAAATAGCTGCATCAGTAGCTTGCTGGAAACCTAAAATCTTCAGTTGATCTAATATATGTGATGTATATGTCATTCCAAATTGATTTACGAATCTTCTAATAAGGTGCTTCATAACAAATTTATCCATCCCTTTATTAAAAAAGGGCACTTCAAAGGGAAAGGACACTTTGACGAAATTAGGTTGTGCCATAAGAAGAAAATATCACCATTTTTGGAAGCAGGATTCAGCAATGAGTTTAAGCTGGGAGGCTCCCTTGATCTTTATCTCTGCATGAATGAAAGAATCATAAGATTAATAACATTAAATTCTGAATAGTGACATTTCTTGTCGGATATCATAAGTCCACAAGCCTTTTATAGCTTCTTCTATTTCTCGATTAAAACGAATACGACCGACGGTTGTTCGAATGTATTTATTAAGTGTTTCCCCCACTCTACCTTTTCTTATTCGAAAATGATCATATATTTCGTAGAGGGTACCTAAATATTCATACTGAACTTCGATAGGAAGTTCTCGGTTTACTGAATTAATAATAGAGGTATCTATCTCTCTCCCCCATCGGAGCCACAAAGGATTGTCTAAATCAATTTGTTTGTGTTCATAAGCTTTAAGTGCATCATCATAGCTATAAAACAAAGGTGAAACGATCTTCTTTTTTGAGTTATTTGGGTGGTACTTATTTTCATAAATACCCTGGGTTTTTTGAAGAGTTGATCTATAAAGTCCTAGAAGCATATCTTGAGTCGGTACACAAATAGGATCTGCACAGTGCATGCATGTCCTCGATAAAAATTCCTCCACTGATGCAACAAGACAAGGTCATGCAGAAGAGATAAGTTGGTGACGGCGGGCTTTGCAGCATTGGAATTATAATTTCTAAGGTAAGGGTAAATAAATGGGGAATTTGTTTAGGGTATAAATTCCCACCATTACACTTTTATTATGCCATTCATTTTTGTAGTTATTTCCATGTAGATCCATAGTGATTAGCTTCTTGATTCACTATATTATCATGCCTCCATGATTCTTTCCTTTGACAATGATGTGGATTCCTATATATTGCAACCTTTTCTATCACTAGAACCTTCTTTGAATCTTTACCATTTTTTCCACTTATTTTGTTGGCTTGTGAAGAGAATTACTAATATAATTTTTTTCTCTATGTCTTGCTCCTCTTGTATGTCTTCTAATTTATTATTGCAATATTCAATAGATTCTTGAACTTGCTCTTTCTTGGCTTTCCTTTGGACTTCATAATTTGTAATATCATATATTGTAACTCTTCTCCTCCTATACCAAAGCTTCATGAACTTCTTTTTCACTTGATGTTTATTGTTCCCAAATATTTTAACCAAAAATATAGCCAGGAATGATATCCAACCCATCCATATACAAAGCATGAAAAATGAATGGAATATATATTTATCTATAGAGAGCTCCAAATCTTCAAAATTTTGAATATCCTTGACCAATATTTAATCCTCCTTGATGTGATTTGTTTGTACCTATAGCTTTTTGGCTAACTCTATGTTGATGTAGTTGTATTTATTACTAGGGTTCACATAAATAATAACCTTTGATAGTTGGTATAGGATTTCCATATTTCATATTTAATAATAGAAATTGCTTCTGGATTTATTATGTATATTTTTTATCAACATTTTGGATCACACTCACCTCAAAATAATAGACAAAAAGAAAAATAATGTGAGGAATAAATTATAATATTAAGGTAAATGTAAATCTGCACTTGCTTAAACATGGACAAATATAAGTACATTAATCATTTAAACAATCCAAATAAAGCATTCCCCATGAAATTGTTGAGCATGCAAAGAAAATGAAAATATTATCAAAATAACATGAAACAACAAGTAAATGAACATGAAATCTTATTCTAAACTATTCAAACCATCATCCCATAGGGGGATTGGTGACACTTTGATGTGGAAAGTGACCCTTTCCCAATCCCTTATGATAAGCTCTTGATCCTTTGATGTGAAGATGAATTTTATGCAAAGAGATAGTGAAATTCAAGCTAAAATGACATAAAAAAGCAAGTGATTGAAGAGTGAAATGAGTAGAGTAACAATGCTTCAATTTGTGGATCCATATTCAATAGAGAAGGCCTTTATTTATAGGACTCAAGGGTTGAAGAATAGATGAAATTGGAGGATGTGGGACTAAAATGAGGATCAATAGCATTGTGACACTTGTCACAAGACTAATGAAGGTCATGGGGATATGTGCGGAGAACATTTTGAAGACTGTGAAGAGTTAAGGAATGTAGGTGGATTTGTAAGAGAATGTAAGAGACTTGAATGAATATGGTTGAGATGTAAGAGGGAAAAGATGGCATGTAAGTGGAGTTAAATGCTCTTGTAAAAGGCCTTAAATTCCTTTGTAAGAGGCTTTAAAAGCCTTTGGAGGAAAATTTATGAATGGGTGGTTAAGGGGAATATTCCAAAGAATATGCCTTTGTGAGGAAAATAGGCTAATTAGTTAATTAAAAGAAATGATTTTCATGTGCAAGTTGGTTAGTTGATCATGGGTCCATTTAACCTTGGTGAGGTTAAAAGCTAGAGAAATGGGAAATGAGAATTAGGAGGAGACTAAAGTTAATTAATTCAAAATTAATCAACTTGAATGGGTTAGGGGATTTATGACATTTGTTTAAATAATTAGATTTATTTAATTAGATGAGAGGACATTGGGACTTTAATTAATAAATTGATTTATTTAATTAAATGTGATGAACATTAGTCAGGAGACGATGAATTAATTTGATAAAGTTAATTATTTGATTAATAGTAGAAGTTTATGAATTTAATTAAATAATAAAGAATATTTAATTAATTAGTTAGTGCAGAAATGATTTGAGGAGGAAGTGATGTAAATTAATCAGAATCAGATGCATAATATCAATCAGGACTATTTGAGTGTCTACAATTAGTAATTATTATTGTAGTCATTTAATAATTATAAATCAAATTATCTCTATCAGTTAAAATAGTAGGACGAAGAACAAGCCTTAAGTTTGAGTTAGAAAAATAGTAAAACGAGAATGGAAATATTAAATTTATATTAAATAAAAACAAATATAAAGGAATCTACCACCAAGTAAATAAAAAAAGCAAGAGAAGAAATATGTTTTTTAAGTAAAGGAGATGACAACCTAGCTAAAAAGGAAAGATGTAGAAATAAATTGGAGAAAACTAAGTAAAAGCATGAGAGAATAATTATAATGTAGAACACATAAACAAAATTAGAGATGCATAGAACTAAGATGGAATGAGAAGAAACAGAGGAAAGAAAGGGGTAAGATAATGAATACCAATGAAAACAATAGATGATATAAATAAAAAATAAGGCCAAAACAAGGGTCAAAAAAAGAGACCACAATAGGAGAGATAACGCTAGTTGTGCAAACAAAACAAACCAAAGGAAGGGGGCACTAGACCAAGGGTTCAAGAAGAATGGGTGAGAGACAAAGAGGAGAAGGGGTAGTGGAAGGGAATACAAGACACAAGAGGGTACCAAGAGGGGAGAAAGAAAATTTTAAAATGGGGACAAAGGGGAAAAGAGAAAGGGGGAAGAAGATAGGGATGACCTATGGGGATAATCAAGATGGATCACAATATGTAGAGAGGGAAGCCAGTAAAGGATGTTAGGTTGGACTAATGTGTTGTCCTTTATCTCAATTGAGATTGGTAAGGTGAATTCTAATAAGGATATCATCTTGAATCTTCCTCTTGAAAAATCCAAAAATAATCTCCATTAATAACCTTTGACTTTTGAATACAACCATGAAATTGAAGGATTGTATCTTCCTTCTTTAAGACTAAAGTGCATGTACTTGTATCTTTTGTCTTCTCTTCACCGCCATCATTTCCTTATTCTTTCTCTTCCTCTCCTTTTCTTCTCCTCCTCCTCTTTATTTTTTTATTTCTTTTGGTGCCCATTTATCTAAGAAAACTTGTTCTAATTCATTTAGAGAAGAAATATTCTTATGCAATAGCACAAACCATTTTTTAATTTCACCTTATAAGTGTACATAAAAATATAATATCCATTGTATAATTTAAGCACAAGTTCTTTTAAATTGAAGCCCTCATTTTGATACATCTTCATCTCTATCAAAATTAGGGATCCCAAGGAAACTAGGGTTTCTAAATTTCTACTATGTACCCCTTAAAAATAAAATAAAATAAATAAACCCCTTATAAATTTTGGTGAACTTTCAAAAAAAATAAAAGTATTAAAAAGAATGTGATTTGTGGCATATAAAGAAACTTTATAAAAAAACATTAAACTAGAAATTTCACCTTAGTGTGCAATGGGTACGCCAAAGAAGTGTGGAAGATCAATTAGGATAAATTTTGGTTTTTTTTCATACATTTATTAATTACAAATTTTGGTCAATTTAGGCCATTCAACAAATGATGTTGTTTATGAAACAAAGGTATCAATGGAAAAATTATAAATTCAAATCAACTATGCATCCACTTACAAGGATCCAAACATGATTGAAATAAAACCACTGAATTAGGAGAGATAGAAAGATAGAGATAGAGAGAGGAAGTGATATATAGAAAAAAAAGATAGAGGGAGAGATGGAAGAAGAAATATGGAGAGATAGAGATCTAGAGAGACAAAGAGATATAGATATAGAGGTCTAGGAAGAGAGGGGGAGAGAGAGAGGGAGAGAGATGGATGGATAGAGAGAGGGAGACATGTTTAGAGATAAAGGGGGGAAGAAAATAGAGCTATAGATGGAGATAGAGTGGAAGAGGAAGAGGGAGACAAATAGATAGAGAGATATAGTGAGAGGGAGAGGGAGAGATAGAGAGATATAGATGGTGAGAAAGTGTGATAAAGAATAGAGATATATATAAGGAGATATAGAGAGAGGAGAGGCAGAGAGACAAAGAGATAGACAGATAGAGAGAATTAGAGATAGATAAATAGAGATGGAGAGAGGGAGAGAGTGGGGAGATATAGAGATATATGGGAAGAGAAAGAGAGAGATAAAGATATATGGGAAGTGATATATGGAGAGGTAGAGAAGGAGAAATATAGGGGTAGAGAGAGAGGGAAGAGATAAATATATAGAGAGGAAGTTAGAGGGAGAGATAGAAAGATAAAGATAGAGATGTGAAGTCATATATAAAGAGAGGGAGAGATATAGGGGTGGATAAAGATGGAGAGATAACAAGATAGAAATAGGAGAGATGGAAGAAGAAATATGGAGAGATAGAGATAAAGGAAAAGAGATATACATATATAAAGGTTGAAGAAGATGGGGATACTATTTTGTTGCACCCACTAGTCATAAAGGAAGAATGGGGACAAAGAAGACACCAAGAGATTTAGTAAAGATAGTGGTGGTTTTTAGATTAGCTCAAAATTTGTAACTTGGAGAAGTGGAGGAGTCCAAAGGAAGTGTTGTCAACAAGATAGGTGCTTTTCTCCAATTTCCCAGATTTATCCCCTATGTTTTCCTTCTTTCCTTTGGCAAGGCTCCAACTTCAAGAAGCCTAGTGGGAGTTTCAAAACTTGGAGCTTGGCTAACATTTTGATGCCATGGTTACCATTGAAGGGGGATCAGAAAATGGAAACAGAGGCACTATGGAAAATTAGTAAGTGGGGCAAGGGTAGCAACTTGGAACCCTTTGTAGCAATGTTGCAGGAGCCAAAGGAAGATGAACACCAGTGGCAGGGATGAGATTATTTTCCTTTCAACTGTAACAATGGTGGTGGCCACAATTTTTGCAATCATATATTGGTATTGTAAATCAACTACAATATAAAATGGCTTGAATCTTGTTGATGTATCTCATTTATAGAATTTGAGCACAATCCAATTTGATCTTAATTGGAAGGTGTGGAAGGTGTAGGTCATCCAAGTACAAACCTTTAAGGTGTAGATTCAATTGTTCAAACATCTAGATAAGGTTCAATACATTTACACTATTCCTAGTGACTATAGAAAAATAAATAAAAATAGGTATGAGACAAATATTAGAGCTATTATTGCACAAAACCCTCTTACTAATAAATCATATCGATTAATAAGCAAAAGATATTACCTCAATGCTTTCTTAGATAATGTATGTAAGTAAAATAAGAGTGGGGTTCCATGAAGGACACTGCTATGCATGTATTTTATTGGAGTAGGCCATCTCAAGCAAGTTATTTTAAAAGTGAAGTTGTTGAAATTTGAAAATTCGCCTCATACCACATTTTTAAGGAGCAAGGTTTTAAGTTGTTTCTAGCACCCAGAGGCTACAAATTTATAGTTGTTGTAGAGAGATTTAGGAACCTTCTTGTCATTTGGCTAACACTAGATTATGTTTTTGGTCTATAGAAAGTATTTCAAAAAATATATTGCATCAGTGGTTAGTTTGTCAAAATCATGCATCATAACAATATCATTGCTTCAACATATAAGTTGCAATGAAAAATGAATGCCACATTTTATGAAGCATGTACATGTAGTAGAAAATATCGATATATTCCACTTTTTTAACTAAAAAAATTCATAGGACTAAAATTTTGTGAATTGCTCTATGCTTTCTACAACTGATTTATCATGATTACAAATAGGTAGATGATTAGGACTATTTACAATTAAATTATATTTTCAAACTGAACATATGGTTGTCAAATGGAAATGGTAAAACAACTCCTTGTAAAATATAAAAATCAATAGGATGTCCATCAATAATTTATTATTGCGTAGCTGCTGATCAAATGAAATTACTAATGCATTTTGTTATGCTCTTGCCTAATTTTAGACATTTACAATCAATTAATCTTAGAAAAATTGGATTGTCCAAGGAGGATTGCTAATGATCAGTAAATCTGATTGCTCTTCTAACAATAAGGTTCCAGTGAAGTCGGCCTTTTAGGTTAACATCTTCAGAGAGGTCGTTTATAAAAACTAGTTTCTTGTTATTTTTGAGTATGATTGTAGAGGTTTTTATATTAGAAATATTTAACTACAAAATGAGTTGTCATTTCGCTTTTGGTTTGTCTATTGCTAGCCTCATATATTCATAACAAGAAGATGGTTAGGGGAGCCTAGGAAGGGTTGTGATTGTGGGCATCTAAATAATAAAACAATGTGAAATTTAAAATAACCAAATCTAAAGTTTCCAATGGAACACAAATTACATTAGCAAGGCTAAAATTCATTTTAATCTTATGGCTACATTTTTCAAATTCCAAAAATGTGAACCTCACATGATTATGAACTTCCTATTTTAAATGAAAAGATTTATTTTAATCCTATATTTGCATTTTTTTAATTGAAAATCTATTTTTCATTGTTTTTAAATAAAATATACCTCATACCTTTCCCTTATGTGGCCTCCTTTCTTCTTTATGGCTTTCAAACTTAAAAGCTTTAACAATAGCTTACCTCTTTTTGACAATATGGCAGCTACACATTCATTGTCATGGCTTGACTTGAGTGTACAACGATCAAATCTCTTTGAACAGTGGTGGCTTTGAAACTGCAGACAATGACTATTTTGGCAACCATGGTCAGCAACTCCTTTGTAAAGTGGTGACTTGTTATGCAATGATCTCCAAAGACTGACTAAGATTCTTCTTGCTCTCCAGGCTCTTTAGGCTATCTATGATCCCCTTTGAAAATGGAACAACGATCTCCTTCAACTCTACAATCCACTATGCTTGGCAACTAAGGGGACACCTTCAAATCTACAATCTTTGCTTCACTAGTCAAAAGTCGCCTTTGGGATAGTTATCAAATCAGGTTTTAAGCATATGCTCTATGTTGGCTAGATTGGTTGTGACAATAGACTTTCTCACTCCCAAACACTCAATCGTGATAGTCTAGGAGGGAGCCCTACTCAGATGCTCTATAACCCAATTGCCAGTCATCTTTTGTTCTTCAAGAAGGCAAAAATTGAGCCCACTATTGGGTATTAGGGCAATAATGTAGCCTTGTCATCACTCTTCTTAGATACTTGAATGTATAAAATGTAAGACAAAACAAACCCCAGGAGAGGAAAGGCAAGGCTACTCACAATGTCGAAAGACCCTTCCATACTACCATCAACTACAATAGATAGAGATAAGATTAAATCATATTGAACTTGGTGGAGGTAAATTTGATTATAGGCAGTGGAGTGAATCAAATTTAGGTGGAGTAAATGCAGTATTCAAGTGGTGGAGAAAAATTGATTGTAGACGGCATTGAATCCTTATCACATTTCCATCCAATAGAATGATTTCATGATTTATGTTGTGAAGCTCACATTAATCAAAAACAAGCACCATCATTTACCAGCATAAAAGCATTCGTATGATGTCCATGCTTTGTCTACAGAATATGATCAATGGTGGTAAGCAATTCAATCATAGGCCAAGTCTTGTAGAGAGAGGTGGACCATTTATCTCAAAAGTTAGGTTACTCTCTTTCAAATTGGATACACCTTTGGTGTAAATTATAATACTTTATTCAATATTGGTTAATCAAAACCTATTTTTTATTCAAGTTTCCTAGATGATCCACAACTTCAATAAAAGAGTCATAGAAAAAATCATAATTTTTTGGACGATATAGTTGAATCCTTAAAATTTAAGATTTTATCCTTACCTTTGCCCAAATCATAGCTCAAATACCACTTAATAAGATCCACACATAATAATTAGAATAATATAATGTAGAATACAAATAAAATACCACACAAAAAATGTTTGTGGGCCAAGGTGCCCTAATATCCAATATATGTAGAAATAGAATCAAACACTTGAGGTAGATTAACCCTATACAATACTCTTCATGGAAAAACTAACTCCAAATGATCCCAAACACAATATCATATTGAACACACCCTCACAATGACATTCAACTCCTTTATATATACCTCTTCCTAATAACATAATAGAGGAGTAATCCCAATTAAGGCCTACTCATCACATAATATAATGAATACACAAGTTATCCAGCTTGCTCATCACATAATATAATTAATACACAAGTTGTCCACATGACCTGATATAACTAACTTAAAGGTTGTGTATCACATGTCAACATCTACATCCACCCAAATGCATTATAATATCATATCCTTAGCTATATAACACATGAACTTTCAACTTTACATTGGCTCTACATTGAACAAAAAAGAAAAACAAATGGTTCCAATTGCTCCAATCATATGTGGGGGCTATTGAAAAATCCCACTAAAATTATTTGAGCATTGACGACTCCTAAAGCATAGTGTCTAACTATAAATAGAGCAACGTTAGACATTAGAAACACAAACCATCAAATCTACAATGTCAAGAGTTCAAAGTTTGTCAAATCTACAAATATTTCCTACATCTTCATTTCAAAGATATAAACAAATGGAAAAAAATATGTATATAATAAGGCATCTAAGAAATAGTGAGACCATCTCAAAAAATGTCTATAAAAATCCATTAAAACCCAACTACTAATCTATAATTAAAATAATCT
The DNA here is from genome assembly GCA_007258455.2 of Sequoia sempervirens. Lineage (NCBI taxonomy): Eukaryota > Viridiplantae > Streptophyta > Pinopsida > Cupressales > Cupressaceae > Sequoia > Sequoia sempervirens. The sequence continues at coordinate 412,407,164 of VDFB02105785.1, forward strand.
TAAATTTATTATCCACTCTTCCCTATGAAATTACAATGACACTTTCTTAATTTTTGAAATTTGAAATTTATAGTTTGTTGATTGATTTGATAAATTATTGTCTAGAATATGTGAAAATGACTATTTTTACTAATTTCCAATATAAATTATTTTGCACTAATTTTCATCCTACATATAATCTATTTAATAAATTTGATACATTTTGTATGAATTTTCATATAACTAGAGATTTGCATCAATTGTACAATGGATCCAATTGCCTAAGTCTTTTCGAATAAGAGGAGATATGATATCCAAACGAAATCTCTTTTTGTGGGCCTATATTGCAATCCAACTGCTCCTCTTTACTAAGCATAAAAACTCAAAGCGGAATATGAACATGAACTGGCAAGCATGACAAGCCTATACCATGACAACCAACACCCAAAACCAGCTACATTCCCAACTCAACAAGTTATGCAAACACAAGTGAAAAAACTTTGCCAAATGTCAATTTTGACACAAATTTTGGAAGGTAGTGTATGACAACCCATAAAATCAGAACACTTATCGATATATCTCTCAATTCTTCATTTTCGTTTTATTTATGATTTTAGATTTGTTGTACGCTCAAATCCCTGCTAATCATCATCCATCAAGACCAACGTGGCTGAATCTGGGGCCTTCATTATCGTGTCAAACTGATTAAAATACCTCTTTCTCACTATGAAGGCTTACCAAAAAAAATGGAGGAGCATGACCCACATGCATTGAGAGTAAAATAATAAGCTTCGTCTAGCCCCCCACACACAATGATGACAGAAGTATCAGCTTATTCCAGAAATGTCAAGCACACGGTGTACACAAACATTACATGTTCTCCAACAATTTTATGTCGTTTTCTGCCCAATTGCTTGTGGTATTACCCCACACACACAAAATCATAGATGTGGAAAGCTCCTGTTTACCGAGAAATTTGAAGTCAATTTTTTTTAGTGATAGATGTCAACACCTCAATACACCTGACGGATTCAAATGAGTGTCTAGTTGAGCATGGAACAGAAGGCTTCGTAGGCATTAAAGACACACCCTTCTAAAAACTCATTTTCTGTCCAATCTAAGATGGTCCAGGTGCTTGTGTCTTTTCCGAGTCCCCTTGTCTTTGTAATTTTTTTCCATCCTAGAAAGAAACACATTAAAATACACGATACAATGGAGTATTCCTCATTGAGGACTTCGTTTCACATTAATATCTACATACCTCCTATGTATATTAGGAGTGGAATTTTTTGCTCCTACAATAAAAAGTTTTGGATGTCTAGTGTTTGGTAAAAAGTAAAAACTAAGCAAAGCATACAAACCAAGGACGGCAGGGATTGAAGTTGTGCATCTGTTGTTGCCTATGTTATGGTCTAAAAACTACTAACCACCATAGACCTGTTAACACATTTACCATCGACTCTAATTTTTGGCTATGGTCGTCGACCTTGGTAATGAAATAGCCTATTAAGTTTTGAACCTAAAAAATAAAATCCATTTACTTATCATCTTTTGTCAGACTAAAAAGTTAGGAACAACTTTTGTAAAGACCACCCTAACACAAAAATTAGAAGGCTGCTATGAAAACCTATTAAGCATAGAAAACATTCTCCATATTTATCAATTTTATTTTTACTTACTCTTGATATAAGGCAAAGTTAAATCCCTTTCATGTACCTCTCATTGTCATTTTTTGTAATATTCTCTGTAATGTTAAACTAAACTCACATTCACAGATGTGGAAAACTAAATGACATAGAAAATAGTAGCCAACATGTTTCAACTTATAGAAGAGGACCCAACAAAATTAAGAGAATAAACTTTTTATAGATACATCTAGCGATCTCAATTTGTTTGGAAAATATAGTGCTAATGCATAATGAGAAAGAAAAAAAAAATTGTATACAATGGACAAAAAGGTTACAAACATTACATGTGAAAAAATAAGGAAATTAAATGTTGATGTTCACTAAAAACCCATATAATTACCTGGCCGTGATAACCAGGATAATATACACACAATGTTGTTGGAAACCATCACCATTCCATTAAAACAAAAATGGCTAATTCAAACCAGACCTGCTTTGCTTTTCTTCTCTAGAAAAGGAAAACCCAAAACACTCTAGAGCAGCAGACACAACATGAGGAGGATGAGGAAACCATGATACTACGTAGATTTTCTATTATCAATTCCAAGGTTTCCTTTTACAAAACTCGCAACTTATATTTGTAATTTTCACCAGCAATCTGCAGACGTAAAGGACTCTGCAAATCCCATGGGCTTATTAGGAATGCTAAAGGAAAACATGAATGGGAACAAGCTATGCAGAATGACTATGATTCTTTGATCAAGAATAAAATGTGGGAATTGGTGGACTTTCCCAAGGACAAGAATGTGGTCAACAATAAGTGGGTTTATAAGACTAAGTTCAAGTCAGATGGAAGCATTGAAAAACACAAGGCAAGACTAGTGGCCAAAGGGTATTCACAAAAAGAGGGAATTGACTACACAAACACAAACTTTTGCTCCAGTAGAAAAGACCAGTACTGTTAGGACTATTATAGCATTAGTAGCACATTTCAAGTGGCCTTTACACCAAATGGATGTTAAGAATGCAGTTTTGAATGGTGAAATTGATGAAGAAATATATGACTCATCCACAGGGATTTGAAAGTTCAGGTCAGGAACATGTACTTTGCAAGTCAAGGAAATCTCTATATGGCTTGAAACAAGCTCCAAGGGCATGGTATGTTAAGACTGATGAATATTTCCAAACTCAAGGCTTTCATAATAGTCCTCATGATCCAAACTTGTATGTGAAGGAATTTGATGATGGTGGTGTTATCTCTTAAGCTTGCGCCCGAACTAAGTTGTGAAAACTCAATAAGCTAGAGAAACATGGGAGCATTCTCAGGTTGTGGGTTACCTAAAGTGAGAATGAACCTTTGGATAGGCTGGCTTCCTAGCTGGTAATATCACCCTAAAACTATTGATCTTTGAGGAAAAGGGAGAAGAAAATACATGAAACACAAAAATTGAAAAATTAAAATATAAGTGATACACCAAACTAACGAGGATAATGAAAACTAGAAACTTCAACACTTGGTTCAAATTGGCAGAAAGTAAATTTGTACAACTTGTTATAGTGAATCTCTACATAATTATTTCACCAAAAGGTTAATCATAGTAACTAACAAAAGGAAGACAAACTTCACAATTGTAAATTCTAAGCAATCTTATGACACAATTAGCAACCTGTATCAATTCTCTAATTGCAGAAAAGGCATAAACTATGAGACAAAGCTAAAAGGAAATTATAAAAATCTCACAAGTAACTTGATCAATCATTAACATGCACAAAGCTTCAAGAACAAGAAGGCAAGATTTTCTTCACCAAAATACTCCAAGGTCTATGTTGTATTCCATATCCAAAGAGTTACAAAGGTTTGCATTTTTTTTGCTAAAAGACTGCATAGTCACTAAAATGCAAAAATGCATATCAAAAACTAACTGTCAAATGAGTTACAAATGTGGTTAAATAACCAACCTCAAGTGGTTCCATCAAAAAAGGAACTAGAAGCATCTTGGGTCGGATGCAACAATAAACCCACAAATCTAGCTTCTAGATCTCATCCAAAAGATCTCAAAATGGATTAAAAGGTCAAATTTGACCAAGTCCAACATGATAACACCTCAAAAGGCTCCAAGATGCTCTCCAAAGCTCATAATTGAGTCAAAAGTAGCTCCTATAACTTTGGCATATGTTTTCAAACTACCTCAACTCTCCAATATTCTTAGCATGTCATCAAACTAAATCCAAATTCTTCTCATGACTTGGTCATATCTTGACACATGGTTATAAATTTTGCATTTAAAAATAATGCTTTAAAATCTAAGTGATTTATAAACTATCACTTAAATTTAAGCATTTACAATGTAAAAGAATGCAAAAATAAAAGAAACTCCATGTATTTAGTCAAGACCCCTAAGCAATAGGAATTGCTAAGTCAAATACACATTTCATGCCTAAATTACAAGACAAAAGCAAGAAAAAGGCATAAGACATAAAGTCTAAACCCACAGTGATAATAGCCTTTGCATTATATTGTAAAACTTAACCAAAAAAGATGCCTAAAGTTATATCGACATTGATTAGGGTTTCAACCCTAAAGTAAAAGGAAGAAAAATGTGAAACACATTTCACTTTGTGAAGAAGCTTCATGAAGAAGCTAAGTGCCAGCCGACATGAAGGGTTTCGACAAGAGCTCTATAAAAGATTCCCATGGTGAAATTGAGGCCATAATGGTTCTAATATTTTGAGGTAGAGGAAACTCTTTTGGGTGTAAATACACTTGAGCATGAAGTTCAAAATGAAAAATTAGGGCTGTTACAAGTGATTGATGAACAGAGCCAGTTAGGACAACAAAGTTCTAAACAAAATGATGAAACCTTGACTAATTTTTTTCTGAATTTCCTGGTTTTGTTAATGAGGTTGAAGAAAGCACACCTAAACAATCATTAATTATAGGTTTTGAACAACAAAAATATGTTCATATCTCAATGACAGGGAGTTCTTCCATCAAGCCAAGCATGATCAACAAAAGTATGTTTTGAAAGATATGAGTACTCCTTTAAATATTTAAGGAAAGAATCATAAGTTGATGTGTGACATGTAAATGCATGAGAGAGCTAACCATGAACTTGAAGAGGACATGTTCTCAAGTATAATAGAGGGTTTTTGTTTAGGACTTGATGTTAAGCTATCTATTTCTAAATCTATAAAGTGTGAACAACATATAGATGCAAAAGAGCATAAATTTTTCTTCTCTCAAGAGTGTTATCCTGAGGAAAACAATAGTCCTCTTATCATTAAAGGTATTGTGTAAAATGATGAGGATTTGTTCTGGGATGACCTAGAGATTTTCATTTCAAGTTTAGATAATAAACAGTCTTTTAGTGAAGTACATCAGGTAGATATCAGTATATCAAATGAAATAGATCCTAAACCTCAAGCCCTTACTGATTTACTTGATGAGCTTCCTAGTTTTGTGGAGGAAACTGAAGGAAAATTTATGACACAATCCCCAATTCCAAGTGTTGACTAGCATACTGAAGAATATGATGGTGGTGTGTTGATCAATATGTAGGCAATCCAAGATAGCCAAGACTTGACAACATTTGACCAACTTAATAGGGTGGATGGAGCGGACATTCCATTGAAATATGAGATCATTCATTCAAAGGAGATTGAAATTGTGCAAGAAAGAGAAGAAATAGTTTTTCAAAAAGAAATCAACATTAAGAGTAAAGGGTTTATCCTTTCCAGAGGATGCCCAATTAAAGATTTGATTAAAAATTACCAGGGAGAGCAGAGTGTTCCATTTTTCTAGAAAAGGATGATGTAGTCATAGCATTGGAACAACAGGATCTATTCACTTATCCATTTGTAGACACCAGTTTTTGTGATGAATTTGAAATGGTAAGTGGATTTACCCTTGTCTTTCCAAGTATTCTACAACTAGTGTGGGCATTTTCTCTCTTTTGTCATGTTTTGTTTGCAATTCATCTTTTATTGGTTAGGAGGGGTAGTTATTTCACAAAGCCGGTGAATGGTTTTGTTTGACCAGCTTCTTTGTTAGTTAGTTTAGGTTAGGATAGGTTTCAGTTCCATGCAAGTTTTCATTCCCTAAGCGTTGTTTTAGCATAGTTAGATAGTTTCATTTTTGTTGTTTTTTTTTGAATAAGTTCCAAGGTGTTATTCATACTGACAAATCTGAGTTATAGAAGTTCTGAGTTTGTTTCTTGAGTCATGAGCCTAGTTTCTGAGTGACTTTGTGCCCAAGGATAGGTCTAGGCAACTAGTTAGGATGTTTAGCAGGAAAACATGTACAATAGGTGTCAACATAAATGCTACCAAATTTAAACTTATAGCTCAATTAGGTTGAGCTTGTTGATTTTAAACTGAAGAAAAGGTACATTTTAATCTTTCCTATATTACATTCAAGTGCATAAATGAAATAATCCAAAAGATTACATTTATAAATTACTGCATTCATACAAGTGCATGTAACAAAAGAAAGATTCAAATCTATCTTTTTTGAACAAAGTAATCTTTATTGAATTTATAAGTGTATATTATCTCACACAAGCCGTGAGATTAACTTAACTTATACAATACAGATAAAGAAAAAAATATACATGAATAAGTAAAAGAATGTTCATATAAATAAGGGAACCAGTCATCGCCTGTGAATGACTGGTTTTGATGTGTCATCTAGTCCTACTATTGTTCCAAGTTGCGTCTATCCCTCCTAATTTCATGTTGCTCCTAGTTCCTACATTTGACATAAGCAATGATGTTAGAGTTATCCTCTAAGCAATGAAAATTTCCCAACCTTACATGAACAAACATCTCTACACATATAAACTAATCTTCAAAATGCATTAAAAAATCAAGCATACTTTAGGTGTCTTGGAGAACCATTAAAGTCATCAAACACACCTAAAACATGCCATGATTTTTCTAACTTGTTTGCTTCATGTGTAGATACAGGAAAAGTAATGTTGCTGATTTGTTTCTTCAAGTTACAACATGTGGGTTAAAACATGGCTCCCACAAGGGTTGAGCCTGACATGCTGAGTTATCAAATAATGAGCTCATTTGAGCTTATTTAAGAGGGAAATGCGATCTTAAAATTAATCATATTAACAAGATTATGCAATCACAGTGAACATGAAGACACAAAATGTTTCATTTACATCATGCTTTACATCATTTATTGCTGTCATATTTAACATCATTCTTGCTGAAAACAATCATCATGAAGAATGTACAATGCATAGTGAAGCAACATAGACAAACAATGAAGAAGTTCATCTCTTGTGATTGTCAAACGTGCACATTCATGGCAGTGAGTTATGGGTCATTGTCATAAGTGACATGTGATTAACAAGCATGAATAAAAAAATCCAAAGCTATCAACAGGAATGGAAGAAGGGTAGATAGTTTTATTAACAACTTGGTATAGCTATAGCTTGGTCAAATAAAGCAGCCCTAGGAGCTATACAAGTTTTTGAACATGAAGGACAGTCATGAAGATTAAGCCTACTCATGAAACTCTAAAAGGCATTGCAATAGAAGAAAAGAATTCTTCCTTCATTCATGAAACCTGACAAAGCTGTGATATAGTAATTAAGTGAAGATGCAAAAGATAGTATGCAAGAGTCAATGCATTTGGTTTTATGAGGATAGTTTGTATTGCTTGGGAATAGCACATTTGTGAAGATTGCAAATTTTCCATGGGAATCAAAAGGGTATTTTGGATGAATTCAAGTGAAGGACAACATGTGATATAGTTGCAAATAATTATTGTTATGAAGAGAAAAATCAATACAGTAGACTGCCATTACAGGGTAAAGAAGCAATACAATACAAAATATAATTTGCATCCATATTTATACTTATCTTTTAGTTCTAAGATTTAACGTCAAGCCTTGAATCATGATAACATAGTCTTAGACTACGTGAAATAAAATAGAGCAAATTCGGGGTTCTCACAATAAAAAATTTGAATTTCTTCATAAATGTATAAACTCGGGCCATGAATAGAAGGATCTTTTTTCTATTTTATGAATAAAGCAAAGAAAAAGAAGATATAAAAATAGAAATCTCAAGCTATGATTTTTTGGAGCAAAGCATAATTTTGAGCTTTAAGCCACCGTTCATCACGTAATATAAGCAAGGCCGTAAAGCCCATAATTTCTTCATCATCCCACAAAGTTATGATTTCAAGAAAATGGTTTCCCACCAATAGATGAGAACCCATTTGAGTTTTATTTTTTCATAAAATATGGAGGAAAAGAATGAAAATGAAGTTTTGTGAAGACCCAAAAATAGGGGAATGGTCATAGCCTAGAAATGGTATGTTAGGCAAACTTATTCATCATTTTTCTAGTGAAGGGAAGCACAATTGCAAATACCTTGGTGGTGCTTGTATTTACACAGAGGGATCGACAGAGAAAGAGAACATGAAATGCATTAAAACAAACTCCGTTGGTGTACCTTGAAGGCCAGAAAAAAATGAAGGCTATTATTCATTATTTATTTTGCTTGAAAACTTACTCAGTTTTCTCCGAGATTAATGGATTTTGGAGGAGAAGAACCATTCAAAAGATCGCTATGAGGGATGATGGACTGAGTTTTCTCAACTATAGGCTTTTGCATAGGAGGATAACTCCTAAATTTCAGAATTTCAAACTTAGGGAGCTTATTTGAAGAATTAGAAGATTTACTTTGTTGATCTTCTCATAAGACTGCCTATGAGGGATGATGGACTTATTCAAAAAGACTTATTCAAAAAGACTGCCTATGAGGGATGATGGACTTATTCAAAAAGACTTATTCAAAAAGATTAACTTTATTTGAAGAATTAGAAGATTGACTTATTCAAAAGACTGCTTATGAGGGATGATGGACTGAGTTTTCTCAACTATAGGCTTTTGCATAGGAGGATAACTCCTAAATTTCAGAATTTCAAACTTAGGGAGCTTATTTGAAGAATTAGAAGATTTACTTTGTTGATCTTGTTGATTGGTTAGAAAAGTCAAGGATTCTTTTGAATAAGTGTCTTCTTGTTCAATCCTTTTCTATTCTAATTTATATTCTTCCATAGCTAAATGTAGCAAGTTTATATTTCTAGTCTCCTCAATGTTGAGTGAGGTGTGATGGTTGATGGGATGCTCTAGAATAGTGGGAGTTGTTTGAATCTATTCTTCTTTTGAAGCAACTCTCTGCTTTTCAAAACTTTCCTCATGTAGTTGGCATTGATACTCTAAGTAAACATGACTGCTTTGCAAGCACTCATGTAGACAAAAACTTCATGTGTTCCTCCTTAGTAGTTATCTCCCCTTCTAGACATTATTCAAATTGCATCATTTGCATCTTCAACTCTTGATCATAAAAATAGGCTTGTTCATTTCTTGTTGCTGCATAATAATATTTTTCTGCCTCTTGATGTCACCCAACACCCTATTCATGTGTGAGAAAGCCCTACTAATATCATTAATCTTCATGCAATCAAGACTTTGGCTCAGTTCCCACAACATGTGATCAAAGTGTTGGATTAGACCTAATACACTCTGGTAGGGGTGCTCTTGAGGTTGATTATGAGTATGAAGAGGCTGCCAACCAAGACTAGTAAGGGTGGGTGGGTGGATGGCATATTGAACTTGCTAGTCATTTGCTATTTGTGGGTTATTGAAGACAAGACCAACAGTACATTTTGACTCATATGGCCGGTAAGAGGGCACATAAGTAGGATTTTCATGGAATGGAGGATGAAAATCCATGCTTCCATGAAATGAATACATACTCCTTCATTAAAGAAGCTTCAAAATTAGGAAAAAAGACCTTCATTTAACAATGTTGAAACATACCAGCACCTATCTATTTGAACCCAATAAATATTCTTTTGAAGTTGTAGGGTGTGCTGAAAAGTGCCTCGAAAGGAAAAAACTATTGTTGTACAAACCAGACACTAGCAATGTATGTTGATGCTCATGTCCCACTGGGCGTGCCAAAAACTGGTATCTCTTAAGCTTGCACCCGAACTGAGTTGTGAAAACTCAGTAAGCTACAAAAACATGAGAGCATTCTCAAGTTGTGGGTTACCTAAAGTGAAAATGAACCTCTAGATGGTCTGGCTTCCTAGCTGGTAATATCACCCTAAAAATACTGATCTTTGAGGAAAAGGGAGAAGAAAATACATGAAATAGAAATTTTGAAAATTAAAATTCAAGTGATACACCAAACTAATGAGCATAATGAAAACTAGAAACTTCAACACTTAGTTCAAATTGGCAGAAACTAAATTTGCACAACCTGTTATAGTGAATCTCTACATAATTATTTCACCAAAAGGTCAATCACAGTAATTAACAAAGGGAAGACAAACTTCACAATTGTAAATTATAAGCAATCTTATGACACAATTAGCAACCTATATCAATTCTCTAATTGTAGAAAAGGCATAAACTATGAGACAAAGCTAAAAGGAAATTATTAAAATTTCACAAGTAACTTGATCAATCATTAACATGCACAAAGCTGCAAGAACAAGAAGGGAAGAATTTCTTCACCAAAATACTTCAAGGTCTATGTTATATTCCATATCCAAAGAGCTACAAAACTCTGCAAAAATTATGCCAAAGGACTGCACAGTCACTAAAACACAGAAATACACATCAAGAACTAATTTTCTAATGAGTTACAAATGTGGTTAAATAACCAACCTCAAGTTGTTCCATCAAAAAAGGAACTAGAAGCATCGTGGGTCAGATGCAACAATAAACCCACAAATCTAGCTTCTAGATCTCATCCAAAAGAGCTCAAAATGGATTAAAAGGTCAAATTTGACCAAGTCCAACATGATAACACCTCAAAAAGGCTCCAAGATGCTCTCCAAAGCTCATAATTGAGTCAAAAGTAGCTCCTATAACTTTGGCATATGTTTTCAAACTACCTCAACTCTCCAATATTCTTGGCATGTCATCAAACTAAATCCAAATTTTTCTCATGACTAGGTCATATCTTGACACATGGTTATAAATTTTGTATTTAAAGATAATGCTTTAAAATCTAAGTGATTTATAAACTCTCACTTAAATTTAAGCAAATTTACAATGTAAAAGAATGTAAAAATAAAGGAAACTCCATGTATTCAGTCAAGACCCCTAAGCAATAGGAATTGCTAAGTCAAATACACATTTCATGCCTAAATTACAAGGCAAAAGCAAGAAAAAGGCATAAGACATAAAGTTTTAACCCACAGTGATAATAGCCTTTGCATTATATTTTAAAACTTAACCAAAAAAGATGCCTAAAGTTATATTGACATTGAATAGGGTTTCAACCCTAAAGTAAAAGGAAGAAAAATGTGAAACACATTTAACTTTGTGAAGAAGCTAAGTGCCAGCTGACATGAAGGGTTTTGATAGGAGCTCTATAAAAGATTCCCATGGTGAAATCGAGGCCATAATGGTTCTTCTCCTTCAAAAATCCATTAATCTCTTAGTGAGAAAAATGGTAAGTAAGTTTCCATGAAAAATAAATGAATAATAGCCTTCATTTTTGTCAATTCATGGCCTTCAAGGCCACGACCACTGGAGTTTGTTTTAATGCATTTCATGTTCTCTTTCTCTATCGAGCCCTCTATAAATACAAGGCGCCACCAAGGTATCTACAATTGTACTTCACTTCACTAGAAAAATGATGAATAAGTTCGCCCTAACATACCATTTTCTAGGCTACGACCATTCCCCTATTTTTGGGTCTTCACAAAAACTTCATTTTTTATTATTTTCCTCTATATTTTATAAGAAAAATAAAACCCAAATGGGGTTCTCATTTGTTGGTAGGAAAACCATTTTCTTGAAATTCATAACTTGTAGGATGATGAAGAAATGATGGGCTTTCCAACACTTGCTTATATTTTGTGATGAACAGTAGCTTAAACGCTCAAAATTATGCTTTGCTCCAAAAAATCATAGCTTGAGATTTCTATTTTTATATTCTGGTCTTTTCTTTGCTTTATTCTGAAAATAGAAAAGAGATCCTTCTATTCATGGTAGTGGGTTATACATTTCTGAAGAAATTCGAGTTTTTTTATTTGATAGAACTCCTAGAATTTGCTCTATTTTATTTCCTGTAGTCTAATACTATGTTATCATGATTCATGGCTTGACATTAAATCCTTAGAACTAAAAGATACAAGTATAAATATGAATGCACTAAAGCATTATATTTTATATTGTATTGCTTCTTTACCTTGTAATGGCAGTCTACTGTATTGATTTTTCTCTTCATAACAATAATTATTTGCAACTATATCACATGTTGTCCTTCACTTGAATTCATCCAAAATACCCTTTTGATTTCCATGGAAAATTTGCAATCTGCACAAATGTGCTATTCCCAGGCAATACAAACTATCCTCATAAAACCAAATGCATTGACTCCTGCATACTGTCTTTTGCATCTTCACTTAGTTACTGTATCGTATCTTTGTCAGGTTTCATGAATGAAGGAAGAATTCTTTTCTTCTATTACAATGCCTTTTAGAGTTTCATGAGTAGGCTTAATCTTCATGATTGTCCTTCATGTTCAAAAACTTGTATAGCTCCTGGGGCTGCTTTATTTGACCAAGCTATAGCTATACCAAGTTGTTAATAAAAATATCTACCCTTCTTCCATTCTTGTTGATAGCTTCAAATTTTTTGATTCATGCTTAATGATTCATGCTTGTTAATCACATGTCACTTATGACAGTGACCCATAACTCACTACCATGAATGATGTGCACGATTGACAGTCACAAGAGATGAAATTCTTCATTTTTTGTCTATGTTGCTTCACTATGCATTGTGCATTCTTCATGATGATTGTTTTCAGCAAGAATGATGTTAAATATGACAGCAATAAATGATGTAAAGCATGATGTAAATGAAACATTTTATGGATGCCTATTCACCATCATTGCATAATCTTGTTGATATGATAAATTTTAAGATTGCATTTCCCTCTTAAATTAGCTCGAATGAGCTCATTATTTGATAACTCATCATGTCGGGCTCAACACTTGTGGGAGCCATGTTTTAACCCACATGCTGTAACTTGAAGAAACAAATCAGCAACATTACTTTTCCTATATCTGCACATGAACCAAATAAGTTAGAGAAAGCATGGCATGTTTTAGGTGTGTTTGATGACTTTAATGATTCTCCCACCTAAAGTATGCCTACTTGTTTAATGCATTTTGAAGAATAGTTTACATGTGTAGAGACGTTTTTTCATGTAAGGTTGAGAACTTTTCATTGCTTAGAGAATAGCTCTAACATCATTGCTTATGTCAAATGCAAGAACTAGGAGCTTGACATGAAACTAGGAGGGACAAATGCAATTCAGAATAGCAGCAGGACCAAATGACACATTAGAACCAGTCATTCATAGGCAGTGACTGGTTCCCTTCTTTATATGCACATTCTTTTAATACTTATTCATGTATATTATTTTCTTTATCTGTATTGAATAAGTTAAGTCAATCTCATGGCTTGTGTGAGATATTGTACACTCATACATTCAATAAAGAGTGTTTTGTTCAAAAAATATAGATTTGAATCTTTCTTCTATTACATGCACTTGTATGAATGCAATAATTTATAAATGTAATCTTTTGGATTATTTTATTTATGCACTTGAATGTAATATAGGAAAGATTAAAATGTACCTTTTCTTCAATTTAAAATCAACAAGCTCAACCTGGTTGAGCTATAAGTGAAAATATTGTAACAGGTGGTATAATCATTATTGTTTACTATATATTGATGATCTTATTATCACATGACATAACATGAATCATATTAGTGACATAAAGATAAAATTGCAAGATACATTTGAGATGGAAAATCTCGGTTTTCTACACTAGTTTCTTGGCATTCAAGTATGGTAGAAACATGATGGAATTTACCTCTCTCAAACCAAGTATGCTTTAAACTTGTTGAAAAAGTTTAGGATGGAAGATTGCAAAGGAGTATCTACTCCACTTACTCTAGGATTGAAGTTGACTAAGTATATGGATGATGAAGATGTTGATCCTACCTTATACAAGCAACTGGTTGGTAGTCTTGTGTACTTGACACACACTCGACTGGATATTTCTTTTGTAGTAGCTGTGGTTTCAAGGTTTTTGTGTTCTCCTAAGGTTCCACATTGGATGGTAGCAAAAATAATATTGAGATATGTACAAGGGACTCTGAATATGGGTGTTTATTACTCTTCTTATGGAGATCTACAACCTATTGGATATTCTGATTCAGATTGGGCAGGTTGTGGAGATGATCGAAAATCAACTGCAATTTGTGTTCTCTCTTTGGGTTCCGGTCCCAATTCATGGTATAGTAAGAAACAATCTACTATTGCTTTATCAACTATAAAGGCTGAATATACTGCAGCAAGTGAGGAAACTAAAATAACTTGGTTGTGAGCTATTCTTTCAATACCCAAACAACATCAAACAGGGCATTCAATACTTTATTGTGATAATCAAAGTGCCATTATGTTGTCCAAGAATCCAATGTTTCATGCTTGAACAAAATATATAGAAGTCTATCACCATTATATCAGGCATCTCATCCAACAACAAGTGATTCATCTTCAGTATTGCAAATAAGAGGATCCGATAGCTGATCTATTTACCAAGGCTTTATGTGAAACTAAGTTTGCATATCTTAAAAGCCTTTTAGGCTTGCGAGAAGTCATGTGAATATTTGATGGTTATCATTCAGGGGGGATTATTGTGAATGTATAGCATCATATTAGTGAATAAGTGATTGTAAATGGGTACCTAACAAGGCATTAGGTTAGGGCCCATCTTTTCTAGATTATGGGGGATATATATAATTAATTTATGGGGGGGATGTTAGAATAAATTAATTTGTTAGACCAGGGCCTACAACTATCCGAACCACCTCCTTCTCTGGCAAGCCATCTTAATATCTGACCAAGCCACCTTCTTTCAATTAATGTCTAAGCTAACAAGTTGACTAAGTAGATGTAGAAGTTATTGTGTATTTTCCTATAAATTGGATATGAATCCAAAGAGTTATGTGCTCTATTTTGCAACCACTCTTCTCTATTTCTCTATTTGGCTCTTTCTTTGTTTCTCTTTTGTTTTGTTTTCAATATCAAGGTCTATTATGTATCAATCATCTCCATCTATGTTAATTGGCTTCCATTGCTCAACAAGAGGAGATAGCACATGCACGGTATGACCCATGCCTGGGCGTTGGGAAGGTTCTTGGATGGTGCAGTGACTTGCAAGCTCAACCACTATGTAGATACTCTTGAAGGTCTCATCTATGATTTGATCCAACATGGGATCTATGGCCTTCTTAAATGTGTCATGGATTAGGTACACATGGCAGAACCATGTGACTAGATGCATACTTTCCTCAGGTTTTGTCTCATCCAATGCTTTACGACCTATTGTGAGCTCTATTAACACCACTCTGAAGCTTAATACATCCACCTTGGTTGTAACACGACCACTCACTACAATAGTATAAAAATTAGTCACTAGTCCAAAATTTGATGGCATTGAAGAAAAACAAACTAATGGAAAACCTACAAGGAGATCTGACTGCCACCAAAGACAACATAAGGAAAGAGGCCCAAGAGGAGATTCTAAATAAAAGAACAGAGGAGTATTTAGAGGAAAACATCAAAGGGTTGAGTGATGCAATTATAGAAGCAGGCATCCTCTACCAATTTTGTTTACAATGGCCCACTTCAAGAAAGGACCTAAAGGATCATATGGCCCAATTGGAAAACCAAATCATGAAAGTGGCACAAATTGGCATAGACCTACAACCCTCTCCAAGATAGAGATGACATTGTCAAAGCCCAAGTAGACACCCTATACTCCCAACTACAACAACTCCACACACAAAGGGAGTAGATCAAGCAAATGAGGGAGATTGCCAGCAACCAGATGGCCTACCTATTAGGGGTAATGGGGGAAGCATAGGAAATAGCTAAAACCATTCAAATCCTCAATAGCCTGGTTGACACAAAGGCAACAGTAGTACAAATGCAGAGCCACATTTCTACTCTATAACAAGCAAAAACACACTAGGCCAAGACATTCAAACACCTCAAGGAAACTTATAAGCATCTCCTTCCCAATTAAGCATCATGTCTTGAGGACAACATTTATAAGGGGGGATGATGTTAGGAGGTCAAAGGTTGAAGTGGATCTCATCGTAGGCTACCAAAAAAGGTCTGTAGAGGATGGAAAAGGTATTAGTTGTAACTAGGAGACATGTCCCTGCATGGGAATGCACACATATATGCAATGTAAATAATATGCAAAAGATATACATAGATAGATATGAGCAAAGACTAGACCTGCCTTATGTATGCAATATAGTATCATATAAGGAGATATAAGGGGTTATCTACATATATTATGGGTAAATGAATTGTTCTTTTATTGTTAATATAGTAAAGCTTTATTTGTTCTTATGAATTCCTTACCACAAATGCTTGTTTCTCTTACTGTATCCTCCGAGGTATAAATTGACTACACAAGAGACCCTCGAGTATAGATCTTTGGATTGTACTTCCCCATTCTTCTTGCCAATAGTGAGGTCATCTTATGGTTGTTTCCCTTGTGTCTTTGAGTTTCATACGATGCTTATGTGCACATTGTTGCGCAAGTGAGACATGTTGATGTCGTATATTCAGTGTTGTGTTTCAAAAAATAAAGTTGTTCAATCAAATTTTGCCTTGTGCTTTAGGTGGGGCATTGCAAAAGAGGTAGAGAGAAAGGGGGAAGGAGGATCAAAAAGAGGGAGAAGAAGGTTAGGATAGATGGTGGGAGAGGAGATAGAGAGAAGTAGAGGGGGAAAGGGAGAGAGAGGTAGAGAGAGAGAGGAGGGAAGGAGGGACTAAGGGAGGGAGAGGATGGTTAGATGGATGGTGGGAGAGGAGAGATAGAGAGAAGTAGAGAGGGATGAGGGGAGGGAGAGGTAGCAAGGTAGGTTGGGAGGGATAGACTTTAAAATTTTAAAATTATATCCAACAATTCACAAACAAGATTAAATTGTGACTTTCACTCATCCGAATTAAAAATGGTTTTTGGGTTTTGTTCTCCATTGATTATACATCCTACTGTCAAAACTTCATGAAAAATGGAGCTTGCAGCTGAAAGATGTGGAATTCTTCATCTTTAGCATGGTTACAAAGTTTTAAGAGTTAAATTCTCATAAAGTCAATCTTGTAGTGGAATTTTACAAGGTTACTATAACCTTGCCGAAACCCATTGAGGTTTCTATAACCACCACTTTGATTTATTGTAAAGTGGGCGGCATTTTGTTTAGTTATACAAATAAGGGTGGAATCCGAGGTGGTTCTGATAACCACTAAAAAGCTCGCTATTCATAACTAGATTTAAAAAAAAGGGGTTTCAGGAGAGCGGTACTTCACATATACAATTGCAAGCACACAAACTACACCGAAATATAAGGAAGTTCAATAGGATGTCTTGTTGATGGAGAATGTTCATGCTATGTGAAATTCAATGAGCCCCCTGAATTGGATATGTACTCACTGATCTTTCTGGGGTAGCCTTTATTATGCACAAAATGGATTTGTTGAAAATGCTTCTAAAGCTCTCAAGCAAATTCGAAAAGGCAAGTGAAATGTTTGCATATGTGCATGATACTCAACATGAAAAGATTATAAGAGGTTGCATGAAGAAGTGTAAATGATTTTGGACATAGAAGAATTTGACAATCCTGCATGCTATGGAGGAATTTCCAGAATCACATGGTGTAATTGGTCGAAGGAAATGGTGATTATGTGTTTGATTCAAAAGGATCAAAATTTGTGTTCCACCTTCAAGGGGTAGTGAAACCCTGGGCTCCACATAAACTAATAAGAAGCTACAAGGGTTACTTTCATTTATATGGCTGCAACAAATGATAAAACTTCTCCCTTCAAAGCATTTTAGGAACTTTAAGCAAATACGACTGGATATAAAGATGAACTCCATGATCTTCATTAAGTTGGACGCATAATGTTATGAATTGAGTCACAAAGCTTTCAGTGGGGATAGTTATGAACAAAATTTAATGGTTCAAATTCTATAAATACATCATTTGCAATCCTTGCATAATATTGGGAATTCGAAGCTAAGAAAGATCCATTCATCTGTAATAAGTGAAATTTTACATTACCGACAAGAAATTATTAAAATTTTACATTATTAGAAACTCTCTCAGAGGGAATCATATATACAAGTAGATGACTTAAAAAGGACAGAATTATAAAGATGGCAATGATAAGGATCCCCTCTCTTATATCAAACAAGTATTCTAGCAGTTATTCCTAATCCTATGACTGTGCAATTTGGATGCTCAAAGTAAAAATACTAGTCATTGCAAACACATTAGTACTGTGAGGTGTCCCTACCCATGGTGATTATGGCCTTTCGGCTTCAGTGTATCATTCCATTAGCAATACAAAGGAATATGTCATAGGTATCATTCAAAATTAAACCACCATATTATTAAATGATTATCCTGTAGATATTAATATGAACTCAAACAATGATCATTGATAGCATAAACATATCACTTTCTACACAAGATATCTACTATAGAGTGTACTTGATTGGATTGGTTATGAAAACCACAAAAAATGCAAACATAAGAAAACCAGTGATATTCATTGCAAGTGCAGAGAATAGTTGGAAAATAATGGTGATGCTAAATGGAACTTTCTAGAAATAGTCTTACACCATAATGATGAACACAGAAAATCAGTGAATCATCTCGCATCTCAATTGTAGTCTACCTTAATAGCTCATCTTAACTTTATGATTAGTAGAGATATGGCCCATGATTTGTTTGATAGAATACTCTTGACTGGTGACAACATATGCACAAAATAAGTTTGTTGGAAAGGTTACAGAAATCTTCGAGCAAATGCATCTTATAGACGTAAAACCAAACTCAACGACTTTACTATCATTTTTGGTATGGAAGTATTCTCTCAGTTCATGGATGATAAACATAACAAATCAAAACAATAGAAATGATGAAGGCCACCTTAAAGACAATAATGAAGTTGAATTTGATCGATGTTCCATGTATATGATGAAATTTGAAGATCATTTTCAGATGAGTATCTTCAACGTGGTCAATTAAAATATTCTCAGTTACTCGACAACATTGCTTCCGGTGAATCGATGGTGTATTATGTGTTTGAAATATTAATCTTGAGTAGCCAATGGGCAGATGCATTAAATGCACTTTCAGATGAAATCAACTCAGATCTTTTTCCCCCCTGTCGTGCCTGACATTCTTGTTGTCCAGTAATTGCTTTTTGGCAATAATTTAGTATTGGTAGGTGAGTTCAAATTTTGAGCGGAAATTTTTTTGTGTATTGGCTGAAAAGCCAAAAGTTGCATTGAATGTATATTCTATGCAAGTAAGCAGACAGAGGTTTTTTGGGTGAGACAGAAAGAGGGAATGTTTAGCAAAACATAGCAGAAGAAGGAATGTTCAGGAGCATCTGAACAATGATGTTCAGGAGTATCTACCGTAGTAGAAGTCAGTAAGCCTTGCGCCCGTGCACCGGAAGCTATCCCACACGGAGCAGAAGCATAGAAGTGTCAGTGTGCTAGAAAATGCACAGCTTCTGTAGTATATGTGTACAGAGCTTTTTCTCTGAATATTTTTATATGTAAACAGTTTTTTGAATGTAATCTTTTTCTGAGTGAAATAGAATATTGAAAATATTTTTGTCTCCTTGTGTGTCTGTCTCCTTCCCTTGATACACTTCTACTGTAATGTGTTTCATTCTTTTCCCACAATAGGAGTTTATTTTTCAACATGGTATCAGATCCCTAGGTGTATTGGGCAGTTAGTTTTTACAACTTTAGATCTTAATCTGGGTTTTTTCGTAGTTTCCCCATTTTAGCAAAATGTCTAGAGGAGAAAATAGACGCTGGTAGCAGCCACCTATTTTCAATGGTAGAAACTATGATGTCTGGGCAAAGAAAATGAAGACTATTTTCATAGCTAATGATTTATGGGAGTTAGTTGCAAATGGGTTCACAGATGTGACTGACCCAATTGTATTTACAGCGTTGAGCAATGCTCAAAAGAACTAGTTGAAGGAGACACAGAAGAATGATGCAAAAGCCCTTAGTCTGATTGAGGTAGCCTTGACAAAGGCTATCTTTCCCCGAATAGTAGCAGCTACTTATGCAAAAGAAGCATGGGAAACACTTCAAACAACCTGCAAAGGATCTGAGAAAGTCGGATCAATCAAACTCCAGTTGCAACGAAGAGAGTTTGAGACCATGCAGATGAAGGATAGCGAGTCCATTATAGATTTTCACACAAGGGCAGCCACTTTGATTAACTAGCTAAGGATAAGTGGTGAAACTTTAGAAGAACAGAAGATTGTGGAGAAGATATTGAGAAGCCTTCCCACAAAGTTTGATCCAGTGGTGATTGTCATTGAAGAGGCAAAAGATCTCACAACTTTGTCAGTTGATGAGTTGATGGGTTCTCTACAAACCCATGAGCAGTGCCTAAATAGGTCTGCAACCTCCTCCCAAGAGCAAGCCTTTAATGCTCAGTCGAATGCAAGAGGAAGGGGGAGAGGTAGAAAAGGCTCCAGATGTGGTAGAGGAAACTCTAGATGTGGAAATGATGGTGGTGAATGCTTAGCCTGAGCAAGTAGTTATGAGGGGGCGACCAGCTCCCAAGGAGGAAAAAAGAACAGTAGTTCTTATCAAAAAAAGGATAAAAGAAATGTGCAATGCTACAACTGTCAAAGGTATGCTCACTATGCAAGTGATTGCAGGAAAAAACATGACCAAGGGAGTTAGAATGCACATGTTGCTGACTCAAATGTGGCAGAAAATGAAAGATAGACACAACTGCTCATTGCATGTAACCTTGTAGAACAGAGCAGTGCTGAAGTTTGGTACTTGGACAGTGGCTGCAGCAACCACATGAGTGGTAACAAAGACTTGTTTGCCTCCATTGATAGTAGCGTGAAGTCTGAAATAAAAATGGGGAACAATAAGATGGTTCCAGTCATGGGAAAAGACATGGTATGCCTACAAACCAAGCATGGTGATGACAGACAAATATATGATGTCTTCTATGCCCCGGGATTGAAACATAACATCTTGAGCATTGGACAAATGGTCTAAAATAGGTATAGAGTGCTAATGGAGAAAAGGGAATGCATCATCTATAATAAAGATGGAAGCAAAAGAGTTATGGCAGTGGTTCAAATGACATAGAACTAAATGTTTCCTCTCAAGATGCAAATATCAGCACAGTCAAAAGGCTTGTAGCAATCAACCTTCAAAGCATCCATTCAAGATATCTCCAAGCTATGGCACCTCAGGTATGGACACTTAGGTTACTCTGGTTTGAGTCTTTTGTCCAAGAAAAATATGATAGATGGTTTGCCAAAAATCATAGAGCCTAATGTTAGATGTGAAGCTTGCATTTTGGGCAAGCAACATAGGAAGCCTTTTAATTTAGGCAACTCTAGAAGGGCTAGAGCACCATTGGAGTTGGTGCATAGTGACTTGGTAGGCCCTATGCAAAATCTGTCTTTTGGAAAAAACAGATTTTTTATGACCTTTATAGATGATTACAGCCGTAAGACATGGGTCTATTTTTTGTAGCATAAGTTTGAAGCATTTGACAATTTTTTGTTATTTAAGGCCCAGGCTAAAAAGGAGAGTGGACACTTTATTAAGGTCCTAAGGTTGGATCGTGGAGGAGAGTATACCTCCAATCAATTTGTAAATTTCTGCAAGAAAAATGGCATCAAGAAGGAGCTCACAGCTAGTTATACTCCACATCAAAATGGAGTGGTTGAAAGGAAAAATAGGACCATTGTGGAGATGGAAAGGAGCATGATGAAAGCAAAGGGACTCCCTATCGAATATTAGGGAGAGGCTATAGCAACAACTATTTATCTAATAAATAGAAGTCCAACAAAGGTAGTCCATGATAAAATCCCTCAAGAGGCATGGACAAAACAAAAGTGGTCAGTTGAGCACTTGAGAGTGTTTGGGTGTGTAGCCTATACACACGTGCCTAAAGAAAATAAGCAGAAATTGGATGACAAGGGTGAAAAGTGTATTTTCTTGGGCTACTGTACAGATTCAAAAGCCTATCGGCTATATAATCTGATCATCAAGAAGGTAATCATCAATAGGGACATGGAGTTCCTAGAAAATGAGTCGTGGGATGGAAAATTTGACAGCAATACTGATATTTCTGTCTCCATACCCCTTAAAGATGAAGAAGCTTTAGAGTGTAGATGCGCTGGAAACCTACAGGAAGCTAACAATTCAGAAAACAGCAGCAGTAGCTCAAAAAATTCTCAGCAGAGAAGGAGCTCCAGAAACTTCCAGCAAGGAAGGAGCTCCGAAAACTTCCAACAAGGAAGATGCTCCATAAACTTCCAACAGGGAAGATGCTCCGAAAACTTTCAATACGAAAGTTGCTCCGGAAACCTACAGTAGTAGACTTCTTCATCAGGCCAATAGCCAAGTAGCTCCAGAAATTCAAACCTCACTCTCACCTCCCTAGTGCCAAGAAAGACTAAGAGTCTAAGGGAGATCTACCAAGGTGAAAGGTATGATGAAGTTTTTAATGAGAGTGTAAATTTCACATTATTTTCTCATAGTGATCCTATTTATTTTGAGGAGGTTGTGAAAGAACAGAAATAGTGTGAGGCCATGGATGAGGAGATAGATGCAATAGAAAAAAACAAGACATGGGAGCTCACTAATTTACCCAAAGGAAAATCAGTTATTGGTGTCAAACGGGTCTACAAGACCAAATACAATGCTGAAGGAAGAATAGAAAAGCATAAGGCAAGATTAGTTGTCAAGGGGTACAAACAACAGTTTGGGAGAGATTATGATGAGATTTTTTCCCCTGTTGCAAGGATGGAGACTGTGCAGGCAGTCATTGCAATTGCAGCCTAGCACATGTGGAAGGTTTATCAAATAGATGTGAATTTTGCCTTCCTCAATGGAGTCTTAAAAGAAGAGGTATATGTGGAGCAGCCCTTTGGATATGAAGTTCTAGGTAAAGAACACAAGGTATATAGGCTGAAGAAAGCTCTTTATGGGCTGAAACAAGCTCCATGAGCATGGTATAGTAGGATTGACTCATACTTGATGACCAATGGCTTTAGCAAAAGCGATGTTGAGCCCACTCTTTATATTAAGGCAGCAAATGGTAAGGTTTTAATTGTTGTCTTGTATGTAGATGATTTAGTATTTACTAGGGATGATGATTTCCTCATTGCTAATTTTAAAGACGCTATAAAAAGAGAGTTTGAAATGACAGATTTAGGACTCTTAAGATATTTTCTAGGCATAGAGGTCCAACAATTGGATAATGGCATCTTTATTTCACAATCAAGTTATGCCAACTAAATCTTGAAAAGATTTAGGATATTGCACAGCAAAGCATCCCCAACCTCAACAACTATAGGTCTGAAGTTGAGTAAAGAGGACAGTAGTAATAATGTTAACCCAACCCTCTATAAGAGCATGGTTGGAAGCCTCATGTACTTGACAGCTACGATACCAGATTTAATGTATGTGGTAAGCATAATTTCTAGGTTCATAGAGCAACCTAAGGACACACACTGGCAAGCAAGTAAAAGGATTCTCAGGTATGTCAATGGCACAAAAATCTATGGCATAATGTATACCGCCTCTAATGAGTTTCTACTAGTTGGGTACACTAACAGTGATTGGGCAGGAAATGTGGATGATAGTGTTGATGGTATTTTCTGCACAGCAACAACTCAGACATAATATAATATCCTATCTCTATTGAAAGGTTATCTTCAATAATAAATCACTAAAAATCACCCCAAGGTCTCTCAAGTGTTAGGTCATAACAATGCATAAAATAACTCAGATAAAATATGAAATGCTGGTAATCACAATCGGACCTTACTACAAGCAAACTGTATCCTTTCAATTTATCAGATCTGACAATATGGTGATCTTGAATCCTAAATTTAACTGAATAATTAAAGAAACAGCAAAAGGTAGGGATGCAAGGAAGTAATAAAACTTAAACTACTGCAAGGACAAGCAATGTAAATGACATATATGTGGAATGGACCTATCTCAAATAACCAATTCCTGATCGACCCACAATGCAATCTTACAAGAACAGTGCAATCTTCTGAGGTATTTAAATTTTCAAATCATAGACTCGCATCTACAATTGAACTTGAGCACACTGAATATACGGTCCTGGTTGACTTTACCAGCCTACTACAATCAGATAGTTACTGGGAGTATAGACCAGAGATAGCTACAAACATTCCAAATATGAAATCACAAACATCATTTATCCAACCAAAACTAATTTACTTCTGAGTACTAAACCCTAAATCTTCAAGCAATTTAAAAGATAGAACAAAGGAACCATGCAAGATGAAATAACACAAAGGATTTCACCAGGAAAACCACAATGTCTTCAATTGTATTAATCACCAAATGTTGCAACAATTCAACCGTTCTGATACATTATTTGCTTCAAGAAAAGACTAAGAAAATCTAACTATTGTTCTTGCTTATCTCTATTACTGCTTAGCTAATTAATGTCTAACCCTTACAATGAGGCAAGAATTCCTATTTATGTCAAATTTCCCCCCAAAACATGTCGGCCCAGCCAAACATTTTACAAAAATAATAAAAACCGCCAAAACAGGTCGGCCAAGAAAACAAACTAAGGCACACATTTAATGCCATCATCCAAGTCGGCCAAGGCACAGTCCTCAAGGAAGTCTGGTCCAATGCATGCCCTATGATAATAGGGAAGCACAAATCTCAAACTTGAGCATTAACTGCCACTCCCCTTGTCTTTCTTCTGCACTGACGTCCCTTGGACACTCGAGAATATTCTATCCAGCTCAGCAATAGGTGGCAATGGCAAAACCTTGAGCTGACATTTAATTGAATCTATCTCTTCCTTGGACCACTCGACAACTTTAATCCAGTCTTCCTTACTGGCCATGTATCTATCCATCACTGCCAAGTATGTGGCTGCATCATCAAGTAAGTGGGCGGTGACAGCTCCATCAGAATCCGGGGCATAAATTTCATGCCACCACTCCTTCAATTGCTCATGGCTCAAATACTTGGGGGCTATCTTCTTCCTCCCTGTCATTACCTCAAAGAAGGCAATGCATCCGTCATAAACTGATGTCAGGTCACCATCAATTGACTTCCTTCATTTTTGTATCTTCTTTAATGCCTTCTGTCTGATCTGCAATGCCTCGAACCACTCCCATGGTTCATCCAATCCGGAAGAGGGAAGGATTCCATCCTTAACCAACTGCTCTTTTCCATGCCCCAGGATAGTCCTCGACTTCTGCAACAGGAAATCTATGTCACCCTTATCCTGAGACAAGATGTGTTCCAACAGTTCTTTTGCCCGGACTGCATCCTTGCCCACAAACAAGATCTCCTTAATAACACTATCCCCATTTGTCTGAACATCCATCAACCAGTCGTTAGCAGCTTGGGTGGAGGCCTTCATCTTTTCAATTCCAGAGATTGTCTCCCTAGGCAGAAAACCTGGAGTAGCAGAAGAGAATGGATGGAGAGACTATAGAGGCCTCATTACCTCTTCTAAACATTTCCTCAATCTTTCATTTTCTCTCTTCAGCTCCCATTTGGATTGGGTCTCCTTCTTCAGCCTGTCAACAATTATGGCACTCGACCCCTCAAACTCCTCAATATCCTGCTCTAGGGAGGCCGGGCCGAGATTAATAGTTTGGATATTGTAGTCCTGGCCTGTTACATTATCCCTCATTTTCTCTGCTGCAGGGGTGGCGATGTGAACTACCCTGTTGTGTGCTTCATCCCTCTCCACCTGGGAAATCACCTTAGTGGATTTCTTCTTCTTTCCTTTGCCGATCTAGGACAGCATTTCATCCCAATCCAACGGAGTGTCCTCAGCAATTACCTGTTTCTTCTGGGTAATCTCCTTTTCCACCCAGTCCGGAGCCACAGGGTCCGTCCGGATTCCTTCTGATCTTGTTTCTCCCGGATCCTCTGTCACTTTTACTTCCTCCGCGGCTGTCACCTCGACCTGCTCCTCAGTTGTTGCTTTGTCATCCTCTTTCTCCGGACTCTGCTTGCCTCGATCAGCCTCCCCAAGTCCCAATTCCTGAAGCACTGGTGATGGAGTCCTAGCAGGTATGTTTTCCTCCAGCCCAGGTGATCCGCGGCCTTTATCACTCTCTGGAGAATCCTCATACTGTACCAGTGGATAAGTGTGTCTTTCCTTTGTTTCTTCCTCAAGCTCGGCTGCTTCACTATACAGTGTTCCCTCCTTGAACTGCTTGGCTTCCCCGCTAATTCCCTGTTCCTCCGGATTTTCTGGTTCTGGTGCACTTGGCGGAGGAGAAACAGGCTTGTCCTGCTCGTCAACTGGTTGTGTTGGAGGAGAGTCCTTCTGCTATGCCACATCCTTAGGAGAAGGAGATCTTGATTTTCTAGTATATACCTTGGTTTTCTCCCCTCCGGAGCTCTCCACATCTACAATTGGAGGCTCATCCTCCGAAGCAGTCTGGTCCTTCCTCTTGGCTATCCTTGTAGTTCTTGTCTTCTTGGGGCGGTGGAGGAGCATCCTCCTCTTCAGCCTTCTCTGTTTCTTCCTCATCCGAGGACTTGCTGATGGTCAGGGTCTTCCACCTGCGTTTGCCAATTGGTTTCCTCTTCATTGCAGGCTCAGCCCCCTTAGGACCTCTGACTTTAATCTTGAATGGTGAGGTCTTTGCTGATTTCCCTTTGGTGTCCTCTTCTCCGGACTCCTCAGAAGTTGACATGGGGTTGAGATTCCCCATCAAGTCAAAGGCGCAAGCCACTTTAGCATTCTCTAACTCCTAGACTTTATGCTTGACCCAAGAAAAGGTGAATCTCAACATAGGAGCCATCAGGTCCTCCAATTCTGTCACTTTGGGCTCACTCCAATCAATGTCCGCAACTGACCTGTCTTTTATGGACTCGTAGACATGGTCTTGAACCAACTTTCCATCATCATCAAGCTGATCCAGAATCAGCTTAACATTGTATTTTCTAATGGCTTCTACAGGCAGTCGGGAATACCTCTTCTTCCTTGCATCAAGGTCATCCTTGATATTGACCCAGTAGTCTTCTAAGTCCTCTTTATGCCTATATTCCCGAGTTGCCCTCTTTTGGGCCTCTCCTGTGATATCAAAGTTTATTCTCTTCGAATGGAAAGAGAATCCATAAGCTGCCAACTCCTCACCTGTAGTGTGAGCCGATTGAATAGATGGGCACACTTCCCCTACACCAATCCCAAGAGGGAAGTCTCCTCTGAATCCTGTCTTGTGTTTTTCTTTCTTCACAACTGCATCAAACTTGCAAATCTGGCGCACAACCTCCAATAGCACAATATGATCAGTGGGATACCGAGGCAACCTGTAAGGGGCAACTAGACATCCATCAATCTAGAGGTAGGTGAATGTAGGGAACTGGATACACCATGCTCCGTAGTTCTTGATTAGTCCCCTAGCCCCATCAGATAATCTGATATGTTCTGCATTTTGAAGTGTCTAGGTAATGTGCATTGTGAATGCATCATTTGTCCTCCTGGAATCCTTATGTCCCAAATGCAGCTCCAGATAAACCTCATAGATTATGCTCTACCCAATGGTTCCTCTCGGAGTCAAGCCTTTGTATGGGTAGGAAAAGGCCAGCACATACACAATGTAAGAAGACATATTAAACTTCTTTGCTTCCAGGACATTTCTCAGTTGTTTGTCAATCTCTGCACTAATGAGTCCTGCCCAGTGATAGTTTGTCCCCTGGCTCATCGTGGTGATCACATGGACCATCCAATTCTCCAATACCCCTGCAGTTCTGAGTCCAGCCACCCTGCTCAACAGTGTGATGGCATCATACACGTCCGACCTGAATTTCACCCTGTGTAGCTGTTTGGGCAACTTGGAGTGGTGAGATTTTGGCTTCTCCAGCCATGAATTGATGATCTGCTGAGCCTTGGTTGGCTCATTCTCGTAATAGGTCCTGGTAGTGTCAATGTTCAAAGTACAGACCGAAGGAAGATCAGGCATGCTGAAAGTTCATGCAATGGAAGCCGGACTGAAGTTTGCCAAGACTCGTCCCTTGGTACTGACCACCATCTGGGTATCAAACGCATACTGTCTTGCAGATTCCAAAATTAACTCATAGCATTGAACTGCCGGAGGGAACCCCGCCACATGCACTAATCCAAAATTCATCATTCCTTGTCTCAAAGTTGACTGGTCCTTCTCAGCTGCTCTCTGCTTGAACTACTCATAGCGCCAGGCACCAACATTCGTGTCAGATACCTCGGCCCACACGGAGGACACCTTGCTTTCTGGGAGCTGATTCTTCATATCCAGTCTCAACCGCTCTGTCTCAGAAATCGAAGATGCCCTGGCACCGCCTTTGGACTTCCCAGTAGTAGCCTTGCTTGATTCGGCCTACACATCCAAAAATAGTCATTAGAATCCAATTATTATTCATATTCCAATTCAAAAGGTTAGCACAAATCATGTAAATCCATCAAAATCCATTGCTAACTATTAATCCATCGAGACCCGGAGAAATCAGACAGTCCGGGAAAATCACGCAATCCGGGAAAATACCGTCGGGGCGGAATTTCGAAGAAATCCGACCCAGACAAATTCTTGCTGCCAAAGCATCATTAATCATATAGATCATTAGTGTAAATGGAAAAATCAAAGGATAATCGTTAAATTCACTCATTAGCAACAAGAAATAATTATTAGATAATCATTCCACCAATCCTATCATCAAAATATCGCAAAGCACACAACCAGACAGGAAATCCGAAAAAATCCGGATGGAATGGATTTTCGCGGACAACTCAAAATGCACCGGAAATAACCCCAACCCGCGGAATAAACCCAAACCGGGAAAATATGGGAGCGTGGAAATTCCGCGACGACCTCGGAAATCCAAAAAATGATGGATGTGAATCAAAACTCGAATGATCCCCAAAACCGACGATAAGCAACAAGACCCATGGCGCAAAGGATTTAGACCCCTCGATAGCACGCAAAGGATGAATCTCCACATCAAAATAAAGATTCCCTAATCCGAATGGCCAAACCACCCACCATTAAAACCAGAACAAGCTTTAAGGTTTAAAGATAATAGCTAAGGATTTACCTAAAACCACGAACATGGTACGGGGCAAGGGCCGCTCAAGCACAATAAAATCTTCATTCTGGGTCGAACACCAAAGGAAACCCTAGTTTGTCACAATGACAAATTTAGCACCCGGAATAAGCAAGCAATTCGACCCAGAATCCCGCCTAAAGGATATCATCTCATAGACAAATGGAGTTCACAAGGCACAGAAAATGGGGGTTCCATAAAACGGGTCAGACCATGACTCTATAAATACGAAATCGAAATCAAATGAAGGGCCGACCCAAATCCAACGATACCCAAGGCAAGAAACCCTCAATCACCACGCAAGCAAACGGAAGGGCAGTGAATACATACCATGAATCAAAGCAAACGGAATTCGAGCTTAAAAAATCGACCACGCGGCAAACACGTCCAAGCAACAGAAATACTAGCACCAACACTCAAGCAATCCTCGCGCAAACAACCTAGGATCAATTCTCAAAGCTTCAAATGAAAATTCTAAATCGCCAGAGCAGATCAAGTGAATAGGTGAAATCAGAATGATGCTCAAAATGCCCTAAATTTGACCTTATACCCACCTGAGCAAAGGGTACCTCAACTATTAATGCGCGACAAGACATTTCTGACAAGTCCGGAAACCCGAGCCCCAAGCGAAATTTTGAAAAATCCCAAAATGCGCGGAAACACGGATTCCGCGGAAATGCAGAAACCGGGGAAATCAGGAAGATCGGGATTTTGGCAGAATCCGGGAAAATCCAACAGGGCCAGAAAATCCCGAAGTCAGGCAGAAACCCAGAATCGGAGAATCCAGCCAGAAACGGACAAGGAACCAGAGCCCGAAAAAATCCACCAGTGCTGGAAAATCTCGGATCCAGGTGAAAACCCGGACCTGGCCAAAAACCTAATTTCATTCAATTCCAACCTCAAGGGAGGGTCCAAGCGGGCAAGACCAACATGTCAAGACCCTAGAATGATAAATCCGATAGAACCAAAGGTCAAGACACCAAAAAAAAGGGTCCCCACTCCAAGTGGGGCGTGTGTGCAAAAGTAACCTGGATAGAGCCTCGCTGCCAGTCAGGCGTCCATAGCCCCGACGAGGTTATCGCTGTGGTCCTCCTAAACATAGCTCTACTGCCAGTCAGGCATCTATAGCCTCGGTAGAGATATTCAGATCCCCCTGATAAGTTGAATTCCAACCTCATGATTCTCAATACACTTTTTTTTCTTTTTTGTCTTTT
This sequence comes from Sequoia sempervirens, assembly GCA_007258455.2. NCBI lineage: Eukaryota > Viridiplantae > Streptophyta > Pinopsida > Cupressales > Cupressaceae > Sequoia > Sequoia sempervirens. Next base: position 412,437,250 of record VDFB02105785.1, read on the forward strand.
TTTTTTTTTTTTTGGTTTCATTCTTGTTCACTCATTTTATTCAACCTGTAAACAGTGAAGTTCACACTCAGGGCTGAGAACCGCAGTGGCACTAGAGCAGAAAAAAGATTTTTCACCTGTCCAGACCTTATAAGGACTTTTACAACTTCAGGTATATTAAGGATTAAAGGTATAAGACCCCAATATATTCTTGTTCAGACTAACTAGAAAACCTTTGTCTCAATCCAAGGACAAATGACATAGGTTAAAGAATTCATACCACGGTATTCTGGAAAAATGATCAAAGCTTGTAAGGGAAATACCAGGAATATTAGACCCGCTTTGTCACTACTACCATACAGATGCACCCACATTCCCCAAAAGGAAAAGGACCAAAAGCAAGAGCAACGCAACGCAAAACAAACAAACCAAAGCAGACCTACTCTAACAAACAAGCAAAGCAAAAGGGAAACCTACTCTAACCAAAGCAAGCAAACAAGCAAACCAAGCAACCTAAACTAACTATTTACAGGGCAAAGAGCTGAAAACAGCTCAGGACTGGAAATAATGTTTCAGATACTGCCCATTGATAGGCAGTGGTATGTCCTCTCCCGTGAGAGTCCTTAGGCGGAAGGAATTATCTCCTAGTATTTCAGCAATCTAGTAAGGACCAAGCCACAATTTGTCAAATTTTCCATGACTCCCTTTCTGATCATGTGGCTTATCCCAATACAGGACAAGGTCAGAAATCCTAAAAGCCTTAACTTTTTCTCTCCTATCAAACCATCGCTTGACTACCCCCTGATGTTTGGCAAATTTTTCAAGCGCATGGTCTCGTTTTTCCTCAAGGTGCAATAATTCAGCCAACCTCACTTCCCTTCTATCGTCCTCATCATAAAAGTGGTTGATAAACTGTAGAGTTGGGATTTTGAGTTGGATAGGGAAAATCGGTTCTAGACCGTACACTAAATGATAAGGAGAGGTACCAATAGAGGACTTAACTCTGGTACGATCTGCCCAAAGAGCAAACCGAAGCTGGGTGTGCCAGTCTTTTGGGTTCCTCTCTAACAATTTTTGGATGACAGTCAACAGGTTCTTATTAGAGGATTCAGCTAGACCATTCCCTTGGGGATAATAATTAGATGCAAACTTTACGCAATACCATGATCAAAGGCCAAGTTTGAGAATTTCAAAGATGCAAAGGTAGGACCATTATCACATACCACAGCAACAGGACATCCAAACCGATTGAGAATGGTAGATTCAAGAAAATCAATTACTACCTCTGATGTACATTGCCTACAAGCAAAAGCTTTAGTCCATCTTGTAAAGTAATTAGTTATGGTGAGAATATACCTGTGTCCTGCAGAGGATGGTGGATTGATGGGACCTATGAAGTCCATACCCCATTGAGCAAAAGGTTTTACCTCAGTGACCGATTGGAGCAGAAGTGCTGCACACCTTTCTCTTGTTGCTGCAGTCTGACAAGTGTGACAGGTTCGTACATGATGATGGACATCCTTAAACAATGTAGGCCAGTAGTATCCTGCCCTCAAAATCTGATTCGCGGTAGCAATCGCCGAGCCATGACCAGTACCATATTTATCATGAAATTCACTTATTACCCTTTCAACTTCCTGTCTTCCAAGGCACCTCAAATAAATACCTTCGTGATTCTTCTTGTATAGGACAACTCCTTTTAGCATGAAACCATCACTTTTCAATCTCAAGGCTCGCCTCTGAACTGCATTAAGATGACCAGGAGCTCGTTGATTCAGCAGATAATAGACTATATCATCATACCAGCCCTCTGGGGAAACTTCTTCAACATTATAGTTATGGACAGACAATTCAGGGCCCAGCTCTGACATGGTTTGGGTGAGTCCTTGTCCTCTTACCAGCTTCATCAGCTGGATCTCAATGTCATACTCCTGAAGCATGGTCACCCATTTAGCTCTGCGCTCCCCTAACTCATTTTTCATCAGTAGCAACTTAACTGTAGAATCAGGAACAATTACAAACACCTTATTTCGGAGGATATAATGCCTAAATTTCTTCACTGCTCGCACCAGGGCATACGCTTACTTCTCCACCTAGGTATTTCAACTCAGCATCCTTCAATGGTGCACTCATGAAAGCAATGGGATGCTCATTCCCCTCATCAGACTTTTGTGTCAGCATCCCAGCACATGAGTGGTCTGAAGAAAAGGAATAAATATAAAAAGGCTTACTGTAATCTGGACTCACCAACACTGGAGCATCGGCAATGGCTCTCTTAATCTCTGCGAAGGACTCCTTCGCTTCTGCAGTCCACTCGACCTTGGCATCTTGCTTCAACATAGCATTTAACAGCTTCACAATCTCAGCAAATCCAGTGATGAATTTCCTGACAAAGTTAATCTTACCGAAGAAGGATTTCATCTCCTTTTTGCTGGCAGGTGGCTGAATTTTCAGGATGGCTTCCACTCTCTCCGGGTCTATAGCAATTATTTTCTCTGATATCACGTGCCCCAACAGATTGCCTTCTGTAACTCCGAAGATACACTTTTTGGGATTCAACGAGATGCCAAATTCCCTGCACTTCTGGAACACCTTACGCAGATCTAAAATATGATCCCCTCTGTTTTTGGAGAAAACAGTCAGATCATCCATGTAAATGATAATGCACTTCCCTATGATGTCTTTGAAGGCAATGTCCATAGCTCACTGGAACGTGGCTCCCGCATTAATAAGCCCAAATGGCATCCTCCTATAAGCGAAGGTTCCCCACTTAGTTGTAAAAGCGGTCTTATGTCTGTCCTCATACTGGACCATCACTTGATTATACCCTGAATACCCATCCAGAAAGGACATCATCTGCGATCCATTGACCACTTGTAGCACTTCATCCAAAGAGGGAACTGGGTAGTTATCTTTTTTTGATGATCTGTTCAGATTTCTGAAGTCAACACAGAGCCTAATTTCACCGTTCTTCTTTCTTATCGGAACCAGATTGGCCACCCAAGTTGAATGCCTGACAGGAAATATGATCCTGGCAGACAGCAACTTCTGAACTTCCTTCTGTATGAGTGGTTCCAACAGTGCATTAATAGGTCTCTGCCTCTGTCTGAAAGGTTTGGCGCCTAGCTTCAGAGGTATAGTATGAGTTATGATGGATGTATCATAAGTCTTCAAGTCTTCATAACCCCATGCCACTATATCTGGAAAATCGTATAGGGCTTTGATTATTCCCTGTCTTTCTTCAGGAGTACAGACCTTACCAATGAAAATATTCTTTACATTATCTTCGGTACCCACATTGTGAGTGTCACACTGTCCACTAATAGATTCTTTCTTTGTCTCTTGTTCTTGATCTCTAATTTTGTCCATATCAAAAATTCTCTCTAACTGTACCATTCCCCTTGGAATAGTATTGGACTTCAAATTCAGCACACCCTCTAGATCCAACTCTGCTTCTTGAGGCTCTGTTTCATCAATGATCTGTGAAGCAAAGACATCTGTGTTTGTGATAAAGTCCAGGATATGTTTATCATCCTCAAACACCTGAAAATTAGTCACATTGTCAGGAACCGATGGTACAGGAGTTAATTCTACAGTAAACTTTTTCAATCCTGACAGAGACAGAGGTTGCAAAGTACTGGCTGCTTGTGCCAAGGAATCGGCAGTTTGATTCTTCTTCCTTGGGATTAGTTGGATATTAAAAGCATCAAACCCCTCAATGAGGTCCCACACTCTGTGCCTGTAGTTGGTCATTCTCCTATCGTGACACGCATACTGCTTTCTTACTTGTTTGACTACTAATTCTGAATCTCCAAAAACTTGCAGAACCCTGACCTTTTTCTTGAGTGTCATAAGGAGTCCATGAATTAATGCTTCATACTCGGCCACATTATTGGTGCAATGAAATTGGAGCCTATGAGCCGCAAAGAAATTCTTACCTTTCAGACTGATCAGCTCAAACCCTGCCCCAGCTCCATGCTTGGATTTGGATCCATCGAATTTGAGAGTCCAGCATTCTGTAGTGGTATTTTTCTTCATTCTGTCTTTTGGTTTATCAGTGTTAGAAGCTACCTCAGTCATTACAGGTTTCTAGTTTTCACACTCTCCTTGGACATTCTGCTCATCTACCTTAACCACCTGAACTGGATTCATGCATTTTTGTACTTATTTTACTGCTGTCTGACACAGACAACATTCCAACTCAGAATGAGAAGCATTGTGGACTCTACACCAATTTGGTAAGAGTAACACCTTAAAGCTTGTCCTCTTTTCCAGATGAATCTGGTTCTTCATACATTGCCTAATGAACTCCTGGAAATCATCCAATAAGCTGATCTGTTTGTCTTCAGGTTCTTCCTCTTTTTCAACTAATTCTGTCAGAACCTCAACATGGTTGGACCCTGTCCCAACATCAGCTGGCATAGTATACAACATCAGCACCTCTTCTGCGTCTGATTCTTCATATTGAACTGAAAGCAGGTAATTTCCCATTCTGACCTCTGATACCAGAATTTCTGTTGAAGTCTTTTGGTATTTCGTTATCATATACTTCATTCTAGGCTCCCTCTCGATTCTGATCTGATTAGGTACCCCCTTCCATGGAAGCCACATGTGAGAGTGATCAATGGACACATACCCATTTAGGGCCCTCGTAAAATCCCTTCCTAAAATTAAACCGTATGTATCAGGAATATCAGCCACCTAAATGTTGATGACCTGTTGGATCCTTGGATCAGAGGCTATCTGCATCTGGATCATGTTAAGTTCTCCTACCACACTCATTTCAGTTCTGTCCAACTGAGTGACCTTCTTCTGGGAATCAGCAGGTGTTATTCCCAGAGCTCTGCAAACTCCGAGAGGCATCACATTGGTGGAAGCACCAGAATCTAATAGACAATTGTGAAGGTTCTTACCGAAGATTCAGACTGAGATAAAAAATGGAGGGGTTTCTGTTTTACCTTGAAACAAAGTGGGCTGGGTATCTACCTGGGCCACTTGAGTTCTATCCTTTTCTTTTCCCTTATCTCCAGGAGGTGGGTTGATCCGATTTTGGGTCTAATTTTGTGTGTTCATAGGCTGAAAACTGAAAGTCTGGCTGACATATTCACTGGAAGGCTTATCTAATAACTTTGAATTTGCATCATAAGTACCTAAGACAGCCTTCCTAATTGCAGGAAATCTTAATAACTCAAATGCAGAAAGGTTTACCTTTAGTTTCTTGAATTCCTCTGCAACATATGAAGCCATCTGCTCCTCACTCATATTAGTAAAGACTTTCTTAGGTGATTCCTCCACCTTATCCTTGCCAGCTTGAACAATCTTTTCCTTTTGTGGTTCAGCCTGAGCTTGTCTATCTTTCGAAAGGTACTACTTGGAGACATGTGGATAAGATGAATTGTTGCTAGCATTAGGATCTGGAGGGGTACTAAAGTTGTTGGGAGGAATGGAGGTGGTGAATGGTCCCCCAGGCTGTGGGCGTCTATGAGGCATATCCCTCAATCCCTGTCTCTGAAACATCTGTACTTCTTCAACATGAGCTTCCTCCTGATCGAGGGGGCCATTATCATTTATTTCTCCGTTGAATAGCCGAGCAACCTCATCTCCATTACAAATCTGGTCTATTTCATCTTCATGGGAATCGGGTTCTTCTGGTACATTTTCTTGGCTGGCTGGAAAAGGAGCATGATTCAATACCAACACAAGAGAATCATAGGAGTTAGAGGGAACAATTTCTTGTGCATTCACATTGTTCTCTACCTCATACTGAAAGATAGAAGCAGCAGTTTGAAATTCTGGACATTCCAATTCTGAATGTTGGCTTGTCTTATGGAGTCTGCACCACCCTGATAAGGCCGCTTCTGCCAGATATACTCCAGTAGGAGGCTTATCTTGACTGACTGGTTGGTTTGCAGACTGATTAACAATTTGATTAGCCGGCTGATCCAATGGGGTAGGAACTCCCCCATTATTGGGCCCTGTATTCCAAGTTCTGTTTTATCCTTGTAGTGGCCTTTTATCAAATCCTGATCCACTTCCTTGGCCTCTGTCAAAATTCTGCCTCCTTTAATTATTGAAACCTCTGTCATTGTTGTAACCTCTATCCTGGTTATATCCCCTGTCATTGTAGAACCCTCTATCATTATGCTGTCCCCTGTCGAAATTCTGTCCTTGTGAAAACTCCCTGTTCTGATTAGATTGCATTCCCTTCTGAGCAGCTTGCAACTGACTATTCTGATTTCTCAGGTAAGTCACTTCCAGATTTAGCTTCTTTATTTGTTCAGCCATTTCATCAATCCTCTCCCTATTAGGATCTTGGTAAGGGATCTGGTTCGGGTTACTCTGAGGGGGAATAGGCATTGTGGCGGATTCCAAAGACTGATGCAACACCTCAGAATTCTGCAGATAAGCAGGGAAGCTATTCTACTGTGGCTGATACATGGGTTGGTTCACTTGTTGTTGAGGGAAGTTTGTCATAGGAGAGATTTAGTTCATGGGATGACCAGGGTGTGGTACTATAGGTAATTAGGGGACTGGGTTTATAATCGGGGTATGATTGGTGAGGGCCTGATTTACTGCCTGAATCTGGTTAAGATGTGCAGCTGGTCCCAGAGAAGGCAATGGCCCAGTCAAGTGTTGCCTCAAATCCGTACTGAGCTTGACAGCCTCTGTATAAGCATCAGTCAGGGTGCCCGGAGGGTTGGGTCTCCATTTCAAAAAGGTTGCGGTTAGGCTATCCAGAGCTTCATAATATACTCCCAGGGCAGTACCATCATCCAAAACATATGGGTTTTGTAATCTGGTGAATGTACGGTGAAACCTATTATTGAAACTGGCTATGGATTCGTTAACCTCTCTCTTAACCTTGATGAACTGCAGGTATAACTCATTGGCACTGATGGGAATCCGGAACTTCTATAAAAAGGCCTTTTCAAGGTCATTCCAATTAAGAATTGAACCGGCAGGGAGATGGTTATACTAATAAAAGGCTTCTTCTCCCAGTGAATAAGGGAACAACCTACAAGCGACATCCTCATGAACTATCCCCTATCTTTGAGGCAAGTCTAAAAAATTCTCAGGTGCTCTTCAGCAGTCTTGTTTGGGTCATTAGCATGGAATTTTGAACAGAAGTGTTCAGGGTTCTTGGGCATAACATTGTAGGCTTAAAAGAACAAAGGTGATGGATTATTGGCAAGGAAAGCCATCGGTAATAGTGGAGGTGGTGGTAGTGGTTGGTTAATCATGGGCTGGGGCTGTTGAACAGGAACGGCCTCAGGAATAGGTATAGCCTCAACCTCAGGATGTGAAGATACAGACGATGTTGGTGAGGGGATGGGTGATGATGATTCTCCTCTCTCTCTAGTCCTCCTTGACCTATTGGGAAATTGAAGTTTTTCTAAATCTTCATCTCTGGTAGTGGATCTGGTATTTCTCCTATATCTCTCTGGAGAGATAGCATTCAAGAAACGATCCAGTGTGCTAATTCAGGCCCTCCCTCTAGCGCCAATCTGTTGATGGTGTTTTCTGCACAGCAACAACTCATACATAATATAATATCCTATCTCTCTTGAAAGGTTATCTTCAATAATAAATCACTGAAAATCACCCCAAGGTCTCTCGGGTGTTAGGTCATAACAATGCATAAAACAACTCAGATAAAATGTGAAATGCTGGTAATCACAATCGGACCTTACTACAAGCAAACTGTATCCTTTCAATTTATCAGATCTGACAATATGGTGATCTTGAATCCTAAATTTAACTAAATAATTAAAAAAACAGCAAAAGGTAGGGATGCAAGGAAGTAATAAAACTTAAACTACTGCAAGGACAAGAATGTAAATGACATATATGTGGAATGGACCTATCTCAAATAACCAATTCCTGATCGACCCACAATGCAATCTTACAAGAACAGTGCAATCTTCTAAGGTATTTAAATTTTCAAATCATAGATTCGCATCTACAATCGAACTTGAGCACATTGAATATACGGTCCAGGTTGACTTTACCAGCCTACTACAATCAGATAGTTACTGGGAGTATAGACCAGAGATAGCTACAAACATTCCAAATATGAAATCACAAACATCATTTATCCAACCAAAAATAATTTACTTCTGAGTACTAAACCCTAAATCTTCAAGCAATTTAAAAGATAGAACAAAGGAACCATGCAAGATGAAATAACACAAAGGATTTCACCAGGAAAACCACAATGTCTTCAATTGTATTAATCACCAAATGTTGCAACAATTCAACCGTTCTGATACAGTATTTGCTTCAAGAAAAGAATAAGAAAACCTAACTATTGCTCTTGCTTATCTCTATTACTGCTTAGCTAATTAATGTCTAACCCTTACAATGAGGAAAGAATGCCTATTTATATCAAATTTCCCCCCAAAACATGTCGGCCCAGCCAAACATTTTACAAAAATAATAAAAACTGCCAAAACAGGTCGGCCAAAGAAACAAACTAAGGCACACATTTAATGCCATCATCCAAGTCGACCAAGGCACAGTCCTCAAGGAAGTCTGGTCCAATGCATGCCCTATGATAATAGGGAAGCACAAATCTTGAACTTGAGCATTAACTGCCACTCACCTTGTCTTTCTTTTGCACTGACATCCCTTGGACACTCAAGAATATTCTATCCAGCTCAGTAATAGGTGGCAATGGCAAAACCTTGAGCCGACATTTAATTGAATCTATCTCTTCCTTGGACCGCTCGACAACTTTAATCCAGTCTTCCTTACTGGCCATGTATCTATCCATCACCACCAAGTATGTGGCTGCATCATCAAGTAAGTGGGCGGTGACAGCTCCATCAGAATCCGGGGCATAAATTTCATGCCACCACTCCTTCAATTGCTCATGGCTCAAATACTTGGGGGCTATCTTCTTCCTCCCTGTCATTACCTCAAAGAAGGCAATGCATCCATCATAAACTGATGTCAGGTCACCATCAATTGACTTCCTTCATTTTTGTATCTTCTTTAATGCCTTATGTCTGATCTGCAATGCCTCGAACCACTCCCATGGTTCATCCAATCCGGAAGAGGGAAGGATTCCATCCTTAACCAACTGCTCTTTTCCATGCCCCGGGATAGTCCTCGACTTCTGCAATAGGAAATCTATGTCACCCTTATCCTGAGACAAGATGTGTTCCAACAGTTCTTTTGCCCGGACTGCATCCTTGCCCACAGACAAGATCTCCTTAATAGCACTATCCCCATTCATCTAAACATCCATCAACCAGTCGTTAGCAGCTTGGGTGGAGGCCTTCATCTTTTCAATTCCGGAGATTGTCTCCCTAGGCAGAAAACCCAGAGTAGCAGAAGAGGATGGATGGAGAGACTGTAGAGGCCTCATTACCTCTTCTAAACATTTCCTCAATCTTTCATTTTCTCTCTTCAGCTCCCGTTTGGATTGGGTCTCCTTCTTCAGCCTGTCAACAATTATGGCACTTGACCCCTCAAACTCCTCAATATCCTGCTCTAGGGAGGTCGGGCCAAGAATAATAGTTTGGACATTGTAGTCCTGGCCTGTTACATCATCCCTCATTTTCTCTGCTGCAGGGGTGGCGATGTGAACTACCCTATTGTGTGCTTCATCCCTCTCCACCCGGGAAATCACCTTAGTGGCTTTCTTCTTCTTTCCTTTGCCGATCTGGGACAGCATTTCATCCCAATCCAATGGAGTGTCCTCAACAATTACTTTTTTCTTTCGGGTAATCTCCTTTTCAACCCAGTCCGGAGCCACAGGGTCCATCCGAATTCCTTCTGATCTTGTTTCTCCCAGATCCTTTGTCACTTTTACTTCCTCCGCGGCTGTCACCTCGACCTCCTCCTCAGTTGTTGCTTTGTCGTCCTCTTTCTCCAGACTCCGCTCACCTTGATCAAACTCCCCAAGTCCCAATTCCTGAAGCACTGGTGATGGAGTCCTAGCAGGTATGTTTTCCTCCAGCCCAGGTGATCCGCAGCCTTTATCACTCTCCGGAGAATCCTCGTACTGTACCAGTGGAGAAGTGTGCCTTTCCTCTGTTTCTTCCTCAAGCTCGGCCGCTTCACTATACAGTGTTCCCTCCTTGAACTGCTCGGCTTCCCCGCTAATTCCCTGTTTCTCCGGATTTTCCGGTTCTGGTGCACTTGGCGGAGGAGAAACAGGCTTGTCCTACTCGTCAACTGGTTGTGTTGGAGGAGAGTCCTTCTGCTGTGCCACATCCTTAGGAGAAGGAGTTCTTGATTTTCTAGTATATACCTTGGTTTTCTCCCCTCCAGAGCTCTCCACATCTACAATTGGAGGCTCATCCTCCGAAGCAGTCTGGTCCTTCCTCTTGGCTGTCCTTGTAGTTCTTGTCTTCTTGGGCGGTGGAGGAGCATCCTCCTCTTCAGCCTTCTTCGTTTCTTCCTCATCCGAGGACTTGCTGATGGTCAGGGTCTTCCACCTACGTTTGCCAATTGGTTTCCTCTTCCTTGCAGGCTCAACCCCCTTAGGACCTCTGACTTTAATCTTGAATGGTGAGGTCTTTGCTGATTTCCCTTTGGTGTCCTCTTCTCCGGTCTCCTCAGAAGTTGACATGGGGTTGAGATTCCCCATGAAGTCAAATGTGCAAGCCACTTTAGCATTCTCTAACTCTGAGACTTTATGCTTGACCCAAGAAAAGGTGAATCTCAACACAGGAGCCATCAGGTCCTCCAAATCTGTCACTTCGGGCTCACTCCAGTCAATGTCCGCAACTGACCTGTCTTTTATGGACTCGTAGACATGGTCTTGAACCAACTTTCCATCATCATCAAGCTGATCCAGAATCAGCTTAACATTGTATTGTCTAATGGCTTCTACAAGCAGCCGGGAATACCTCTTCTTCCTTGCATCAAGGTCATCCTTGATATTGACCCAGTAGTCTTCTAAGTCCTCTTTATGCCTATATTCCCAGGTCGCCCTCTTTTGGGCCTCTCCTGTGATATCAAAGTTTATTCTCTTCGAATGGAAAGAGAATCCATAAGCTGCCAACTCCTCACCTGTAGTGTGAGCCGATTGAATAGATGGGCACACTTCCCCTACACCAATCCCAAGAGGGAAGTCTCCTTCGAATCCTATCTTGTGCTTTTCTTTCTTCACAACTGCATCAAACTCGCAAATCTGGCGCACAACCTCCAACAGCACAATATGATCAGTGGGATACCGAGGCAACCTGTAAGGGGCAACTGGACATCCATCAATCCGGAGGTAGGTGAATGTAGGGAACTGGATAAACCATGCTCCGTAGTTCTTGATTAGTCCCCTAGCCCCATCGGATAATCTGATATGTTCTGTATTTTGAAGTGTCCGAGTAATGTGCATTGTGAATGCATCATTTGTCCTCCTGTAATCCTTATGTCCCAAATGCAGCTCTGGATAAACCTCATAGATTATGCTCTGCCCAATGGTTCCCCTCGGAGTCAAGCCTTTGTATGGGTAGGAAAAGGCCAGCACATACACAATGTAAGAAGACATATTAAACTTCTTTGCTTCCAGGACATTTCTCAGTTGTTTGTCAATCTCTGCACTAATGAGTCTTGCCCAGTGATAGTTTGTCCCCTGGCTCATCTTGGTGATCACATGGACCATCCAATTCTTCAATACCCCTGCAGTTCTCAGTCCAGCCACCCTGCTCAACAGTGTGATGGCATCATACACGTCCGACCTGAATTTCACCCTGTGCAGCTGTTTGGGCAACTTGGAGTGGTGAGATTTTGGATTCTCCAGCCATGAATTGATGATCTGCTGAGCCTTGGTTGGCTCATTCTCGTAATAGGTCCTGGCAGTGTCAATGTTCAAAGCACAGACCGAAGGAAGATCAGGCATGCTGAAAGTTCGTGCAATGGAAGTCGGACTGAAGTTTGCCAAGACTCGTCCCTCAGTACTAACCACCATCTGGGTATCAAACGCATACTGTCTTGCACATTCCAAAATTAACTCATAGCATTGAACCGCCGGAGGGAACCCTGCCACATGCACTAATCCAGAATTCATCATTCCTTGTCTCAAAGCTAACTGGTCCTTCTCAGCTGCTCTCTGCTTGAACTCCTCATAGCGCTAGGCACCAACATTCGTGTCAGATACCTCGGCCCACACGGAGGACACCCTACTTTCCAGGAGCTGATTCTTCATATCCAGTCTCAACCGCTCTGTCTCAGAAATCGAAGATGCCCTGGCACCGCCTTTGGACTTCCCAGTAGTAGCCTTGCTTGATTCGGCCTACACATCCAAAAATAGTCATTAGAATCCAATTATTATTCATATTCCAATTCAAAAGGTTAGCACAAATCATGTAAATCCATCAAAATCCATTGCTAACTATTAATCCATCGAGACCCGGAGAAATCAGACAGTCCGGGAAAATCACGCAATCTGGGAAAATACCGTCGGGGCAGAATTTCGGAGAAATCTGACCCAGACGGATTCTTGCTGCCAAAGCATCATTAATCATATAGATCATTAGTGTAAATGGAAAAATTAAAGGATAATCATTAAATTCACTCATTAGCAACAAGAAATAATTATTAGACAATCATTCCACCAATCCTATCATCAAAATATTGCAAAGTACACAACCAGACAGGAAATTTGGAAAAATCTGGATGGAATGGATTTTTGCGGACAACTTAAAATGCACCAGAAATAACCCCAACCCACGGAATAAACCCAAACCGGGAAAATTCGGGAGCGAGAAAATTCCGCGACGACCTCGGAAACCCGAAAAATGATGGATGCGAATCAAAACTCGAATGATCACAGGATCCTCCCGACCCGAGCTCGAATGATCACAGGATCCTCCCGACCCGAGCTCGAATGATCTCCAAAATCGATGATAAACAATAAGACCCATGGCGCAAAGGATTTAGACCCCTCGACAGCACGCAAAGGATGAATCTCCACATCAAAATAAAGATGCCCTAATCCGAGTGGCCAAACCACCTGCCATTAAAACCAGAACAAGCTTTAAGGTTTAAAGATAATAGCTAAGGATTTACCTAAAGCCGCCAACATGGTACGGGGCAAGGGCCGCTCAAGCACAATAAAATCTTCGTTCTTGGTCGAACACCAAAGGAAACCCTAGTTTGTCACAACAAAAAATTTAGCGCCCAGAATAAGCAAGCAATTCGACCCAGAATCCCGCCTAAAGGGTATCATCTCACAGACAAATGGAGTTCACAAGGCACGGAAAATGGGGGTTCCATAAAATGGGTCAGACCACGACTCTATAAATACGAAATCAAAATCAAATGAAGGGCCGACCCAAATCCAATGATACCCAAGGCAAGAAACCCTCAATCACCACGCAAGCAAACGGAAGGGCAATGAATACATACCATGAATCAAAGCGAACAGAATTCGAGCTCAGAAAATTGACCACGCGGCAAACACTTCCAAGCAATAGAAATACTAGCACCAACACTTAAGCAATCCTCGCGCAAACAACCCAGGATCAATTCTCAAAGCTTCAAATGAAAATTCTAAATCGCCAGAGTAGATCAAGTGAATAGGTGAACTCAGAATGATGCTCAAAATGCCCTAAATTCGACCTTATACCGGCCTGAGCAAAGGGTACCTCAACCATTAATGCGCGACAAGACATTTCTGACAAGTCCGGAAACTCGAGCCCCAAGCGGAATTTCAAAAAATCCCAAAATACGCGAAAACACGGATTCCGCGGAAATGCAGAAACCAGGGAAATCAGGAAGATCGGGATTTTGGTAGAATCTGGGAAAATCCGATAGGGCCGAAAAATCCTGAAGTCAGGCGGAAACCCGAAATCGGAGAATCCAGCCAGAAACCGACAAGGAACCAGAGCCCGGAAAAATCTGCTAGTGCTGGAAAATCCCGGATCCAGGTGAAAACCCGGACATGGCCAAAAACCTAATTTCATTCAATTCCAACCTCAAGGGAGGGTCCAAGCGGGCAAGACCAACATGTCAAGACCCTAGAATGATAAATCCGATAGAACCAAAGGTCAAGACACCAAAAAAAAGGGTCCCCACTCCAAGTGGGGCGTGTGTGCAAAAGCTGCACAACAGATAGAAAGAGCACATCCAGATATGTTTTTCACTTGGGTTCAGGAGCAGTTTCATGGGCTTCCAAGAAACAACCGATTGTTGCCTTATCCACAGCCGAAGCAAAATACATAGCAGCGAATGCAGCAGCATGCCAAGCTGTGTGGCTAAGAAGGATCTTAGCAGATTTGAGAGAAAAACAAGAGGATGGAACAGTAATTTTCTATGACAATTTTTCATCAATAGCCTTGACCAAAAATCATGTGTTTCATGGAAAAAGCAAACATATTGAAATTAGGTATCATTTTATTAGAAAATTGGTTGAGAATAATGAAATTAAAATGGCATTTTGTAGGTCAGAGCAACAGCTCTTAGATATTTTTACAAAGGCTTTGTCAAAAGAACCTTTTGAGCACCTAAGATATAGGCTGGGTGTGCAAGAATGCGCCAAAAATTCATTTCTGGAAAACACAGAGAAGTGTAGGAGCGCCGGAACTTTAGTAGATAGTTCCAGAATGCAGAACAAAGGCAAACAGGTTTGCACCGGAAACTTTTCACCAGTGCTCCGAAAGTTTTATGGTGATGCGCCAGAAGTTTCACAGAGCAGGAACTTTTGCACCGAAAACTTTTCACCAGTGCTCCAGAACTTTTATGGTGATGCGCCGGAAGTTTCGCAGAGTGTTGAAGAGCAGGAACTTTTGCGCCAGAAACTTTGCTCTGGAAGTTGCTCTGGAAGTATTGTGCCAAAAGTTTCCAAATAATGATGAAGAGCACAAAGACTCAAGATTAAGGGGGAGTGTTGGAAATATTAATCTTGAGCAGCCAACAGACAGATCATTAAATGCACTATTAGATGAAATCAACTCAGATCTTTTTCCCCCCTGATGTGCCTAACATTCTTGCTGTCCAGTAATTGCTTTCTGGCAGTAATTTAGTATTGGTAGGTGAGTTCAAATTTTGAGTGGCAATTTTTTTTTGTATTGGCTGAAAAGCCAAAAGTTGCATTGAATGTATATTCTATGCAAGTAAGCAGACAGAGGTTTTTTGGGTGAGACAGAAAGAGGGAATGTTCAGCAAAACATAGCAGAAGAAGGAATGTTCAGGAGCAGCTGAACAGTGACGTTCAGGAGTATCTACTGCAGCAGAAGTCAGTAAGCCTTGCGCTCGTGCGCCAGAAGCTATCCCACATGGAGCAGCAGCGCAGAAGCGTTAGTGCGCTAGAAAACGCATAGCTTTTGTGGTATACGTGTACAGAGCTTTTGCTCTGAATATTTTTATATGTAAACAATTTTTTGAATGTAATATTTTTCTGAGTGAAATAGAATATTGAAAATATTTATGTCTCCTTGTGTGTCTATCTCCTTCCCTTGATACACTTCCGTTGTAATGTGTTTCATTCTTTGCCCACAATAGGAGTTTATTTTTCAACATTATGTTACAAAGAGGGTTGAGTTGAAGGTATGAAAATTTGTGGTTTTGTTGAAGTAGTGGCTAAATCCAAACAATGATTCCTCATACACATTGCCAACTCATGCAAGATTAAACAATCTAGAATCCCCTGTTGTGACAGTAATAGGAAACATGGGCTTGGAGTGGGACAGAAGAGTTCAAGGGAGTCGATAGATAGTTTCTAGAGATTGTGATGCTTACACTAAATATTTGCTGAATTTTATTAAAGATTATTAGCAGGAACGTGATCAAGCAGTCTAACATAACCTTTCTTCACTTCTATTCTTTGTTAAAACTATGCTTATTATATCCGTGTGGAACACATTCTTGTACAAGGAGTTTTAGAATAAAGTTCAGTATCCATTAGAGCACGTCACACGAATTGGAAGTGGACCACGTTTAAGTTGGGGTATTTTACCTTGTGAATACATGCCAAATTATTTTAATTATAAAGTTTGCGTTAAGTATTGTATTCATGGAAAGTGAAAATTCATTTGTAACTCATTCTTTTGAGAACAAGAAAAGGTTACATGAAGTTAAAGGGGGATTTCTAGGGAGTTATTTATGGAAAACAGAGGAAGAGAACATGGATTTTTTTTGTTGTTCACCATGGGAGAAGGGATTATTGAATTATGTTTCCTAAAGGGAAAAAGGTGCAATTTTATATTCAAATATAATCTGTTGTGTATAGATAATACATGGGGACGCGTCCCCTACCTCAAAACCCATTGTCCCCGTCTCCTATCATCCCCGGGATGGGGGACACAAAGGGGACGTCTCCCAACTGCCCTTAAAACAACCCAACTAGCAGGAAATAGAAGGAAACATCCCTTGCCCTTTGGGGATGTTTCCCCCTCCCTGGTACAAATGGGGGACATTTGAAACATTCTTCATCGTACCAGGGATGACTAGCCATCCCCTACAAACAAGGAGCTTCTTGGGTTAAAAAAACATTTAAAATTTTGATTTTTTAAATATTTTGTCCTCCTTTCTAAGGTGATTTTTGAGTTTGGGTTGTTTGACATTTTGTCAAACACTTGGCATGCAAAGTGACTGAGTTTTGATTTCTGAATGTTTATGTTTGTGTTTGATTGAATTTTAGTGCCAAATCATTTGCATAAAACATAGAAATGATAACTACTATCATAACATCAACAAATATGAAACATTCAACCTCAAATCTGATTTTATTTGCACTATATCAAGTCTGAATATATTGTATTATAGGTCTGATATAAGTCTAATTTGATTACAACAAGAGACATTTCCTTCAAAATCTAATTTATATTGATTCCCAATGAAATACAAACATGCCCAGATCATTGGCTACAATAATAAGAATGACATTTATTATGTTGTTATACTACTACTCTCACGATTTATTGGCATATCTCTCTTTCCCTCTCTCTCTATAATATTAATAAATTTTGAAAAAGTCATATATATATATATATATATATATATATATATATATATATATATATATATATATATATATATGTCACTGTCCCCTAAAAATGGCCCCCTAAGAAACATCCTAGAAACACGTCCCCTATTGTTCCCCCATCCTTGTCTCGAAACATCATGGAACATAGAATATTATGAGTTTGTGAACTCATTGTTACATCTGAGAAATGAAAGAAACATTTCAAATCTATGTGTTTTTATATGTTCCCTTGATTGTAGATTTCTTGTGTGTTCTTTGCAATCAATCTTTGTTGCATTTGCTGTTATATCAAACTATATGTGGGTTACTACATAATTTTTGAATTCCAGTTAATCCATTAATTGAGAAGGATTATTGTTCATTTTTCCTTGGTTAGCTTTTGTGGGTGTGAAATAGGTGATCTTTGTGTCATTTATTCACATTCTCTTTATTACCAGTTATTCAATCACATCTGTGGCATTGTTATGCATAGCTATTAGTTTATGGTTTTCCTGCTTTCAAGTTAAAAGCATACCAAAAAACCAATTAAATCATATAAGGGAGCTGTCTCAAAAATTTAGAGGAAGATCTCTAACTTAATAGCAATATTTTGAGGAGTTAGTTCATTGTGCCATTGCTCAACAAGGCAATTGGGAGTCATTTCTTATATCAAATCACAGTGACCAATCCGGTTACTAACAATCTACAAGATCCCACATCTTGATATCATTCCTATTTTTCACTAGAATACTAAACATCAGGGTTGATAGGGTGCAATTTTATTTGATAATAGTGACAAATAATACAAAATGGTACTATGATGGTCCTAATGATCTCATTGTTGTATCATACTTGTAATTATTCCTCCAAAATCCCACTAGATTCCATGCCACCATGTAAATATTTATAATTACCTTGAAATCCTCACTCTTATCTCAATGAGATTACAACAACTTCACTTTATTAGTAATCCTAATGAGGTCAATGGCATGTCGAATGACATCTCTTTGACATGATATGCTGACTCTTGGACTAATTTTCCTTGGCATGGTTGAATAATAAGACTATTTTACATCTCCTACCCTATAATTAGATAGAGTGACATACAATATTTGTGTTCATTCCTTGATATGTATAACCATTTCATAAAATTTTTAACAATGAAAATCCAAGCATTCCAATCTTATAATAGTATGGTAGCAATATTTATTTGCACATGACTACCCTAAGATAATAGTTCAACTCTATTTTAGAACTACCCTAACTCCTCCACTATACTATTAATTGTATACTACCTTTACCACTCAAATTTAGGTTATCCAAAAATTATTTTTTGGCTTGTAACACGTTAACTCTACCATAAACCTTTTATAATAGTGCAATGAAGGTGAATATTATATAGCTACTAGTTATGTTGGTAGGGTTTAGAGGTAGATATAATAGTTTTATTCAAATTTAATATCCACACCCATTATAGTGCTTTATCCTTTTTGAATGTTTTCCACACTATTAACAATATTATCCAAAACATCCCCACTATAGGAAATATAAATTAAATCTTCTAAAACTTGAATTTTCAAGCATCAAACATAATTTTATGAAAACACCAACAAAACTAAAACACTAAAGTTTTCATATGAAAATGGTTGTCCTAATTATTACCCTCAATAACCAAACCCTACAAAAAATCAAAGGGAAACATTATATCTCATCATGAAATTATAAAATATTATTCACATACAAATCAAAATATAATTATTTTAAAACACTTGAAGATACCACAAACCCTCCATTTATTATACATGTAAGAGTTGGTATAGAATTTTCTACGCTAAGTAATATTTGGTTGAGGATTATAGCCACCCAAAATCTATGAAATTCATCAAAGCACAAGAGAGATCAACTATGAGAGAATAATGTTATTCTGTCAAATTATGTAAATGATAGATTATGATTGTATGATTGTTGATTTACACATGATACCCCTGGTTGTATAGACAAGTTGAGACATATAGTTAGAAAAGATCTTGACAAGTTTCTTAATCTTATATATCATGAGAAAACTAATATTAAATGGCCTAGAACACAAGATTTAAATGTCAAAAGATAAGATAAGATCTAATGACAATTAACAACCTTCTAGAAAGACTCCCTAGGACCTATGTAAACTTAACATGTGAATAGGACCTACTAGGTGAATTAGTTATATAAATACCTTATTTGCACTAACACCCCCCATTAAGTGCAATGGGGAGTAGTAGATTATTATGAAAATGATGCAAAGATGAGCCCCAACCATGATTCCATGTTAGGTACCTATGTACAAATGCAACCTCTAACAAACAAAGAAAAGGAGAAGATCCAGCACGGGAAAAAACTCCTCTCCAAAAGTGAGATGAAAATAAAATTCTCTCAATGAAAAATGAGAAGGATAAAACCCCATGCCAGGAAAAGTACCCCTGGATAAGAGAGAAGAAGAGAGACCATGCAACCCCCCTCAATGTAGAGTCTCTTTCAATGGTAGAAACATTCAACATTGAATGAAAAAGATGATCCAACCTCTTCAAACAATATTCCTCCCCTTGGAAATAAACAAAACAAAGATGGTA
This sequence comes from Sequoia sempervirens, assembly GCA_007258455.2. Taxonomy (NCBI): domain Eukaryota; kingdom Viridiplantae; phylum Streptophyta; class Pinopsida; order Cupressales; family Cupressaceae; genus Sequoia; species Sequoia sempervirens. The sequence continues at coordinate 412,456,750 of VDFB02105785.1, forward strand.
TGCAAGATGTCTTCCCATTCCTGAAAGTAAGATGAGGGAAGGAAAATGATCTGTGTCTTTAAATAATTCTTAAGTGTCTCCATGTTGATGTCAAAGTTTGTCACACTCCAAATAGGAATTCTAGGCCACACTAGAAAATATAAAATTCTAGAATCTCCTTAAAATGATTATAGAACACAACCCAAAGACAAAGAAAGCTCCTCCAAATGCTACTCAAAATTATCCACACTCATGTAAAAATATAAGGAATGATCATGTAGAGAATGAATAAGAGGTTTGTAGTGTTCCCTCACAACAACTAAAGAGGATACTCTTCATCAAAAGAAGATGTATGCAATCAATGGTGTCTTCCAAATCTAAAATGGTGGACTCTACAAACAAACCTACAATGTGTTTCAAGTACTCATCCCAAGTAGATGTAGCTAGAAGACAATGAATGTCATGTTGCAATGAATCACAAGGAAACAAAAGTATGGCAACACAAGTATCATCAAATGCAACAATAGATGAAGGAGATGGAATATCAACACATTTCTCTAGATCCTTAGTAAATGAAAGAATACCAAGATTCAAATGACTATACCAAATCTTGTCAAAAGTGTCCACACTAGATGCTTGAGTGTGAACATTAGTTAAAGGAACAATAGGAGAAAAGTGTGAGAAGTTCTAGAAATGATATTGATGATAAACCTCCCCAACTACAACTATATCTTTACTATACAGATCCCATATTATGATAGAATCTGGTGTGAACTCAACACTCTTGCCTTCTTCACCATGTGTGATCTAATAGAAAGAAATGATATTGGTTGATAATGAAGACATAAAGAGGACATCATTAAATGCTTCATCATCCATGTCAATGGATCATTTCCTAGAAATACACATATATGTATTGTTAGCCATAAGGATGTGTTGATGAACAAGACTCAAATGAAGAAAACACACTCTTTGATGAAACCATATGATATGAAGCTCCCAAATAAAGTATCCACCTCTTTGTATCAGAATTTGTAACTACAAAAAGTTCTTTCCCCATATGTCTCTTGGACTTTGATGATGAAGAAAAAGATGAACCCTTTGATGTGGAAGGAAATTTTATTTGATTCTTCTTAAGAAGATGCTTTAACTCATCAATCTATTTTGAAAAATATTTGTGTTTGTTGGTTAAAAATTCTCCTTGAATATTTAATTATTATGACTCTACTATGCCCAAACTTAAGGACAAATAAGTAACAAACCATTGGGTAACTTATTGATTAACTTTCCTCTGCATATTAATTAAGGTACAACTCCCTTTTGTGATCAAATTTTAGATTTTTTTGAAATTTAAAAGTGGGGTATACTTTTAACTAGAAATTTGTAAAGGAAAACTAATATTTTTCCATAGTCATAATACAAATGCGATTGAGGATTCAAAATAAAGAAATAGGTTTTTAAAATATCAACTTTAATGCACAAGCTATGAGACTAAAAACTTTAAATAAAAAAATACCACCAACACATCAACTCAAAGATTAAAAATACCAATGATAGATAAATTTTCAGATTTAAATTCCACTAGATCCTAGAATGAAATGAATGCTAAACAGTTGAATATCACATTTACAAAGGAAGTAAATATTCAAGCATTTACCCAAGCTCACAGACTTAAAAATAAATACCAAGCATCACATTCAATTTCAAATATTCATAGACAAAGAAATTCCTTATGGAATGAGAATTTTTTGTTGATCCTTCTTTGATTGAGTCTCACTCTTGCACTACAATGTAATGGGGATAAAAAATTTGAACCCTTCAAATGTCTTTTAATTACATTTTTTTTTTTTCAAAACAACTATCCTAGAGTCTTTAAAACTAATTTTAAGAGAATCATAAAAGTTAAAGTTTAACATTTAAAAACTTTATAAATTTAAACATCTAAATAAATGGCTATTGGGTGTACGATTCCTGTGGGGTCTTACATTCATCACATTTATTCGGTTTTGCTGGACCAAGTTAAGCCACATGTTGGAAGCTTGGAGATTGTTAGAAGCTTGAGTTGTTTGTGAGTTTTTAAGGTTACCGATGTCAACCCTGCATGAATAGAGTTTTTGAATTTTTTTTTATACATTAGGATAACCCCTAAAGACTATGAAGTGTTGAAACTTGATTTGTTGGTATTTTATATCAACACATTAAAGGCGTGTTTCCATTGATGTCTTACTCAATATAGTTGTAAAAATTTGTGTTTGAGAACGTTGATACGTAAGTACAGGAGTCTCTATGAAAATGTTTATAGATGTTTAGTGTTGTTGATGAATCCAGTTCACATATTTCCAAGTGCTTTTGAGAATACTGAATAAAAGAGAGTTCCGCGGTGATAGAGGTGTGTGTTCAGAGCCATTCCATATTTCTTCATGGTTGAAGATATGCTTGTGTGGTTTTTAAGTGATGATAAGATGTGTTCAGAGGTGCTATATCCATAGTTTCAAGCTTTGGATCATACTATAGTGGAAGGTGTGTTTGATAGTGTGCCTATCTAGTGAAACAAGGTGTCTAGGAGAGATGAGATTGCTCTACATTTCTCCATAGTAGAAGTTCTAGTGTTGTAGATATGGGAAAGTACCTATATTGTCTGTATCTATTGTCCCTTGAAGTTTCAAATGTTGTGATGTTCTACAAGGTTGTTTGGTGTGTTGGATGTTCATGCCAGCATGTCTAGTTGTACAAAATGAAGGCGTTCTTAAGTTCCAGGCAGTTACAGTAGTTGTGGTGAATATGTTGATGATGTGGACTATTCTAAAATGTTTTGGAGTGTTTCTTTGTATTCTACAAGATTTTTTTGGACCTGGAGAGGTGTGTTTGGTGTCTCTTGTTAGTATGAATGTAGGTTTGGTCAACCTAGCATGCTCTAGTGCTAATTGTAGAGGATGATTTTTGTTTGAAGAAGTATTGAGAAGCATTTAAGTGTAGATTTGGGTCACAATCAAGTA